>OZ025300.1:54066770-54226729 GCA_964019185.1 Maratus speculifer
AAATCCCATTTATATCAACTAACGGGGGGGGGGATTAGAACCCCTGTTCCCCCTATTTATACTTATTCAATGAACACCTAATAACAGTCACGGAATCGTCTCATCAGAATGATCCTAATCTAAATTTTGAACGAAAACTTAATTCTATATGAAAATCCCATTTATATCAACTAACGGGGGGGGGGATTAGAGCCCCTGTTCCCCCTATTTATACTTATTCAATGAACACCTAATAACAGTCACGGAATCGCCTTATCAGAATGATCCTAATCTAAATTTTGAACGAAAACTTAATTCTGCATGAAAATCCCATTTATATCAACTAACGGGGGGGGGGGGATTAGAACCCCTGTTCCCCCTATTTATACTTATTCAATGAACACCTAATAACAGTCACGGAATCGTCTCATCAGAATGATCCTAATCTAAATTTTGAACGAAAACTTAATTCTGCATGAAAATCCCATTTATATCAACTAACGGGGGGGGGGATTAGAACCCCTGTTCCCCCTATTTATACTTATTCAATGAACACCTAATAACAGTCACGGAATCGTCTCATCAGAATGATCCTAATCTAAATTTTGAACGAAAACTTAATTCTGCATGAAAATCCCATTTATATCAACTAACGGGGGGGGGGCATTAGAGCCCCTGTTCCCCCTATTTATACTTATTCAATGAACACCTAATAACAGTCACGGAATCGTCTCATCAGAATGATCCTAATCTAAATTTTGAACGAAAACTTAATTCTACATGAAAATCCCATTTATATCAACTAACGGGGGGGGGGGGATTAGAGCCCCTGTTCCCCCTATTTATACTTATTCAATGAACACCTAATAACAGTCACGGAATCGCCTTATCAGAATGATCCTAATCTAAATTTTAAACGAAAACTTAATTCTGCATGAAAATCCCATTTATATCAACTAACGGGGGGGGGCATTAGAACCCCTGTTCCCCCTATTTATACTTATTCAATGAACACCTAATAACGGTCACGGAATCGCCTCATCAGAATGATCCTAATCTAAATTTTGAACGAAAACTTAATTCTGCATGAAAATCCCATTTCTATAAATTAAGAGGGGGGGGGATTAGAACCCCTGCCCCCCTATTTATACTTATTCAATGAACACCTAATAACAGTCACGGAATCGCCTCATCAGAATGATCCTAATCTAAATTTTGAACGAAAACTTAATTCTGCATGAAAATCCCATTTATATCAACTAACGGGGGGCATGAGCCCCCCGTTCCCCCTCTTATACATATCGAATGAACTCCAAAAACTAATCAGGGAAGCGCCTTGTCAGGATATACCTACATACAAAATTTCAAGTGGATCCGATATTTTTATAATGAGTTATCGCGTTACGCACATACGCACATACATACAGAACGGACGGGCACATAAGCTCTCAGGCTATGATAGCCTGTGAGCTAAAAACGCTTGAAGGTGTTACGTATCTTTTTTTCTTTAAAACGCACAAACTTTAGGAAGAAGAAAAAACATTGTTTTAAATAAATGGCAGATAAATCCAATCAAATAATAAAAGGAAAGCTCGGCATTCTGCTGCATCTGCTATTTTTTGCGCCTGTGTGAATCATCAGCAAATATTTGATCCAAACAAAAGAAATGCATTAGACATATAAACATCTCTCTAGTTTGACAAGAAGACTTTGTTCACAAAGAGAATAAATAACACCTGTAAGGGATAAACGAAAAAATGAAAAAAAAAAAATATTGCTACATATATGAGGGTTCGTAAGATTCAAGGCCTTTTATAAAAGTAATATTTGCCTTATTTAATGAAAGAAGTTGGAAATTGCACATCAAGCATAGCAAATGAGGTGCATTCGCACTATAACGAAGTTTTAAAAGATCTTTTTTTTTCAGATAATGGTGTAATAGTATATAATGGCGTGGGATTTTGTTACAATCAACATTTTTTCAAAAAATTCCGTTTTGTTTATCGACCCTTGCATTATTTTGTTTCCTAAGTCGTGAAAGGGAAGGAACTGGACTATTTTACGATTTTTACACCAATTATTTGTAATGAAATTAAATAAGCATGATTGAGATTACAGATTATTAATCTAGGATCAATTAACTACTTAACTGATTAATAATTTTGAAAAAAAAAACCCTTTTAAATAATATCTATTTTTTTTCATGGCTTTTAGAAAATTTTTAATCCTTTACCACCGTTTTTCAAAACAGACGTTTTTGCCTTGTCAAATCAGAAAAATGCTCAGATTAACTAATAAAAAATTTACAATAAACATTTACTGGTGAGAATAATAAATTCTGATTGGAGTATGGATGCCCGTACATGGAACGGGCAAATCATGATAGCACGTAGGCTAAAGCACGTTGCAAATATGATATAAGGGCAAATCAGGGAAGCGGTTAAAATGATTTATTTTCTAATTATTTTTTAAATGTGTAATTATGATTAACGATCTCAAAATGAAATCGTAATCTGTATTTGTTAGTATTATTACATTTTGCTCAATACCATAGCTGCCAATCTTTACGCATTTCTCCTACCGCAAAATTTTTATAATTATTATTGTCCTATTTAATCGTCGAAAACTTATAATTAAACAAATGGAAAATCTTTGTACAATTTTAGTGGTAGCAAAAATGCTTAAAAGTTGGCAGCCAAGCCAATACTGATTTTTTAGTATATATTTGTTTTTTCCCTTAAAGTTTAAAATAAATAAGCATATAATCATGTAATTCGTATTTTATGTAAAGGAAGAATATATTGACGACAATGTACCTTTAGAAGAATCACTTTAAGGGGTTATATACTTTTTTCTTTAAAGCTAGAAAAAAAGACTTATGAAGAAGATTAAATAGTGATTTAAATAAATGGCAAATACTATATATTTATAATATATGAGGAGCCCAGAAGCCAAGGGGTACAAGTGACAAAATGTCGATTTGGAGTAAATTGAGTTTAAAGATAATTGATGTTAAATTGGAACGTCAATAACAATTGACTAAATTGAAATAGGAAACATCTGCTTGTTGCATTCTAATCTTTGAACTCTCATTTCCATAACTGTTAAAAAAATAGAGTACAATTTTCTTTAAATGTATAATTAATCAATAATGTTTGTTTTTCGAAAAAAGTGGTTTATCTCTATAACTCCCCAAATAATCAGAAAATGACCTATATTTCTTTACCTGAAATGAAAAAAGCATATTTCCAGATACCCTGTGCACTTAACTCAATTTTTTCAATTTTGTCACTTATACCCCTTGGCTTCTGGGGTCCTCATATACTTTAATCAAATAACAAAAGAAAAGCTTGGCATTCTGCTGCTTCTGCTATTTTTTTGCGCCTGTGTGAATCAATAGCAGGAATTTGACCCAAACAAAAGAAATGCATTAGATATATAAACATCTCTCTCTAGTTTGACAAGAAGACTTTGTTCAAGAAAAGAATAAATAACACCTGTAAGAAATATATGAAAAAAGAAACAATATATAAATATCAGGGTCCGTAAGCTTCAAGGGGTTTCAAGCACCTTTTATAAAATTTTTGTAAAAGTAATTCTTGCCTTATTGAATTTAAAAAGTCTGAAATTGCATGTCAAGTGTTGAAAATGAGGTGCGCTCGTACTATAACGGTGGGATGTGGATTTTAGAATTTTGTGGATTTCTAGTCATTGCATTTTTTACATTTTTTAAACAGTAATTTGAATGCAATGTATTTACAATCGAAACAATAATGAATGCTTACAATATAGTTAAATAAGTAATAAATTGAAATAATAAAAATTTAGGTAATTTTTAAAATGATTAAAATATTAAAAATAAAGGTCATGTTAATAATGTATGATTAAATATTCATTAAAAAGATTAAATGTATTTTTCCTAATTTATTCAATGAAACTTGCCTCATAAAGATGCATTTCTAATTCATATCAAAATCGTAAAGTAGAAAAGTTTATTTTAGGTTTAGCCAGGCTTAATAGCCAAAAAAGCTTGATTAATACATTAATATATTTGGAAAGAAGATTGTGATTACCAGTGATATCAGCAATATCTTGAACTTTTTTCAAAAATAAATTTATTTTTCCATCATGAAAAAACATGAACTCAGTAATATTAACAAAAATTACAAGTTAAAATATACATGGAATTGATGTAAAATTAAAAAAGTAAAATTTTGTCCCTATATCTTAATTGAATTTATTAAGATATTGTTTACATCCATAAATTATGTTAGGATTTTAGAGAGTTGCGGATTTGAGGAAGTCTACTGTACTTGATTCATTTTCCTTGGAAATGTGAGGATAACACATGGACTCTAAGAGAAAGGTTTGGGAATGTCATACATTTGGCTCCCATGATGGCTAGGATTCGGTACCAGATTTTTTTCAGCTACCAAAACGATCCAGATAATGTATCATTTTACCCGGCAACATGGCCGCGCATTTTGAGTCATACAATATAGATCAAACTTAGCAAGTGTAATCCACATATAAAAACATACTCTATTAAGTAAACCAATTAATTTTTCTGTACTTGAAAGACTGTGTATCTAATGAAATCTTATTGTGATTTTATTCGGAAGCAAAAAGAAAACATGTCATATAGATAAACTTATGTTTAAAGAAATAAATAACAGCAGACTAAAGAGACTTCGAGAAAAATAACATTGCATATGGATAATGCTAGACAATAAAAGCTGAATTGTATTAGCCTGCTTTGCTTAGTTTTGACAGAGAAGATTCAATTAGTGACAGAATAAGAATAGGATTGAATAAATGACGAATGGAATGAAAGGTAGCTGTCATGATATTATAACGTAACTGTTATTATCTGTAACCTTAACTGTATATATATCGGCTAATCTTGTAACTTGGATCCGTTTTATTATTATATATTATGTGATCGTGTATGAGAGCGTCGTTTATTAATTTATGTTGTACTGTTATAATTTATTAGTTTAGTAACGTTCATATGAAACGTAATTATTACATGGTGCCGAATTGATCGAATATAATAAATCGTCATGCCGGGAAATGACAACAGTAATAACAGTGTAAACATTCGACCGCCGCCGCCGCCGCTAAGCCTAATGACCAACGATGTTTCGAAATCGTGGCAAGATTGGTTCCAACAATTTGAGTGGTACGCTACAGCCATAGAATTGGAGAAGAAGCCAGAAAAAATTCAAATAGCTTTGTTTATGTCAGCTATTGGACCAGAAGCGGTAAGTATTTATAATACTTTCACCGATGATAAGAAAACAACGCTAAATGTTCTAATTGAAGCTTTTAAAAAGTACTTCACGCCTAAAGTAAACATAACATACGAAAGATTTTTATTCAATAAGTTATATCAAAGTGAAAATCAAAAATTTGATGATTTCTTAACGGAAGTACTTAGTAAAAGTAAATCATGTCAATTTGGTAATCTTCATGATAGTTTAGTTACTGACAGAATTGTAATTGGTATTTACAGTGATTCCGATAGAGAAAAATTGTTAGCAGAAGATGATTTGACATTAGATAAAGCGACAAAGATTTGTAAAGCTAGTGAACAAGCGCGATCACAAATGAGTACATTCAAAGATAAGCCATTAAATATTGAAAGCGTAAAGAAAACTGTTACAAGTACGAAAAATAAATATACTAAAGAAAAGCAAAGTTTCAGTGGTAAATTATGCACGCGATGTAATACGCATCACAAAAAATTTGAATGTTTGGCTTATAAAAAGAAATGTTTTGCTTGTGGTAAAGAAAACCATTTTAGCATTTGTTGCTCTTCAAAGAAAAGTAAAAAACATGTAGCTACTGTAAATAGCTTAATTGGCGAAGTTAGCAAAAGTAATGAAAATTCAAAAAGTTTAGTCATAAGTAGTATAGCCAATAATGTGGAATCATTAGATTGGTATGAAATGGCTGAATTTGAAAACAAGTATAGAGTAAAATTTAAATTGGATACCGGTGCTCAATGCAATGTCCTATCGTATTCTTTGGCGAAAAAAGCAAATTTAAGCATTAAATATTCTAACGTGCGATCTTTGGTATCATTTTCCAATCATAAAATGAAAGTTGTAGGTGAAGCAGTTGCCAAGTTAAGTGTTAAAAAGAAAACTTATACTACTAGATTGGTAATAATAGAAGAAATGTTGCAACCTATATTGGGAAAAGATTCATGTGTAGAAATGGGTTTAGTTAAACGCATAAACAGTATTGGGTTAACAGAAAAATTTCTTAATACCAGTGCTAATGAAGAGGAAATAGGCTGTTTGAAGAATTTTACTTATGAGATTGATTTAATCGATAACCCTAAGCTTGAAATATTTCCTGCTAGAAAAGTGCCTCATTCCATTAGAGAAAAAATTAAAGACGAGCTTGATAGAATGCAACGGATGGGCATCATAAAACCGGTGAGTGACCCAACACCTGCAGTTTCGCCTATGGTTGTAGTTCATCGGAATAGTAAAATACGAGTCTGTATGGATCCATCTAGTTTGAATAAGAATTTGAAAAGAAGACATTATCCGTAAAAAACATTAGAAGAAATTGCTGCTCGCATAAATGGTTCTAAATGGTTTACGAAATTGGACTGTAAAAAAGGATTTTGGCAACTTAAAGTAACTGAACGTACTAGTAAATACCTGACCATGGCCACCCCTTGGGGAAGATTTTCTTATTTGAGAATGCCAATGGGTTTAGCATCTGCACCAGAAGTTTTCCAGCAAATTATAGATCATCTAATAGGAAATATAGAAAATGTTGAATGTGCAATGGATGATATTTTGATACACGCTTCCTCTAAAGAAAAATTAGAAGAACTGACCTCTGAAGTCATAAAATTTCTCACAGAAGCGGGATTAACTCTGAATAAAGAAAAATGCATTTTTTCGCAGAACAGTGTTAAGTTTTTGGGACACATTGTTACTGATGTAGGACTGAAAGCTGATCCTGAAAAAATTGAAGCTATTATTCAGTTAAAAGTTCCAGAAAATGTAGCATCATTACAGCGTTTCCTTGGAATGGTTACCTACTTGGCTAAATTTGTTCCGAACTTGGCTGAATTAACGCAACCGTTAAGAGCATTATGTAAAAAAGAAACCGAATGGACTTGGGAAAGTGAACAACAGAGAGCATTTGAAAAGCTGAAAGAAATTTTGAAGAATTTACCTGTATTGAAGTATTTTAACGTGAATTTACCTATAACATTGTCTGTTGATGCAAGCAAACATTCTGTAGGAGCAGTAATTATGCAAGAAGGGCGTCCTGTAGCTTATGCAGCAAAAGCATTAGATAAGACGCAGCAGAATTATTCACAAATAGAAAAAGAAGCGTTTGCAATCAAATTTGGATGTTTACGTTTTCATCAATACGTTTGGGGTTGCAGAAAATTAACTGTGGAAACAGACCACAAACCATTAATTTCAATTTCAAAAAAGCCATTACATTTAGCTCCTCCTCGTCTGCAAAGAATCATGTTGGACATTATGCCTTATCGTCCTGAAATTATTCATAAAAAGGGAACTGAAATGTTTATAGCTGATACTTTGAGTCGAGATTGTAATCTGAATTCTAATTTAGAAATGCCTGAATTACAGATGGAAATTCATGTAATTGTTCCAATGACAGAATCTAAAACAACTGAACTGATTCAAGCACTGAAAGATGATGAAGAATTAAGCCTGCTGATTAAGATGATTCAAGATGGTTGGCCAGAAGAATTAAATAAAGTTCCTGAGAGTCTGAGAAAGTATTGGACTTTTCGAGATGAGTTTGCCATTTATGAAGATATCCTGTTTAAAAATGACCGAATAGTCATCCCGTCAAAGCTCAAAGAACCTACTTTGAAAGCTATTCATCTTGGTCATCAAGGAATACAACATTCACTCAGTATAGCTAGAGAAAATGTGTATTGGGTAGGCATGAATAAAGATGTTATTTCATATGTTAAGCAGTGTAAAGTTTGTCAACAACGTCAAAGAGATAATCCCGAAGAACCGTTAATTTTGAATGAAGTACCTGAAAGACCTTGGCAAATAGTTGGCACAGATATTTTCCATTTGAATAAAAAGAATTACTTGCTTGTTGCAGACAGCTATTCGGGTTATTTTGATTTTTGTGTACTGAGCAACTTATCATCTAGTACAGTTATACAAGCATTTAAATGTTGGTTTGCAACGCATGGTATTCCTGAAACTTTATGCACAGATCCGGGTCCTCAGCTGATTTCTAAAGAATTGAAGTATTTTGCTAAACAGTGGAACATAAATCTGCAAGTATCAAGTCCTGAACATAAAAGATCCAATGGTCTAGCCGAACGTTATGTTCAAGAAGCTAAACAATTGATTGCTAAATGTGCTGCAGATGGTTCTGACTTATATTTAGCATTGTTAAATAACAGAAATACACCTAGAGGAGTGTTAGGATCCCCTGCACAGCGTCTTATGGGAAGAAGAATAAGAGGAATTTTGCCAGCAAGCTCAAGATTGTTAAAACCAGCTATCATAAAGAATGTCTCTTCTAACCTTAAAGAAAAAAGAGTAAAAGAGAAAGAGTATAGAGATAGAGGTTCAAAAGCAAAAAAGCCAATTTCTGTTGGTCAGAAAGTATGGTTTCGGAAAGGTCACAGAAAGTGGAGTCCTGCTGATGTAATTTCTCCAGCTCAAGGACCAAGATCTTTTATTATCAAGACGCCAGATGGTGCAACATATAGAAGGAACACTTGGTTTCTCCGTCCAAATGTTAATCCTGAGAAACCGGAAGTGCCAAATAGCTCCGATCCTATACTTGAAGAAACAGATAATTCTGATCCTATACATGGCCAATGTGAAGCAGCACCAAAAACACCCAATGACGCTAGTCCAGTAAGTGCTGCTCCTTCTTCAAATCTGTCGCCAAAACTGACGTCCTCTCCTGCTCCGAAGATCGAAACTCCTGTGCGCCAAACTGATACTGGTGTAAAAACCCGTTACGGCAGGACTGTTAAAAAACCTGTTAAACTTGACTTGTAAAAGAAAAAACTATTTCTTTTTTATAAAAAAAGGAGGATGTCATGATATTATAACGTAACTGTTATTATCTGTAACCTTAACTGTATATATATCGGCTAATCTTGTAACTTGGATCCGTTTTATTATTATATATTATGTGATCGTGTATGAGAGCGTCGTTTATTAATTTATGTTGTACTGTTATAATTTATTAGTTTAGTAACGTTCATATGAAACGTAATTATTACAGTAGCTTCAGGTGATTTGTTTCTTTCTCCGGAGTTCATTCAACTTTTAAACAAATGATGAAATTAAAAACAGAATGAAAGAAGAATAACCTGAGTAAAGGATGTAATCGAAATATCGCATCCGGATGGCTATATCTGAAATTTTCATGTACATACGGATAAAAATAATTTCGCAATTTTGATAGAAAGTAAACAACTTCGATTAAAGAACAAAGTCGCATGTAAATTTACTGTGATTTTATTTGGAAGCAAAAAAGAATATGCCTTACAAAGAAACTTAAGTCTAAGGAAATAAATAACAGTATACATTAACCATTATATCAAGTAACCAAAAAAGTTCTGTTGCTTTTATGAAACGGAACGTTAAAAAAGGATACACGTAATAGATAATAGATGATGCTACAATTGCCGAAATATGTTAATCGAGATGTAATTTAGTCATCAGTTATAAAAGCAATTGGAAAAGTTATCTTGTAGCAATAGAAAAATGGACAGGAACAGTATTCCAAACTCTTATAATTCGTGCTTGTTGTTTCGTATGCAATCAGAACTTAATAATTGGGTTCAAAATACTCTATAATTCAAAATACTTTATACTTAGATTTTCTTTTTAATAATTTTTTTTTATACATTGAACAATAGTATGACTGGGAGGTATGAACAAATATTGAATTGAAAGTATTTACATATATACAAAACATAAATTCCTTTTACCTTGGACATTTCGGATCATCGTACTTAAAACCGGAAAAGATGCTCTTATATATACCGTATTTACTCGTGTATAAGGCGCACTTTTTTTTCCCAAAGAATTAGGGCAAAACTCCTTCGTGCGCCTTATACACGGAATAATTTTTTTACTGTTGGATGCAGTCGAACGATATACATATGAAATAAGAAATTATTCAAAGAAGATATTAAAACTCGGAAAATGTTACTTAATTGAAGTATTACTGCATATTTATTTCATTCATTGCAGTTTTTTATACAACAGAGCTAATGGCATTATCTAAACGCTAATTAGCAATCCTCTTTACCGTCACTCGTTCCTATTTCCCGTCATTCTCTTACAACCCGAAGTCTCAAAATGCATTTTCGTCTTGTTTTCTGGTCTGGTGTAATGTTTGTTTCGACTTTTTTTTTTTTTTTTTTTTTTCTTTTACTGAAATTTATTTGGTCATTCTTCATTAGCGTATCAAATTTATGGTGCGCGTTATATACGAGATTTTAAGAAATCGCCATTTTTACTTGTAAAGTAGGGGTGCGCCTTATACACGCGTGCGCCCTATACACGAGTAAATACGGTATATCTGTGTGCCTATCTCGAAAATTCTTATCATACTTTTGCAGAAAATTACAGAATTCTTCAAAAATACTTAAGACACACACGACAAGCAAAAAAACATAAACATTCTCTCAAAAAATTATATTTCCTTTTCTTTTCTCCGATAAAAAAATTGATGCCATTTTTTTTCTAAACTTTTACCTCGTCTCGTAAGATGAAAAATATAAAAGAAAAGTAAATAAAAAACCAGCCTCGCTGCTATAGCAAAGGTTCGCGTTTGATAAATAAAATAAATCTCACAGTGGCAAATTTGCAAAACCTGTGAATAAAATGAAATATTAATTTACCAATTCCTAACACTTGTATATTGTATAAGTAAAAACTTTCAACAAATGCTGTGCATATGGATCAAAATATATATGGAGATTCTTCTTTAAAAAGTTCTTTTGAACACATAAGTAAATAAACTCGGAGGTAAATTAAATTCTGACACCGTTTTTAAACTTTTAAATGACTTATATTAAACGTTAATATTTACAAAAAAGATATTTACATAAGACTATTTATAAAGCAAACAATCATAACTCTAATTAATCAATTACATCTTATACGGGAACTCGTCTTCATCTTACGTTCTTTTTACACCAACTTATAACTAAAAACATTCCATTCTCCTTCCTTCCGTTCAGTTCTTTTTTCTATCGCTTAAATCGTCTGGCTTCTTAGGAATTAATAGTTTCTTCAAAATCGTCTGCCTCACTGAGAGCCTGTTCATCAGAGTTGCGATGCGTAAAAAATAATATGCAGATCTAATAGTGGAGGAGATTTCCCATATTTCGGCCATACTGATGAGACATTCGTCCTCGAATGTATTCTTGTTGGCTGGAAACAGCAGCTGGATCATCTGAAAAGATAAAGAAAAAAAAACACAGCAGCATCCAAAGTCTAAATTGAAAAAAAGAAGTCATCATCCAAATTGTTTATCAAAGCTTAGATTATTTCTTGAAAAAATTCATATAATTTTTTTTTTCGCGTCTTTTCGTCTTCTCTTTCTTACGTCCTTTCATCTTCTTTTATCTTACGTCTCTTCGTCTTCTTTCATACGTCTTTTCATCTTCTTTTACCTTACGTCTTTTCGTCTTTTCTTTCTTACGTCTTCCGTCTTCTTTTATCTTACGTCTTTTCGTCTTCTTTCATACGTCTTTTCATCTTCTTTTACCTTACGTCTTTTCGTCTTTTCGAGAATAAAGTTAAAATTCTATTAGTTGTCAGTCCAGAGGTTTGTCATAGTTGGTATAGTGTCACAATCGGTGAAATTCTTTTTTTTTTTTTTTTAAGCTTCGTCCGTCCACGGCTTCATGTACTCTGCACATGTACTGGTGACCATGGGTCCTTCGTTGAATCCAAGTTTCTTTACATCGTAGGTGTCATTATTTTTTACTTTTATGACTTTGTACGGACCTAAATATTTTGGTTTTAACTTCAAACCTGGACCTTGTTGTGTGCGTTTTATAGCAACCACATCATTAATCTTAAATTTGTTAGCTTTCTTTCGTCTGAGGTTGTAAGTTTTACGGTTCTCTTCTTGGACTTTTAAAATCTGTTTTTTAGCATTTTTTCTCATATCTTCGCGATTATTTGTAAAATCAGATTGTATTTCAGCATTCAGAAGACTACTAATTTCAATGTTATTTTTTAGTTTCATTTTAGTACCAAACATCAATTCTAAAGGAGTTGTGCTTATACTTCTCTGAAAAGTCGAATTTATCACCTGTTGGACGTTGCTTACATGTGTATACCATTTTTTAGGATTATCGACAGACAATTTAGACAGAACAGATATTATGACAGAATTTAGACGCTCAACTTGGCCGTTAGACCTGGGTAATCCAGTGGTAATCGGGATATGTTTAATATTTTCATTGATGCAATAATCTTCAAAAGCTTTAGAGGTAAATGCAGGACCTTTATCTGATATAATTCGAACTGGATTTCCAAAGATAGATTTTTGGATTTCTAATTTAGAAATTACTTCGACAGCATCGGTAGATTTTGTGGGATACAACCAAACAAATTTTGTGAATGCGTCAATGACCGAAAGGATATGTTTGTAATTTTTATTAGTGCTTTCTAATGGACCTAAGTGATCAACATGGTACGTATGTAATGGAGCTTCTTCTTTTTCTATTGGGTGAAGTAAGCCTTCTTGTTTACCACATTTTCTATTAACTAAAATACAGGGAACACAATTTGCTATACATTTCTCAATTTTTTGTTTAACTTTAGGGATGTAAAAATCATTTTCTAAACTTTTCTCTGTTCTTGCAACTGCGTAATGACCTTTTTCGTGAGCGGCCTTGATTATATTCATTTGCATGTCTTCCGGTACAACTAATAAATCATTACCATTAACACATTTATAAAGAACATCATTTTTAACTAGATAATCATCATAAGATTTCACCTTTAGGATTTCTTTTATCGTTTTAATATGGTCATCGGTTTCTTGAGCTTGGATAATTTTTAAAGTTAAGCTATCTTGGATTACCATGCAAATAGGATACCTACTTAATGCATCGACATGTCTCATACTGCTACCCTGTCTATGTTCAATAACATAATCAAAATCGGATAACATTATTGCCCATCTAGCTATTTTTGTACTCATTTCTTTTTTATCCATAGTCATTTTAAATGCATTACAATCGGTTACAATTTTAAATGGGATACCTAGCACATATACTCTAAACTTTTTCAGGGCTTCAATTACAGCTAAAACTTCTAATTCGTAACTAGTGTACTTTCGTTCAGCTTCGGTGGTTTTTTTACTTGCGAAATAAACTGGATGAAATTGATTATCTACTGGAGATTGTTGCATTAAAACAGCTCCATAGCCATCAATACTGGCATCACAATGGATTTCGGTCGCACTTTTGGGATTGTAAATTAAAAGTACTGGTTCTGACGACAAAATACGTTTGAGTTCATTAAAAGCTCTTTGTTCTTCTATATCGAATTTAAATTTTGAATCTTTTCTTAGCAGGTCACTTAACGGTTTAGCTATAACCGAATAATTTCTTATAAATTTTCGAAAGTATCCTGTCAATCCTAAATAACTTTGAACATCTTTGGTACACTTTGGTTCGGGAAAATTTATTACTGCTTTAGTCTTCAGTGGAGAGGGATACAATTTACCATTTATGATTCTATACCCCAAGAAATCAATTTCACGCTTCAAAAAATTGCATTTTTTAAGATTTAATTCTAATCCATATTCCGATGCGGTTTCGAGTACAAGTTTTAATTTTTCTAGACCTTCAGCTTCGTTTTTAGCAGGTATTATTAAATCATCCATATAAATGACAACAATGTGATCTTTTAATAGGTTTCGAAATACATTATAAATATACTTTTGAAAAACACTAGGGCTATTGGTCAACCCGAATGGACATTTCAAAAATTCGTATTGTCCTTCATGAGTAACAAACGAGGTGTATTTCCGCGAGTCTTCTTCAACATCTACATGAAAGAAACCGTTTTTCAAATCTATGGTGGTAAATACTTCGGCAGAATGTAATTGGTCTATTACATCATCAATAACTGGCAAGGGGAAATGCTCGCGTACTGTCTTTTTGTTAAGACATCTGTAATCAACACAAAGTCTCATTGTGTTATTTTTTTTCTTGACTAAAACAACCGGCGAAGAAAAATTAGAAGAACTTTCTCGAATTATTCCCTGAGCTAGCCACTCCTCAATTTGGTTTTCGACTATTTTTTTCTCGCATCGCGGTAGTCTTCGAGGAGAAGAACAAACTGGGATTTCGTCCGTTAAATTAATTTTCATTTTAACATCTACTGTTTTAGTTTTAATTGGTACATAATTTTCAATTAAAGAGTATAACTCTGAACGTAATTTTTTGTCAGCAATGTGAGTTAAATCAATTTTAGGCTCATCCAAAACATTTACAATATTAACTAAAAAGTCATTAGACTGAACTTCAGCTTTAAACAGTTTCACTTTATTCTCAGAAATAGTTAATGTACCTTGATGAATAACATCAGTGCCAATAATTAAATCGAAATTAATGCAACTGTCCTTAACGACAAAAATAGTAACTTTAAATTTTGAACCATCTACTTCGATTTCTGAATTGAAACAACCTTCTGGTTTAATTGAGGCTTTTCCTAGACCGGTCAAAGAGATACTCGTAGGTTTTAATTCTACAAAGTTCTTCAAATTATCATAAATACTTTTCTTTAACAAAGTCTTTTGGCTACCAGTATCTATTAAAGAGATTAAACGCAAAGAATAAAGCTTTATCTCTTTCAGAATTAAATCTTGGGATGTAATAATGTTTACTTGTGACTGAGCATTTTTAACACTTGTATCTTTAGATTTATTACATTGAAATGATTTATGGCCATAAGCGTTACAAGCAAAACAAAGCGGCCCTTTATCTTTATTTACACAGTTAATACTCTTATGATTATTCCCGCCACAATTAAAACAACGCATATTTGGCTTTACAGGCTTAAATTTGTTCTTAACTTCAACTTCGGATTTAATTTTAGGCTTAGCTCCTTCATATTTATGAAATTTTGCATTTTCATACTCCGATCTTATTTTCTCATAAATCTTTAATTTTTGTTTAAATTCAGCAATATTGGGACAACCATACAAAAAAGATTTTTTAGAAATGGGGTCATTAATTCCATTTATTACATACTGAATAAGGGCAGAATCTTCAATATTACCTTTTGAGCATAATTGTTTCATATTTAAAAAATATTCATCTAAAGATTCATGTGGTCTAATTTTTCTTTTGGACAGCAATTCGTGTAATTCAGCTGAATTGCACGTTTGACCAAATTCAGATATGAGTAGGGCTTTTAATTTAGACCACGAATTAATATTTGTTTCACTTTCAAGAAATAATTTTGCTTTGCCTGTCATACGGCGTTTAGCCAAAATCAATTTGTGCAAATCACTAACGTTAAATAATAAAACAATATCTTCAAAATCGGCAATCCATTTATTAATATTTTGTACTTGAGTACCTTCAAACATCGTAATCATACTTTTAATATCATTAATAGAAATGCTTGGTTTAATAACATAATCAGGAATCAGAATTTTCTGATTTTCATTACTTTCACAATTAGAACTACCAGAATCATTTCTCATATTATTCTCAAAAACAGTTGAAATATTTTTAGTTTTATCTTGTAAATCATCATTAAATTCATCGACACTTTCGTCATCACTAAGAGTACCTACATCGGCTATCATATTAATTTTTAAAATATTAAAATCACATAAACTAGAAATTATTCTGGCAGCAATTTCATCAAAAGTTCCCGAATTATTTATACACAAAATATTGCAAATGGTAATTAAGTCGTTAACAGAAAAATTATCTTTAATTTCTTTGAATTTAGTTTGATATTCATCGGAATCTACTTCAAACGTAAACCCAGTAAAATTCCGAATTCTACGTCGATTATTTCTGTCACCGATTTCTCCAAAAATTAATTTGTGCAATGTCTTAATACTAGCTGATTTTTCAGTTTTCAAAGAAAACTCTAATTCCTTTAAATCAACTAATTTTTCCATTATTGAAAAGAAAAATGAAATAATAAACTCACTTCATAATCAGATGCTCAGCTTCACACACTTTGATTTCACTTTCATCGCAAAATTTTACCTCTTCTGAAATAGCTTTGTAGGCTTGACATTCCATCACAGTTCTAAAAAATATCGGCTTCCAAGATATTAAAAAAAATATATTTCCATCTCTGTGGGCGTGCGTCTGTATCTCACTTACTGAGACCAAAATTTATGGAGATTCTTCTTTAAAAAGTTCTTTTGAACACATAAGTAAATAAACTCGGAGGTAAATTAAATTCTGACACCGTTTTTAAACTTTTAAATGACTTATATTAAACGTTAATATTTACAAAAAAGATATTTACATAAGACTATTTATAAAGCAAACAATCATAACTCTAATTAATCAATTACATCTTATACGGGAACTCGTCTTCATCTTACGTTCTTTTTACACCAACTTATAACTAAAAACATTCCATTCTCCTTCCTTCCGTTCAGTTCTTTTTTCTACCGCTTAAATCGTCTGGCTTCTTAGGAATTAATAGTTTCTTCAAAATCGTCTGCCTCACTGAGAGCCTGTTCATCAGAGTTGCGATGCGTAGAAAATAATATGCAGATCTAATAGTGGAGGAGATTTCCCATATATATGCCACGCTTTCAGAGGAGGTTGTGTCAGCACCCGCACCACCCGAAAATTTATTAGGAATTTTGTCTGAATAAAAATCTGAGTAAAAGATTGAATCAAAATATCGCATACTAATTGAAATATCTGAACTTTGAATGCAAGTACTGATAAAACTAATTTCGTAATCATGGCAGAAAGGAGGGCGATTTAAAAACGGACATAGCTAAATCGATTGAAATTCTATGGATTCGATGGTAAATAAAGGAGTCTTAGAGCAGTGATTAATGCAATGAAAGACAATTTCAAAGCTGATTTGTTCATTTTCCACGATGTTCATTCAACTGTTAACCGTTTAAACGCCAATGTTCCCGAATGGGAACATTGCATTATTTGTTATAAATAACATATATTTTTCAACATAATAACGATGTCCTTAATTTTCCTATAAAATATAAGATTGATATCAACTTTTGAAAAAAAAAAAAAATGCATGTTTAAGCATTTATCACAGGTATAAGGAAAATGTAAATTCATTAATTAGCATAAAAATATATTATTTGTTTGTATCGTTTTCTCTATATTCCTTACATTTTATCGGTAGGAATCTAAATGTTTTTGGAATTCGAGAAAATATTCAAGACCAATATACAATAGCATATAGCAGAAAATAATCTATACATATAATAAAACAGTAGGACCCGGTGTGTCTGTACATTGAAGATAATTGACAAAAATGGAGTCAGGGCGATAAAAGAAAACCAATGAAACACAAAAAAATTTTTTTTGAATTTTTTGTCTGTCTGTCTGTCTGTCTGTTTGTTCGAGGTTATCTTCGTAACTACTGAATGGATTTTTATGCGGTTTTCACTAATGAAGAATGCACACTCCCGGGCAGTGTATAGGCTTTGTTTCATCAAAATCGGACAACAGACAAAAAAGTAACAAAAAGAAACAAAAGAAACTATTAGGTGCGCTGCTCACGTTTTTTAGTACATAACGTTTTTTAGTACATATAAAATCCAATAGATGTCACTGTGCGATTTTAAAACGCGCTATCGTTATGTTTTCGCCAGTCTACTTAAGTATGAGAAAGTTTCAAGCTGGCTGTCGTTCCATGTGGTTTAGTCGGTAGAACGTCAGTGCGCCATACTGATGGCCCGGGTTCGATTCCCAGCATGGAATTTTTTTTCACTATGTTGGCATTAACGCCTATAAGCAATTAAAAGAATTTGAAATATTGTATTCAAGGCGAATTTTCTCTCTGGGAAAATTTCCTTGCATTAATATGTCAGTGTAATTTTTTTTTCGATTTAATTTTTTTTTCGAAACTTTGTTTTTCTTAAAAAATTACAGTAAATATTTGATATTTCCCAACGTTTTTTGAATGATCGACTTGCTTTTTTTTTTTAATGTATGTCTGAACCTTATCTAACTACTTCTTCAAGATTTCTTTAGATAAACCGACCAGCGTAGCGGGCGAAGGCCGCTAGTTTGCTATATTTGCATAGGTTGTCAATCAATAATCATGTTCCAAAATGCGAACACTGAAATGAAAACAGCCAAAATAACTCTAGAATTATTATTTTTTGTTATTTTTTAAATTTGTATGCATAAATTAAAACGTTTGAAGCTGTAATATAGGACAAACAAAATTATAATTACCTTGCGATATTAATTCGGCGTGTAAACGGTTAAACGAATGACAAGTAATCTTTTGAAAAAAAACAACAACATAATATTATTGTAAGCAGTGGCATTAAAATATAGCAGCGGAATCAAAATATCTAAATTAAGGTTGTTTTGCCCTTGAATCAAAATATCTTAAAAACTTATGCATGTCAGGACTAAAATTAATTTGCAATTGTATTCAAGACGTTAGTGAATTATGATTTAGGAATTAAAGATAAGTGAAATAAGTAAAAGATTTCCGATTCTTCATAAATATAACGATATAAATGACTTAACAAAAAAACCCCTTCAATTGAATAAATATAAGATATTAAGCATTAGTCAAGGAAAATAGCATCGCTCTTAGTTGACATTCAACATTGAACCAATAGGTTAATTTATAACATTAATAATAATAAATATATACTGGACAATTGCACCATAAAATTTAACTACTAAGAATGTATTTATTAAAAATACAACACATTGCCCAATGGTGCACAACACAATAATTTTAATATCAACTTGTACAATTAAAATAAAATAAAAATATCAACGTTTCGCGCCGTCTTCAGGAAAATATGATAATGGAAGGACTAAGTTTACTTCTTGATCGAGAGATAATATTTCTAGTAAATTAAAATCGAAATCTATACATATAATAAAACAGTAGGACCCGGTGTGTCTGTACATTGAAGATAATTGACAAAAATGGAGTCAGGGCGATAAAAGAAAACCAATGAAACACAAAAAAAAATTTTTTGAATTTTTTGTCTGTCTGTCTGTCTGTCTGTTTGTTCGAGGTTATCTTCGTAACTACTGAATGGATTTTTATGCGGTTTTCACTAATGAAGAATGCACACTCCCGGGCAGTGTATAGGCTTTGTTTCATCAAAATCGGACAACAGACAAAAAAGTAACAAAAAGAAACAAAAGAAACTATTAGGTGCGCTGCTCACGTTTTTTAGTACATAACGTTTTTTAGTACATATAAAATCCAATAGATGTCACTGTGCGATTTTAAAACGCGCTATCGTTATGTTTTCGCCAGTCTACTTAAGTATGAGAAAGTTTCAAGCTGGCTGTCGTTCCATGTGGTTTAGTCGGTAGAACGTCAGTGCGCCATACTGATGGCCCGGGTTCGATTCCCAGCATGGAATTTTTTTTCACTATGTTGGCATTAACGCCTATAAGCAATTAAAAGAATTTGAAATATTGTATTCAAGGCGAATTTTCTCTCTGGGAAAATTTCCTTGCATTAATATGTCAGTGTAATTTTTTTTTCGATTTAATTTTTTTTTTCGAAACTTTGTTTTTCTTAAAAAATTACAGTAAATATTTGATATTTCCCAACGTTTTTTGAATGATCGACTTGCTTTTTTTTTTTTAATGTATGTCTGAACCTTATCTAACTACTTCTTCAAGATTTCTTTAGATAAACCGACCAGCGTAGCGGGCGAAGGCCCAGCTATATTTGCAGCTAGTTTGCTATATTTGCATAGGTTGTCAATCAATAATCATGTTCCAAAATGCGAACACTGAAATGAAAACAGCCAAAATAACTCTAGAATTATTATTTTTTGTTATTTTTTAAATTTGTATGCATAAATTAAAACGTTTGAAGCTGTAATATAGGACAAACAAAATTATAATTACCTTGCGATATTAATTCGGCGTGTAAACGGTTAAACGAATGACAAGTAATCTTTTGAAAAAAAACAACAACATAATATTATTGTAAGGAGTGGCATTAAAATATAGCAGCGGAATCAAAATATCTAAATTAAGGTTGTTTTGCCCTTGAATCAAAATATCTTAAAAACTTATGCATGTCAGGACTAAAATTAATTTGCAATTGTATTCAAGACGTTAGTGAATTATGATTTAGGAATTAAAGATAAGTGAAATAAGTAAAAGATTTCCGATTCTTCATAAATATAACGATATAAATGACTTAACAAAAAAACCCCTTCAATTGAATAAATATAAGATATTAAGCATTAGTCAAGGAAAATAGCATCGCTGTTAGTTGACATTCAACATTGAACCAATAGGTTAATTTATAACATTAATAATAATAAATATATACTGGACAATTGCACCATAAAATTTAACTACTAAGAATGTATTTATTAAAAATACAACACATTGCCCAATGGTGCACAACACAATAATTTTAATATCAACTTGTACAATTAAAATAAAATAAAAATATCAACGTTTCGCGCCGTCTTCAGGAAAATATGATAATGGAAGGACTAAGTTTACTTCTTGATCGAGAGATAATATTTCTAGTAAATTAAAATCGAAATGAATTTTCGATTCAATTCACTTCGATTTTAATTTATTAGAAATATTATCTCTCGATCAAGAAGTAAACTTAGTCCTTCCTTTATCATATTTTCCTGAAGACGGCGCGAAGCGTTGATATTTTTATTTTATTTTAATTGTACAAGTTGATATTAAAATTATTGTTTTGTGCACCATTGAGCAATGTGTTGTATTTTTAATAAATACATTCTTAGTAGAAAAATAATAACATTAATTGAATGCTGAAGGCAATGAACAATAATGTAAATTCCAATTCCAGTAGATTTACATATTTAGTCCGCGCTTTATGGAACTAATAAATCAATGAAAAGCATAGATTCGAAAGAGGCAATAAGTAGAGTTGTTTTGCCCTGAAATAAAATGTCTTAAACAATAATGCATTTAAGGACAAAAATTAATTCGCAATTGCGTCAAAACCATAGTAAATTATGATTTAGGAGTTAAAGATAAATAAAATAAGAAAAAAAAATTCCGATTATTCATGGATGTAATGGCATAAATGACTTAACAAAAAACTTCCTTCTGTTGCAATAAATATAAGGTATTAAGCTTTAGTCAAGAAAAATAGCATTACTGTTGGTTAATTCAGATGAATAAAAGTCTCGATTCTATTATCCTGAGACATTCAATATTGAACTAATAGGCTAATTAATGACAAAAATAATAGTATTAAGTAAATTCTGAAAGCAATAAAAGATAAGGAAAATTCTAGTAGATTCACAGATTTACTCTGGACTTTATGTGAATGAAAAGCACAGATTCGAAAAAGGCTGTAAGTAAAGTTGTTTTGCCCCTGAATCAAAATATCGTAATTACTAACTAAATTAATTACTAATTACTAATTAAAATTAATTTGCAATTTAGTCAAGACAGTAGTGAATTATGATTTGGGAATTAAAGATAAATAAAATAAGTAAAATAATTCCGATACTTTATGGATATAAAAAACTTAATGAAAAATTCCCTTCTATATATTGATTAATTAATAGGTTAATTGTCACTAGGTTAATTAATAACAAAAATTACAGTTTTAAGTAAATGCTGACGGCAATGAACAAGGATGCAAATTCCAGTAGATTCACATATTTACTCTGAGCTTGATGGAACCAATAAATGAAAAGTACTGATTCGAAAGAGGCAGTAAGTAAAGTTCTTTTGCCCCGGAATCAAAACATCTTAAATATTTATGCACGCAAGGACTAAAATTAATTCACATTTGCGTCAAGACCGTTAGTTAATTATGATTTAGGAATTAAAGATAAATAAAATAAGAAAAATAATCCCGATTCTTTATGGATATAATGGTATAAATGACATAACAAAAAACCCTTCTGTTGCAATAAATATAAGGTATTAAGCTTTAGTCAAGAAAAATAGCATCACTGTCTGTTAATTCAGATGAATAAAAGTCTCGATTGTACTATTCTGAGACCTTCAATATTGAACTAATAGGTTAATTAATGAAAAAATATTAGTATTAAGTAAATGATGAAGGCAATGAAAGGTAATGAAAATTCTAGTAGATTCGCATATTTACTCTGAGCTTTATATGAATGAAAAGCACAGATTCGAAAAAGGCTGTAAGTAGAATTGTTTTTGCCCCTGAATCAAAATATCTTAATTACCAACTAAATTAATTACTAATTAATAAATAAAATTAATTTGCAATTGCGTCAAGACAGTAGTGAATTATGATTTGGAATCGATAAATAAAATAAGTAAAATAATTCCGATTCTTTATGGATATAAATAACTTAATGGAAATTTCCCTTACATATATTGATTAATTATAGGTTAATTGTCACTAACAGGTTAATAACAAAAATATAGTTTTAAGTAAATGCAGACGGCAATATACAAAGATAAGATGAAAATTCCAGTAGATTCACATATTTACTCTGGGCTTGATGGATTAATAAATGAATGAAAAATACAGATTCGAAAGAGGTAGTAAGTAAAGTTAATTCGCCCCTGAATCAAACTGTCTTAAATATTTATGCATGTAAGGATTAAAATTAACTGGCAATTGCTTCAAGTAGTAAGTGAATTATGATTTAGAACATTAAAAATAACTAAAATAAGTAAAATAATTCCGATTCTTTATGGATATAATGGTATAAATGACTTAACGAAAAACTCCTTTCTATTGCAATAAACATAAGATATTTAGCATTAGTCAAGAAGTACAGCATTGCAGTTGGTTAATTCAGGTGAATAAAAGTCTCAATTGTATTACGCTGAGACATTCAACATTGAACTAATAGTTTAGTTAATGAGAAAAATAATAGTACAGCGAAACCTCCAAATAAGGGACACTCCGAATAAGGGACATCTCTATTTAAGGGACAAAACTTCCGGTCCCAGTCCCTTGGTATACGACGGTAATATATTTACCTCTGAATAAGGGGCACTCGATTTAAGGAACAGTTGAAACTGAGATTAAAAGGACTGGTTTTTACATTTCAGATAATAAAATAGTTTGTGATGAAAAAGAAAATACAGATTTTTGTGAACTTATCAAACAGACAGACAGTCATGTAGATACAGAGACACGCGACACAATTAATGAGCTTTTGTTCACCCCACAATTCTGATTTCAAATCAGTGCATTTATCCCCATTGAAATAAATGCTGAAAATTATGAGGATGATTCTGAAAGTGGACAATAAAAGAAAACTGTGAAATAAAGAGCTTTACAGATGCTTTTAGGCTGTTCTCAAATCCAAAAAAGGCAACTTAGACACGAATTTTAATTTACTTTTATTCAGAAAGACCTGAAACTAGTAGGTGCTGTTGTTCAGAAAATATGTAATCGAGCTGTTTTTTTTTTCTATTTTTTTGCAAATGCAATAGATTTTTCAAAAACTATTAACAAAGTGGGCGTTTTGAACCGAATTTTCGCGCAAAATGAGAATGACCACTCAAGAAAGGGTAAATAAAATCTTTGTCACGTAATCAAAATCGCTTATAACTCAATAGATAATTTATTTATTAAGAAATTGAAAACGCCGTTCCATTTAAAATCGCTTCCATAGTCCAGCGTTCTAATGTTATACCTTTACATTAAAAAATGAATTTGTAATCGTGAAAGAATGTTTTCCGCTTATTAAGCAGAGCAATTGAGAGATTTGTTGCCTTAAAATATGCAAAGAACTTCAATACTTTTTTACATATTTGTAAATACTGCTGGTAATGAAGAACTAAGATTTATAAGTATGGTAAATGAACACTTGAAAAGTTTGTAGTGAAAAAATTGAAATTCGCAAAACAATCCCTTTTGATTGATTACTTCAAGTAAAATTCTTTTAAATGTTTTTATACTTTTTGCATGTACATTGTTTGTATAAAAAATATAAATCAATAATTCTACAAATCATTTAATGGTTTTGTAATCAATTGAAAATTTTAATTAATTAATTAATTCTGTTTTCTTCCTTTTGTTTCTGATTAGCGTAATTTATACACTTCGGATACATTTAAATTTCACCTTTAACGCTCTGTTATTTTTATATTCTTCTGAACGATAAATTAAAAATCATATGAAAAACTCCGAATAAGGAGCACCTCTATTTACTGGAAAAAGTTCCGGTCCCATAGGTGTCCCTTATTTAGAGGTTCCACTGTATTATGTAAATGCTGAAGGCAATGAACAATAATGAAACTGGAATAATCAATTCCAGTAGATTTACATATTTACTCTGGGCTTGATGGAACCAATAAATGAATGAAAAATACAGTATTCGAAAAAGGCAGTAAGTAAAGTTGTTTTGCCCTTGAATCAAAATATCTTAAATATTTATGCATGTAATGAATAAAATTAATTGGCAATTGCGTCAAGATTGTCAGCGAATTATGATTTAGACATTAAAGATAAGTAAAATAAATAAAATAATTCCGATTCTTTATGGATATAATGATATAAACGACTGAACGAAGAACTCCCTTCTATTGCAATAATAGAATTATGCATTAATCAAGAAAAATAGCATCGCAGTAGTTTTACTATAGTAAATGAAAGTCTGGATTATATTATCCTCAGATATTTGACATTGAAATAATAGGTCAATTAGTGGCATGAATAACTATATGTTTAAGTAAATAATGAAGATAATGAAAGACAACGAAAACTTCGGGTAGATTAATATTTTTACTGCATTCTTTATGCATCTAATGAAGATTGAGAAAGTAAAGATTTTAATCAAGCAATAAGCAGAGTTGTTTTGTCCCTGATTAAAAAAATCTCAAATATTAATGCATGTAAGGAATAAAATTAATTTGCAAATGCGTCAAAACAGTGAGTGTATATAAGTAGTGAATTATGATTTAGGAATGAAAGATAAATATAATAAGTAAAATAATTCTGATTCTTTATCGATACAATGTTATAAATGACTTGACAAAAAACTCGCTTTCATTGCAATAAATATAACTTATTACAAGCATTAGACAAGAAAAATAGCATTGCAGTTGGTTTTCTCTGGCAAATAAAAGTCTGGATTGCATCATCCGGAGATATTTGACATTGAACTAATAGGTCAATTAGTGGCAAGAATAACAATATTCTTAATTAAATTACGAATTCAATGAAAACCAACGAAAATTTTGGTAGATTAATATTTTTTCTCTGTTTTTTATGCAAATAGTAAATAAATGAGAAAGTAAATATTTTAATGAACCAGTAAACAGATTTGTTTTGAACGTGAATCAAGATGTATTACATTTTCATAAACATTAACAAAATATCATAAAATGGACTTACAAACAGATGTTTTTTTCTGGAGTGCTGACAGGAACGATCTAAATTTTATTTAAAAAAGAATAAGAAGAAATTCACTGTAGTTTCAACATCATACTCAGGCAACGAGCGCAGTCCTATGTTGTTGTGACGGGTGAGCTTTCCAGGGTGTAATAATAATACTAATAATGATGACTCCACTCATATGTAGAAAATAAAAGAGATGACACTTTGAAAATAAATGCACATTAAGATTTTACATCCTATGCTACTAAATGTAATATCTGAAAGTAGTTAATGTAGAATACTGTCGAGAGAATGTATAATTCTGCTCTAAATCACACCACTTAGCAAGAAAATTCCACCAAGAACACTCGTAGATTTAGCAGTCATATAGCACTCGGTCATAAAGCAACAAATAAATATCGTTTGGCATATTTCCCACTTATATTAAAAAGAAGCGATGAATATTTCTAGTCAAATTTATCCACATTCCACCTCACAGAAAAACAATTCCATCCACAGCGTAAGATGTAAGTCATAATAAGTAAAAGATGTTACTATTACAGAACTTCACCAAATAAATTCTTCTCACCAGGTGACAGTAGTTTTATTAGCTTAAGAAAAAACGTAGAAATGTCACTCTGAAACCAATGTAGGAAGTTTATAACAGACCCTGCATTAAAGGATAGGATTTTACGGATTATTTCTAAGTTGGCAATCTATTGTTTAGAAGTGATTTTCACTAATAAGAAATTTTACCCTGCGAAAAAGAAAAAGAGTTCTCTCAGTTCACTCGGAAGTTTATATGATGTAATCCGGTTTCTAGTGTCGTTTAGAAGGGAATTGTGGATAATCGAATGATTTTTTTAGAATGTTAATACAAATATATTATGTAACAGATAAAAGAATAAATTTAAGCAATCGGATTTTAGGAAAATGATTACTTTAAGAAATTTTTAGAATACAATAAAATAATGAAAAATTTTATTAAAAGTATACAATTAAAATAAATATATACGATATTATAAAAAGAAAGGGGAAAAGTTAAATATTAAATGAACTCGGAAATAATTTAGAATTAAGGCGAAAAAAAATTATTATTACACACTAATATACATATATATATATAGTAATTTTTTTTATTAATTTTATTTTTTAATAAAATTTTTAAAAAATTGTTATTGTTTATCAATAACAATTGATGTCCATAAAAAATTGTTATTAGTACAATCAAGAAACAATGTTTTAAATCACTTAAAAAAAGAAACGACGTTTCAAAAATAGGGAACATAAATATCAAAATCGTGGCAAAACTAATTTTTTAAGATGCGTTTTTACTAAAATTTTCGTTATAGTGTTTTACAGTTTAATAAAAAAAAATATTTCTATAAAACATAAATAAATAATTGTAAAAAAATGTCTTGTCTAAAGTAACTACAGGCTATCTAATGACCAATCAAACTGAGGTCAATTACAATTTTTTTGTAGTTTTCTTAACTAAAGTTATAATGGTGATAAAAGAAGATATTTAATAGTATATTTTTTTTTATGGTAAACGAAAAATAAGAAGAAAATTGTCCAGTTAAACCGATGGCATTGAGCTCACAGGCTATGCCATCTACTTGTATGCTATAGAATTATATTTTCAAAGAATAATGCTCTTCGAAAAATAAATTACTTTTAAATTGCAAAATCCAAAGCAAGTCGGGAAATTCTGAATAAAAACTCATTTATATAATTTAAAAGGAGTTATTCTCTGTTCCCTCCTGTATACTTAACCATTAAACATCTAAAACTATTCGGAGATTCCCCTTATCAGAAAGAACATACATCCAAATTTAAAGCAAATCGGATAATTCTGCGTAAAAGTCCATTTATCGAATTTGAAGAGGGGAGGGAGTTAATCGCTCGTACCTCCCTTCATACTTAACAAAAGAATTCCACAACTAATCAGGGGAGCACCTTATCACTATGAAACTTTATCCAAAAATTGAAGAAAATAGGATAATTCTACATGAAAATCCATTTACCTACTTTAAGAGGGGTAGCCCCCCCCCGATACCCCCTTTATACTTAACCAATAAATTCAGAAAAAAAATTAGGGAAGCGCCTTATCAGAATGAACTTACGTCTAAAATTTGAAAGAAATCGGTAAATTCTGCGTGAAAAACCCATTAATCTAATGGTGGAGGGTTACCCCTCATTTCCCCCCTTTAAACTTATCCAATGAACATCCGATACTAATCATGGAGATGCCCTCATCAGAATGATTCTATGTCTAATAGGATAATTCTACATGAAAATCCATTTACCTACTTTAAGAGGGGTAGCCCCCCCCCCCCCCGATACCCCCTTTATACTTAACCAATAAATTCAGAAAAAAATTAGGGAAGCGCCTTATCAGAATGAACTTACGTCTAAAATTTGAAAGAAATCGGTAAATACTGCGTGAAAAACCCATTAATCTAATGGTGGAGGGTTACCCCTCATTTCCCCCCTTTAAACTTATCCAATGAACATCCGATACTAATCATGGAGGTGCCCTCATCAGAATGATTCTATGTCTAAAATTTGAATGAAATCTGTTCATTCTGCATGAAAACCCCATGTATCAAAATTAAAGAGGGGGGGGGGTGGGAGGATTAGCGGCCGTACCCCATCCTTATACATATCCAGTGAACTCCCAAAACTAATCATGGAAACAATGCATCAGATTGATCCTATGTCCAAAATTTGAATGAAATCCGATAATTCTACATGAAAAAACCATTTATATATATTAAGGGGAGGGGTATTAGTTCCCGACCCCCCTTTTCTTATCGTATGAATTCCCAAAACTTATCAGGGAAGTGCATTATCAGAATAAATTTAGATCCAAAATTTCAAGTTAATTAGATATTTTTGTCACGAGTTATCGCATTACAAACATACATGCATACGAACGTACATACAAGAACGGTGGGTACATAAGCTCTCAGGCTTTGATAGCCTGTGAGCTAAAAATAGACCTTACAGAAAAACCACGTCTGGTGAAATAAATTACACTAGATTAAGAATCAGTCAAGAAAAATAACATTACAGTTGGATAATTTTATCGAATAAAAGACCGAGTTGTATTACCTATCCTAAGGTATCAGGCATTGAACCAAGGAGGATTCAATTAATGATAAAAATAAGAATATGCTTAATTAAATGATCAGCGCAATGAAAGACAATTCCAGGTGATTTATTTATTGATCTCAGGGATCATACCTCTGGTAAATGAATGACGTTATCAGGGCCTTAGCTAGAAGTGAACAATAAGGGGGGGGGGGGGGAGGATGGCTCATAATTTTCTTTGACGATGAAAGATAAATTAGTGCACATTCTCATTGTAGATACTATGTTTCTTATTAAACTGTTGTAATAACTTCATTTTATGTTAAGAAAGTACAGGAAATGATGAAAATTTTGAGTGTATAACTAATTCAAAATTAAGTATCATTTTAGCTTCGTATATACAAGTAGGATAAGGGAGTGTTGAAACACTTATTTTAGATACAATTTCGTAATTCTGCAAAGCTGTGAAAGGATTTCAAGACTAAATTAGATTTTTGAACAGAATTTCATTTGGAATTTCGGAACAGAAATTCATTGAGTGACCTTGGAATCTTTTCCAGGGGAGACTAAAAATATTTTAGAGGGGGGGGGGGGGAAGCTGAGTCGATCATAGCGCTCCCTTAGCTACGGCAATGGATGTTATACTGAGGGATAAAGTAAGCGTATTTCACAGATGCATGATTAAAATAAATTTTTACTGAATTACATCTTTGCACCACCACGTTGCACATTCCAAAAGTCATATAATTCATTGCTGCATGTCTAATGATAAATAAAAATAGAACGGAAAATATAAATAGACTAGTCGGATGTAACAACCCAAAAATTTTCTTCTATATCATACACGTTAATACTTCTAGAAATAGGAAACCTCGCGGCGTCACCGGTTAAGTAATTTACATCAAAATCTAATCTGCATCAACTTATTTCAAGTTCTAACTGAATCAGAAATTTGATGAAAATTCGTGTATTAGTATTTGAGATAGAATTATTGCAGAAATTGTAAAGAAAAAAAAAACTCGATAGAAGTGCCACCTGTTGAGCGATTTACTCCAAAAACTAAAGAATACTAATTTACCCCAGGAACTTATCTGAATTTGAAAATTGATGGAAACTTGTGCATTAGTTCCTGAGATAGAGCTATTAAGATAATCATGAATAATGCCACATAGCAGTGCCACCAGTTCAGTGATTTACACCAAAACGTAATCAAAATCATATATCAAAGGCTATGATACCTAAAATTTTATGAAAATCCGTCCATTAGTTCTTGAGATATGCCTACTGGGGAAATCGTGAAAAAGGCAACATAACAGTACCACAACTGTAGGGCGATATACACAAAAAACTAATCAGATGTAGTTTATATCAAAGTATAACTGAATCTGCAGTTTTGAGAAATTCCGTGCATTAGTTCTTCAGATAGAGCGCCCACAAAATTTATGTCACATACAGACAATCAGACAGATATTTTGCAAAAACGTGTTTTTTGGAATCTCTCACCCCTGAAAACGTATAAATCCATCGAAAACCGGAATTCGAAAATTTTCATAAATCAAGTACATTCTTCTTGTAAAGAAAGAAGAAAGTAAAAATGAAATAGATGTCTCAAGCAATTTCAGAAGCGTTTGCAACACGACCAAAAACACTTTAATTCGGAAATACAAAATCGAAACAAAACATTAAAATAAAATGCATGGAATTTTACGACTGTGCACTTTTATTTATTTATTTTTTAACAGGGAAATTACAAAGTATAATAATAAACAAGTTTAAAAATTTTCGATGAATCTGTCAAATAAGACACGTTTGTACTATCAATACTTTAGTTAATGTCTAGAAAAATCTTTTTTCATATCAGACACTCTTCTACTACCTCAGACAAAAAAGTTCAGTGAATGAATTCAGAACAGCCGACCTGACAACACTGGGGAAACAAAACGCTGCACCTGCATAGAGGCAAGTGTTGACCATCTTCCCCCACCATTGTTCAATTGAGCGTCGTTAATGATATGTGTACGACGTGCGTTACAAAGTGCTTCTTCAGTGTGATGGTTTTTAACTGAGAACAGGAAAATGAACGAACAAAAGATCAGTTTAAACTTTGGTTTTAAGCTTTGCAAGACACCGAAAGAAATTCATGAGGGGTGGTGCAAATTGAACCACCACCATACACACCAGATCTAAATTATCCAGACTTCTTCCTATTTCCACGACTCAAACTCTATTTGAAAGAAGTTTGACCCTATTGCTGACATCCAACAAAACGTGACGAAGCTTTTGAACTCCATCCCGAAAGAAGACTTCATGCAAAGTTTCCAGGACATGTATAGCAGATCTCAACGGCCCATAATTATGCGAGGGGATTATTTCGAAGGATGGAATGGTAACTTTAGTTAATATTTCATCTACATTAATGTTACAGGACTATTCACCGAACTTAATTGTCAGAGGTAGTATTATGGCTTTAATTAAAAAAAATGTTCAATAAGGATAGACTATTTTTGAATATTAAATATATTAGGTTATACATTGTGTAGCATAACTTTTTCCCTTTTCATAAACAATATATTAGGGGAAGTATTTTATCCATAGCAAGTGCGAAGTTATCTAGATTATTTTGTTTTATAAGAAGATAGGATCTGTAGGTAATAGAATTTATATGCACACAAAACACCGTATGAAATAGAGTTAACAAATGTAATTTTCTAGTAGTATGGCTTTGGATAATAGTAAAGGAACATAAAAATGCTTTTGCTTATTTCAACGAGAATGACATATCAAGTCTAAGCAGATATTTCTCTTTCTGATAGTATATACGAACTTGTTTTACGAAAATTTATTGAAAAAAGGTGGATTCTATTTATTCTTTGAAAAGAGATAAATGTGCAGATGTCCCATAAATCTGTCCACATTTAATTATAATTTTATTATATTTATAAATAAATATAATAAATAAATATATAAATAAACTTAGCAAATCTTTATGTTGCTGTGCGATTTGCTCAATAAGATATACCTAATCAAATATGATTAGTGTAACTTGAAAAAATCGTCTAAAAATATCCGCAAGTCAATTCAGATTTCTAAAATTTATGAAAATTTATCAAATTGGAATATAGGAGTAAAGTAACGAAAGAAAAAAAAAAAGGACTGTAAAAAAGTGTAATTTGTCATTGAAAAAGACAAACAAAATAGCTCGAAATGAACCATAAATCCATTCGGGTCAATCCATTTCAAGTGGTCCAGCACTGGTCACTCGAACATTTTTAAAAAAATCTGAAATTTTTTGTACAACAACCCTAACATGATGGAAGTTCAAAATGACCGTTATTTTAATTTTACTATTTTTTGTTTGTGCATGGCGGCCATCTTTGTTTCATCGTGTGCAGTGATTTTCTCAGATACTAGGATACACAAAATTGTAAATATCTCGTCTTTTATTTTCCCAATTGAAATGGGGTTTGCAGCATTTTAATCAGAATAAAATAGGCTAAATGTATGGTGGTAGAATAATTTCGGAAAATAAAATTTTACAGATGAAATTTTATGCCCAAAATTTAAGATTTTTTCCAAAATCTATCCGTTTGCAAGAGAAAATTTTTCATTCAAGGAAAACTGTCACACTTACACATTTTTTTTACAAATAGGTCAAAAGTGCGTGTACTTATACACCAAGTCCCAGATCTAGGAGTTGATTTCTCTTTGCGAAAAAAATTCCGAAATTTGTCAAAAATTTCAAAAATCGCATTTTTTAGGCTTTGATATCTCTGGTGCGGCACAAGATAAAAATCTGAAATTCTGCCTTTTGATAGTATTATGTAGTAATATTATGTACAAAAAATTTCAAGAAGGAGATTTGACTACAAGCGGAGATATGACATGGACAATATGTGAAAACAACACTGCCAAACTGTTCTAACCTACTATGTAATTGTTCAACAAGACTGTCAACCTTACACAATTTTTTTCTACAAATAGGTCAAAAGTGCGTGTATTCATACACCAAGTCCCAGATCTGGGAGTTGATTTCTCTTTGCGAAAAAATTCTGAAATTCGTCAAAAATTTCAAAAATAGCACTTTTTAGGCTTTGATATATGGTGGAGCACGAGATAAAATCTGAAATTCTGACCTTTGATAGTATTGCGTAGTAGTGTTATGTACAAAAAACTTCAAGAAGGAGATTTGACTATAAGCTGAGATACGGTGATTAAAAAATGTTAAGAAATGTTATTATGAGTACATTAGGAGAGATGAGATTAGTTTCATTTATTACAATATTTACACAAAAAATATCGTTTGTTGAAAACAGTTTAATAATAAATGTTTAATTTACAAAGATACTATATATGCTCAAGAAAGAGCTTAACACTATTTACGAGAGATGTTATGAGTTCGACCAGTTACTGTTGTCAGTCCATCAGGCTGTTCTTTCTCAAAATTTTATTGAAGCCAACCCAAGTCTTGTCATTCCTTGTTAACTTGAATGAAATTCTCTAGGTTTAATAATTGAAACCATGTCAACTCGATCAGTTGCAACCCATTGTCTGAAATTTACTTTTCCTGAAATGTGTACCGAGTAAAATTGTTGCAATAGCATTTGTAGTAGGTTTGTTCCTCTGGACAAATAGTGTATTGGCTTAGCATACATTCTGAATTGTTTAAATCACACTGACGCATTTGAAGAAGATATTTGTAATTAACATTTAACTTTGTACCATAAATAATTAATTTAAAATTTTGGAGGTATGAACAATTACGTAGAAGGTTACAATAGTTTGGCAGTATTGTTTTCACATATTGTTCATGTCATATCTCAGCTTGTAGTCAAATCTCCTTCTTGAAATTTTTTGTACATAACACTACTACATAATACTATCAAAGGCCAGAATTTCAGATTTTTATTTCGTGCTCCACCAGAGATATCAAAGCCTAAAAAGTGCGATTTTTGAAATTTTTGACGAATTTTGGAATTTTTTTCGCAAAGAGAAATCAACTCCCAGATCTGGGACTTGTTGTATGAGTACACGAACTTTTGACCTATTTTTAGAAAAAATTGTGTAAGGTTGACAGTTTTGTGGAACAATTACATAGTAGGTTACAATAGCTTGACAATATTATTTTTCACATATTGTGCATGTCATATCTCAGCTTGTGGTCAAATCTCCTTCTTGAAATTCTTTGTACATAATACTACTACACAATACTATCAAAAACCAGAATTTCAAATTTTTATCTCGTGCCCCACCAGAGATATCAAAGCCTAAAAAGTGCGATTTTTGAAATTTTTGAAGAATTTCGGAATTTTTTTCGCAAAGAGAAATTAACTCCCAGATTTGGGACTTGGTGTATGAGTACACGCACTTTTGACCTATTTGTAGAAAAAATTGTGTAAGGCTGACAATTTTCCTTGCATAGAAAATTTCCTCTTGCAAATGGATAGATTTTGGAAAAAATCTTAAATTTTGTGCTAAAATTTCATTTGTAAAAATTTGTTTTTCAAAATTATTCTACCACTGTACATTTAGCCTATTTTATAATGAACAAAATGCTGTAAACCCCATTTCAATTGGTAAAATAAGACGAGATATTTACAATTTTGTGTTCCTAGTATCTGAGAAAATCGCTGAACACGATGAAACAAAGATGGCCGCCATGCCCAAACAAAAAATAGTAAAATTAAAATAACGGTCATTTTGAACTTCCGTCATGTTAGGGTTGTTGTACAAAAAATTTCAGATTTTTTAAAAATGGTCGAACGACCAAAAAAAAATATTTTCTGGACCACTTGAAATGGATTGACCCATTCACAATTCGAAATAAATAAATAAAATAAATAAATAAATAAAGCAAAGCTTTTGTATCGGAGCATGGTCTGTACTATAAACCTTCTCAAAATGTCAGATTTATTTTATGAAAATAGAAAAAAAATAGATGAAAAAAATTTTAGATTTCTCATTTTTAAATGAGTTCATACTGCAATTTTTTTTTTTAAAAACTAAAAATTGTCGTATTAGAGTGTGATTTAAACTATCAGACTTCTAAACAAGTTAGAAATTGAACGTCAAACGTAGCAAATGAGGTGCGTTCGTATTATAACAAAGTTTTAAAGATATTCAAATCTTGGTGTCATAGTGTACAGTACTTCGGATGCTGATAAGTATCGGAAATCTTTTGTGTGTACCTGTAAATACTATCTACTTTCTACTATACAGGAAGTAACATTTATTAAATTTCAGCGCTGTATATTAGTTTCATAAAATGTGAAAAAAATTAATATAATTAAAACTCGTCCCAAACAATGTTTCCTCCAATACCCTTATGTAATGGAATACTTTTTCATGGTCCTGTAAATTTATAAAAAATATTCTTTGCACCGCAGATTGTATAGAATGTATATTTCAGTATATACTTCATAGATGCATATTAATTTTTTTTATGCTCAAAAGATTGTAACAAAATTAAAATGCACTTGAAGCTACCTTTTCACATTGGCCGTGAGGTAACGGAATACTTTTGATTATCCCTAAATTGAACCATGCCTCCGATTTTCATAAAATTGGAAATGACTCACCAAAATTATACAGATTCAATTAGGTGGGGAGGCGTACCATATGGCTTGAGTTCAACAAGCCCCACCTAACATTTATTGAAAAAAGAAAATACAATTGTTTCACAAATGGTTACCAATTTGTTCTGGGCGAACTTAAAGTTATTACAATATTAAAATATACACATTTTAAAATTTTAATTATAAGTGTTAATTAAGACAATTAAGAATTTATGAGTGTCTATAACAATTTTTAGATGCACTTTTTATTAAAAAGTTCAACTATCAAAAGTTTCATAGAATAAATAAATTCCAAATGATTCGGTTGGGTAGTTTTTGCGTTAGTATATGCTGACGAACAGACAGATGAACAGACTGACCAACGGACAGAATGACAACTATAGGTGCTATCTTTTTATATAATTACGAACGCATCTGAAAAAAAGGTTATAAATATGGAATTTTGTTATAAGATGTTCAAAGTGAACCTTAAATCATAGATTAAATAAAAAATAAAAAATATAAATAAATAAATAAATAAAAAATTATTGTACAAAAGTGGTAATTGCAACATTAATCTTTCTTCTTAAAAATAGAAAAATGTAGTTTAAAGAGACTAATTTTTCAAAATTTTATGTATTTTAATATCTTTACAGCTGCAAAAATGGACGTACTGAGAGGAATATTTTTATTGTTGTCTAGATTTTATTATGTCTAAAAAGCCTTCCCCCCCCCCCCATCAGTCACTATTATAGTTTGCACTTTAACTTAAAGAAGCTTAAATAAAGATAAAACACTTTTGAATCACCTTTGGCCATATAGTGTATATTAGATTATGTATTCTGTTGCATAACATTTTTACCTTTTCGAAAACAATATATTAGGTGATACATTTCATCCAATTCCATTACAAGAGCATAAAAATTGTGAAAATAAGTTATCTAGATTTATTTTATTTTTTATGAAGATGGAATTTATCGGTAATAGGATTTATATGCACACAAAACACCGTATGAAATAAACCTAATAAATGTAATTTTCTATGCAGTTTACGTGAGTTGTATTAGATAAAAGCGAATAGAGAAAGGTTATAAAAATGCTACTGTTTCATTAAAATAAAACATACCAAATATAGTTTTATTAAAATAAAAAACATAACAAACATAGTTTTATTAAAATAAATAATATTATCTTCATATGTCCGAGGCGACATACGAAGTCTAAGAAGATATTTGTCAATGCAAGAGAACACAAGAACTTATTTTCTGAAAATTTATTCTAAAAAAGTGAATTGTGTTTATTCTTCGAATGAAAATAAATGTGCAGGTTGTCCCATAAATTCGTACACATTACAAAAATTCATTAAAATAAAATAAGTAAATAAAAAAAAATCATACATCTTTTTTCTAGAAATAGAAAAATACAGTTTAAAGAGATTAGTTTAAAATTTTATTATATTTTAATATAATCTCAGCTTCAAAAATGGACCCATTCAGAGGAATACTTCTATAGTTGTCTAGAAATTATATGTCTCCCCCTATTAGGCACTTTTATAGTTAAGACTAACTTAAAGAAAATGAGCTTAAATAAGAACAAAGCAATTTTGCATATTAAATATATTATTTTATATATGATGTTGCATAACTTTTTTCCTTTTCAAAAACTAAATGTTGTTGAACTTTCTGAATGCTGACGGTTTGTTTAATCTTTATTGGGTGAAGCATTTCATCCAATTCCATTACAAGTACATAAAAATTGTGAAAATAAGTTATCTAGATTTATTTTATTTTCTATGAAGATAAAATTTATCGGTAATAAGATTTATATGCACACAAAAAACCGCATGATATAAACCTATCAAATGTTATTTTCTATGCGGTTTACGTTAGTTCTATGGCATTGGCTAATAAGAAAAAATATAAAAATGCTATTGCTTTATTTTAACCGAGGTGACATATGAAGTCTAAGAAGAAATTTGCTGATGTAAGATAACATAAGAACTTATGTTCTAAAAATTTATTGTAAAAAGGTGAATTGTGTTTATTCTTCGAATGAAAATAAATGTGCAGTTTCTCCCATAAATTCGCACACATTTAAAAAATTCATTGAAATAAAATAAGTAAATAAAAAAATCATATATCTTTTTTCTAGAAATAGAAAAATATAGTTTAAAGAGATTAGTTTTAAAAAAATTTATTGTATTTTAATATCATCTCAGCTGCAAAAATGAACACATTTAGAGGAATACTTCTACAGTTGTTTAGAAATTATATATGACTAGAAAAACTCCCTCCCCCTATTAGTCACTTTTATATTGGGTTGTTCACAAAGTCCTTTCAGTTTGGGAAAATCAATTCGTAGCGGAAAAATTTGTCCATTTATATCTAAATATTAGATATCGGAAACAATGTCTAATAATTAAATTTTAGAATTTTCCGGTACGAATTGATTTTCCCAAACTGAAAGGACTTTGTGAACAACCCAATAGTTTAAACTTTAACTTAAAGAAAAGAAGCTTAAACAAGAATAAAACACTTTTGTATATTAAATATATTATTTTACGTATGATGTTGCATAACTTTTACTCGTTTTCAAAAACAATATATTATGTGAAGCATTTCATCCAATTCCATTACAAGTGCATAAAAATTGTGAAAATAAGTAATCTAGATTTATTTTATTTTCTATGAAGATAAAATTTATTGGTAATAAGATTTATATGCACACAAAATACCGTATGAAATAAACCTAATAAATGTAATTTTCTATGAAGTTTACGCGAGTTGTATTATATTAGGGTATTATAATAGGGGAAGAATAAAAAAATGCTACCGTTTTATTTTATCCGAGGCGACATATAGGCCAGTAAAATTGTCAGAAAAAAGGGCCGGTAGATGCAATAATTCTGCTAGAAGATTTTATGTTTTTAAAATGTTTATGGTGATGTTAGTAACAAGAATTAATGGTTTTCCAACAAAATATCTCGAGGCTAAACTTTGTCGAGCCAAAAACCCACAAAATTTTCGGACTTTTTTAGTTTTTTGCCTATAACTCAAAAATTATAAAATTTTTGCGTATCATACTCAATTACAAAAAGAAAGAACATTAAATTCTCTACAAATTTCATTTTAAAATTGTTCTTCTAAAGCCATTACTAAGCGCGCTACAGCTTTCTGAAAGTGACTCTTTTTTTCTAACTTTGTGGAAAAATAGCAAAAATGAAAATTTGACACAATTTTTCATTATTTTGTCCTTTTTAATGTAACTTATTTAAACTACAGATATTTGAATGATAACAATTATGATGAATTACAACGGTAAAGCTGTAAAAAATTTAAGAACATTGTAACTTCTTTTGTATTTAGAGCTTTATTAAAGAACATTAATGTTAGATATTTAACTGAATGTTTTTAGCATTTTACCTGTAACTCGAAAATTATAAACTTTTTGCGTAACATACTTATATATAAAAAGAAAGAGCATTAAGTTATCTGTAAATTTTGTTATAAAAACGTTTTACTAAACCCATTACTAAGCCCGCTATGGTTTTTTGAAAATGTCACTTTTTTTAAACTTTACAGTTTTCTGTAAAGTTTAAAAAAAGTGACCTTTTCTTCTCCTCCCATCCCAAAAAAACTTTTTTTCATCACTAACAATGAAAATTAAATAGACCTATTGAATGATGAAAAATGATAGTTTTAAGAAAGGCAGGTAGAAGATGCACAAATTCTAGAAACCCTATAAGAAAGCAATTACGCGGGGAAGGATGTCAGGAAATAATAAAAAAAGGAATGTAGATGGAAGATTATGGCCAGTGATGTTCCCGAGCCGCTTTCGTTGAGATGCAAGTGTTCTTTTCTGAAGAGATACTCTTCTAATATGCAGCTATTAAGTTTATTGCATTTCTTCTCATGCAGTAATAAAAAATGAGTGATCTCAAACCAAAATTGTGTTTCATTTGCCAAACGGCTTCAAATAGTGATACTCGCGTAGTGAGCCAGAAAGGACTTGCCAAGCTCTTTGAACATAGCACTTAGCGTCAAAGTTATATTCATCAGTTTTTTAAAAGTAGGAAGGAAGTTAGAATACAGGATGATTGCCGAAAAACATATGCGAATGAGAAAATGATAGCATCATATGTTCGTCGGGGCGAAGATTCTACACAGATTATAGTTTGTCCCTCAGAGTTATCTTGAAGCTTGCACTTCTTTCAAGCTTCAATATAATTGCTCCTTATGTGACGAAGTTAATCCCGGTGACTTCAAAAAAAAAAAAAAAAAAAAACAATAAAAAAAGCTTTATGCAAAGAAAAATTTGATCCACAAAGTAATGAAATTAGAAGCGAAAATTATATTTTTGAAAGCTGCTGAAAAACGTGGGGATGAAGGGCCCCAGAAAGTAATTGAGCGTATTCAGCATGAACCTGACTTGTAGATGCATAGTATTATAGTTTTTGTCACGTAAAACTAGATCAATCTGTAAGAAATGGAGAGAAAAGAGAGCGTCGATCCGCATCATCCTTGACGAAACGAATGACAGAAACAAGAGCCGCTTTATTTCATTGCTTTCATTGCTTCATAAAAATTTCAAAACAAGAATTTCAAAATAACAGAATTCAAGTTGAGCAGGCAAAAGAAGAAGCTGATGTCATGATAGTTACCTCAGCCATTTCAAGAACCGAATCTTTTGAAAGCGTCGTAATTGTCGGAAAAGGCAATCGATCTTCTCGTGATTATGACGAGCTTCGGCTATCAGCACAAAAATCTGTTTTTCTGAAAGCCAGGAAGAGGTAACGTCGAAACCATGTGGTTTTAAACCATGCCGTTCAAATATAATTACAACAATGTTCTTTTCACTCATGCAATCTGCGGACACGATGCAACATCCGCTCTTTTTGGGCAAAGAAAGTCAAAGTTTTCTAACACTTTGAAAAAACATGATCAGCTTGGAGAAACAGCCTGCGTATTCAATAAAATAGGTTCTACCCACCAAAAAATCATCAAGGTTGCAAAAGAATTCCATATTGCACTACACAGTGGATGCATACATAGCTACCACACAGAATTTGAACACCTTAAGGTTCCAGTTATTTGCTAAATCTGCCACAAAAAGCAAAGTTCATTTTGAAAGACTACCAGCAACACATGAGGCTGCGCAGCATCACTTTCTCCGATGTTATCATCAGGTACAAGCTAAGCTAGGAAACAACATCCATCCTGTAGGATGTGGGTGGGCTCACAGGATCTCTTTCAGACAATTCAAATGTGCCAAGACTCGGCACTTGAATCCTTGCTCCATGTTGTGTCATGTAACTATAGAAAAGGGTGCAGAAAAGCATGTTCTTTTTATAAATTAAGACTCAAATGCTCGGCAATTTGTAAAAAATGTAATGGGATCAACTACGAAAATGTCGATGACATTATTTGCCCAGAAGGAGGGAATGTAAAAAATGTCACCATAAGTAATTTTTACTTGCATTCAGTTAAATACCTAATATTAATGTTCTCCACTAAAGCTCTAAATGCAAAAAAGGGTACTACTTGGTTATACCGTCGACCGAAAATCTGTCGCCAAATTATAAGATTAAATGTCAATAATGGATGATCGTGAATGTCACATCCAATAACATTAAATGCAATAAACGTGTTTAAAACGTCATTAAATTATTTTTATTTCGACTTTTTATTTGTATTTTTATTAATATTCTATTAATTATTTGTTTCTTCGTTATTTAAAATAAAAATTACTTCGATATGTATGATTTAGCTATTAGTTTGGCGATTTGTACAATTTAGCGAAATTGGTCGACGGGAGATAACCAAGTAGTAACAAAAAAAGTTATAATGTTCTTAATTTTTTTACAATGTTACCGTAGTAATTCATCATGATTGTTATCTTGCAAATACCTGTAATTTAAATAAGTTACATGAAAGAGGATAAAATAATGAAAAATTGTGTCAAACTTTTGTTTTTGCGATTTTTTCACAAAGTTAGAAAAAAAGATTCACTTTCAGAAAGCTGTAGTGCGCTTAATATTGGCTTTAGAAAAACAGTTTTAGTATGCAATTTGTTGAGAATTTAATGTTCTTTCTTTTTCTAATTGAGTATGTACGCAAAAAGTTTATAATGTTTTAGTTATAGGCAAAAAACTGAAAAAAGTCCGAAAATTTTGTGTTTTTTTGGCTCCACAAAATTTAGCCTCGAGATATTTTGTTGGAAAATCATTAATTCTTGTTACTAGCATCCCCATAAACAGTTTAAAAACATAAAATATTCTAGCAGAATTTTTGCATCTATTTATGACAATTTGACTGGCCTAATATGAAGTCTAAGAAGATATTTGCAGATGTAAGAGAATACCAGAATTTGCTCTCTGAAAATTTATTGTAACTGCGAATTGCGTTTATTCTTCGAACGAAAATAACTTCACAGGGTGTCCCATAAATCCGTTCACACTAAAAAAATTCATTAAAATAAAATAAGTAAATAGAAAAGAATTGTCGTGACAGAATGCGATTTGAATAAACTATATTAAATATATGTCAAAAAATTAGATTTGGTTTGTAAATATTGAAAAAAAAAATATATATATATATATATATAGTTCAAACAACCCCAAAACTTTCTTTTTACTTTCTCCTATTTTCAATAGAAAAAAGTACAGTAATCGGATTTTTTCGACTTCCGGTTTTCAATTTATTTGCCCATTTTAGGAGGTAGAGATTCCCAAAAACATGCTTGTACACAATGTCTGTCTGTCCATGTGTCGATATTGTACTATCGAAAAGTGTATGAAGTTATGTATAGAATTGAATACATATTTTTAGGACATCATTCATTTAACGAAACCCTACTCGTCTCTGTCCTCTCTCCATCCGCCCGTTTCAGAATCTGTAAACAAGAAGTCTATAAGTCAGAGACTTCAAATTCTGTGTACATACACCTTAATACCATGTGTCGCACGAAAAATAATAAAATTTTGAAAAAGTCCATTATTTTAATTAAATAATTTTTTTCAGTATCATCCGTTCATTTTTTCCGATTTAAATTTTAAACGTGAACCTTAATTTGAAAGCTTCGAGAGTGGACATTGTTGCTTGGAGTAAAACGTCTCGCTACTAAACAGGAGATTGTTAGTTCTAGAACCGGTGCTGGAGGTTTAAATTTTCATATTATGAATTTAATTAAAAGAAATTTCGTATTTTTTGCCAATTTAAGGGAGACCCGTAAGAAAAAACCCAAAATTTTTATTATTGATTTTAAAGTAATGAATTTTGGTGTACTACTTAAGAATCTTTTTGTAAGGAATAATTAGCAAAAAAATTCACTTTTTATTAAAAAGTATATTTTTTATGGGGATTTTTTTTTTTGTCGAAAAATACACTTTTTAAAATTACTACTCCTCATTTAATTTTCAATATTTTGGTATTACTAAAATTTCTTAAATAGTGTTATAGTATATAGAAAAGAACTAAGGAGAGATATTTTTAATTTTCTATTTAACCGGAAAAAAAATACGCATGGTATATTTCCTTAAATTTGTTATAATTTTCATGTTTACCAATTTATGTAAAATTTTCAGAAATAGTTAAAAAAAAATATCTCTTCTTACTTTTGTTGCAAATTTTTTTAAGATTCTAAAAACATAAACACTTTGTTTCTAAATCATTTTATCACGGAGCCTTAGTACTTTGAACTTAGGCAAAATATGAAAAAAGTCATTTTCAGGAAAACACGTTTTAAATGACAGCTAGTCCTTTAAACTCTACAGTGAGTACAATTAAAAAAGCTCATTTGCTACCTGTTCCAAGTGTCCCCGAGTTCTGAAATTTTGCATGGATATTCGCAAATATGTATTTTATCGTTTTCTGAGATAATTTTTTTTTTTTTTTTTTTTTTTTTTTGAACTTTTGATGATTTTTGGCCGAAAATGGGGTTCGGGTCTCCCTTAAGGGGTTCAATGATTAAGTATAAAACGGAGAAATGGAGGGAGCTGTTCCCCCCCCTCCCTGAATTTGCTTTTCGAGCGGAATTAACCCTTGAAAATATAAGGCTGTCATGTACAATTAGTATGTGAGAGTTTACATTATTAGGGTTTCGTTCATCTGACATTCATAGTATTTTTTGGAATTCAACATTCTTTCTATTTTAAAAACTATTGTGACTTATCAATAATTCAGCATTTAAAATTCCATTTAAACATTTTTTTTTCGTTTTTAGAAATTTAAAATTTTATTTATATCTCCGCTAAATTTTTCAAAATTTCAGATTTTCAAAAAATTTAGAATTTTGACTTAAGTAATTTGATTTGAACGTTTTTAATTGGATTAAAATAAAAACCTTCCTTTTGTAATTATTTTAAAATTAAATTTGTCGGTACTACCACCTATGTAAAAATCTAATGATTATAAATTAACAATTTAGATTTATTAATTAAAGGCAAAACTCTTTTGAAAGAAATATTAAATGAAACTCTGTGTACGATCTGCGATCATCTTACCCGCTTGTTTGTGTATGTTTTTGGCTACGCCACAGGTCTACCTTTAATTTAAAAATAAATATTCCGAGGAAAAAGGTCGCTGTAATAGCGATTTTTGTGTAATTTTTTCGATTTTTTTGTAGTTCTATTGAACATCTGGATAGAATAAGGACATGACCTATCATTCTGACTCTCAATTTGCGAGTGACACAAAAATTTTATGGGGACAGATAGCGAGATGCATAGAAAATTTATTTCTCTTAGAACAAAAGTAGATTATCCATTGAAATAACTGTAAGGAATTTTAAATAAGAACAAAAATTTGTAGTCCATAAAAATACAATTTGTCAATTTTTTTTTTCTTTCTCTTAAATTATTTTCAAATATTTAAGCATATAATACTTTAATTAATTTTCCAATTAATTTTGATGTAATGAAATTATTGAATATCTACACTATAGAGAAAAAAATCCGTTAAATTTACGGCAAAAACTGACGACAGCATTGTTGCCAGCAGTTTTTGCCTTAAACTGGCAACATTGCTGTCAGCAGTTTTTGCTGTAAATTTACCAGATTTTTTTTTTTTTTTTTTTTTTTTTTTTTTTTTTTTTACAGTGTAATACATGATTTATCCCTTGCTACCTGCTACCTAAGTGTAGAAATCAACAAAGGGGTTTCTACGGAGCGTTATTCCGAGTTCGATCCTAGAGTTGGAAAATTTTCACCCCGTTGATTTCTACACTTAGTTAGCAAGTGATAAATCACGCATTAAATATTCAATAATTTCAAGCGTAATTTCATTGCTGAAAATTAATTAAAATTGTATATATATACTCACGGATGCTGTGGGTTTGTTTATGTCTCATATTATGCTTCAAGTTTGTGTACTTATGAAGACCACTTCATCTAGTGTTGCAGTGCAGCTTTACCACAATATTGGTGTGAAGAATGCCAAGCTGGGTGTTGTTCTCGTAACTTAACCCTTTCCGGCGCAGGCAAATTCTGCTCATAAAATAAGAAATTGTTGATTGACACCGGAATTTAAAAACGACTTTTATAGAAATAAAGAATTCTTAAATTCACATTTTCATTATAAAAGCGAAATTTCTATAAAATATTCTTGGTGCCGTTTGCAAGTTTGAATTAAAATTAGGTGTTGCCGGAGTGGTAACAATGCGCAGGAAAGGGTTAAATGGTAGAGAGCTTGGAGTGCTGTTCTAAGGATTCTGGATTTGATCCCTAGCTTGGACGTTTCTCACCTTGTTGATTTCTACGCTTAGTTAGAAGTGATAAGTCATGTATTAAATATTCAATAATTAAACATTCAAAATTTTATTGTTAAAATGGCACTTAAATTCCACAAAACATATATTTAATTTTCACTGTTCGTAAATTTAAATTATTATTTCTATTTTTTTTTTCAATTGTGGTTCGAAAATTTTTGATAAACAGTTTCATTGCGAAACATAAGTCTGATAGGTATTCGAACACCGCAAGGGCTTATAATAACTTATAATGAAACAAACTGAGATAGAAAATGCTATAATTTTTTAATAGTTTTATAACTATGTAAGTATGAAAATTTTTAAGTAAATAACATTTATAGCATTTTCTATCTTCACATTATGAAATTTTAAAACTCAAGTATAGTTTGTTTAGTTCATATTTAGTTCAAAATCAGTACGAATCCTAGATCATGCACAATTAAAAGCAAATACATTTCAGCCTTGTTTATTTCATATTTAGTTCAAAATCAGTACGGATCCTATATCATGTACAATTAAAAGCAAATACATTTCAGCCTTGTTTATTTCATATTTAGTTCAAAATCAGTACGGATCCTAGATCATATACAATTAAAAGCAAATACATCCCAGCCTTGTTTATTTCATATTTAGTTCAAAATCAGTACGGATCCTAGATCATGCACAATTAAAAGCAAATACATTCCAGCCTTGTTTATTTCATATTTAGTTCAAAATCAGTACGGATCCTAGATCATGTACAATTAAAAGCAAATACATTTCAGCCTTGTTTATTTCATATTTAGTTCAAAATCAGTACGGATCCTAGATCATGTACAATTAAAAGCAAATACATTTCAGCCTTGTTTATTTCATATTTAGTTCAAAATCAGTACGGATCCTAGATCATGTACAATTAAAAGCAAATACATTTCAACCTTGTTTATTTCATATTTAGTTCAAAATCAGTACGGATCCTATACCATGTACAATTAAAAGCAAATACATTTCAGCCTTGTTTATTTCATATTTAGTTCAAAATCAGTACGGATCCTAGATCATGTACAATTAAAAGCAAATACATTTCAGCCTTGTTTATTTCATATTTAGTTCAAAATCAGTACGGATCCTAGATCATGTACAATTAAAAGCAAATACATTCCAGCCTTGTTTATTTCATATTTAGTTCAAAATCAGTACGGATTCTAGATCATGTACAATTAAAAGCAAATACATTCCAGCTTTGTTTATTTCATATTTAGTTCAAAATCAGTACGGATCCTAGATCATGATAATTAAAAGCAAATAAATTTCAGCTAATGACACTTTATGCAAATGATAGAATACCAAGCAAAGATGGTATTGACAACTGTAATTAAAAACATCTTATTAAATTATTACATATATTTATTATATTGTGTGATGGTAAATTTTTAATTGAAATGAATATTTTTAAGTATATTTTTAATGACTGTTCTTAAGCGGTTTGCAGAAGTACTTTAATCTAAAGCGAATAAATTTTCCAAATTGTGATGCCTTTATTAAGCTCAAGTAATCAATCAATAGAATTCGTAAATGGAAATTCTGACTTTCATCGATTATCCTTAAGCTTTTGTAAAGAGATAATTATTCAGCTACATTGAAGGATCTCAGAATAAATTGATGCTTCGATTTCAAATGAGGCTTTTATTATTCAGTTACCTAACAAAATTGAAGGAAATCGAAATTTTAATTTTTTTCAAAAAATATTTGTTATGGTAGCTTCATGAATGTATTGTTTAAGAAGATATAACCAATCATTTGAGGCATTTTTCTTTAAAATTACATATTATGAAGAAAATTAATGTAAAATTCTAAATTTTTGCATACATATTTATCAATTTAAGATTTGGATTAGAAATGATATTACATTGTTAGTTATATTCTGGAAGAAAAAGGAAATAAGATCTTTATTCAGAGATGTGAGGGGTCCCATCAACGGCTGAGAGATGCTGCCTCCGAAATTCCTAGACAGTAGGTGCTGGGTTCGAGCCCAATCGCGGCCGTTGGCCAAACCATTCGAATATCAATGTAAAAAAAAAAAAAAAAAAAAAAAAAAAAAAAAAAAGATTGGTAAGCCTTGATTACGTCCATTAATAACTATATTGTAATATTAATAATATATATTCCACAACGGAAAAGTAAGAATTTATATTATAAAGAAGTATTTTGCTTATAAGACGTTGCTGTATTAATAAAAACATTTACTATACATTAAAATTTTTTATTGATATGTCTCATTTCTTTTTAATCGAGTCATCCGGTCCGTGATGACTCGATTAAAAAGAGTTTTCGAAATTTCAAATTAGTTCAAAGAAATATTTGTCATGATAGTTTCATGAATATATCTCTAAAGAAAACTAGTCGTTGGGGGCCACCGTAATACTTACCCATCATGGATATGTATATGAAAATAAAACATGTGAAAACTATTTATACAATGCATTGCAATTCATAAACAAAAATTTAAATATTGTTAATATACCTGTAGTAATGTTCTATTAAAGAACTGCTGATGTACCAATTTCGACAAATTATATAAAACGCCAAACTACTCAAGTAGTACCGAACTGCGTAAAAGAAACATCCTTATAACTCCAAAAATAATAATTCTATTAACTAACAATTAACAGTGTCGGATTAAGCGTCTCATTTCCAATTAAAATATACCTTTGAATTGAAATTTGAATGAAATACAGGGTCATGAAAAATCGAAGAATGTGGAAAACAGGATTACAAATATCTCGGCAACTAATAATCCGATCGACTTCGTTCTATATGCAAAATGTGTGTTATTTTATTGCCTTTTACGTCCATTCCTTAAAACAAAAAAATTCGAAAATTTTTATATACCTTTCATCAGAATGAATTTTTCGAGGGTCCGAAAAAAATAGTTCCGGACAATCGAGGTTGCTGATATTAAATAGGCTTCGTCCCATTCTTACATACTAACTACATACAAAATTTCAAGTCTCTATCTCAATTTGTTCGGGAGATAGAGCGGTTACAGACAGACAGACAGACAGACAGACACACAGACACACAGACGGACGGACGGCAAAAATTTTTTTCTAAAAATATGTTTTTCGGAATCTCCACTATCTAAAACGTGTAAATCCGTCACAAAAAAATTTTTCGATTTTCAAAACGATTGCAAGACTTACCCTATACTACGTATGATGGGTAAGTAAAAAATAACAAATTATGTGAAGCATTTATCTTTAAAATTACATGTTATGATGAAAAGTAATTTAGAATTCCAAATTTCTATATATATATATATATATATATATATATATATATATATGTTTCTCATTTTAAGATTAAATTAGAGATTGAATTGTTAGTTTTATTTTTAAAGAAAAAGGTAAGAAGATATTTATTTAAAGATGTGCGGTGTTTGACAGAAACGAAATTGGTATGTTTAAATAAATCCACTTAATTATGTTGTTTTATAGTTAAATCATACCATATTTAAAAGGCGTAAAGATGATATTTTATAAATAGAAACTCTAATTTAAAACACCTTTTTAAAGAACGACAAGAAATTTGTAATCGAAATTAACATTCTTAAGTACATTTCTAATTATTATTCTTAAGAGATTTACAAAAGCACTTTCATCTAAAGCAAATAAATTTCCCAAATGGTAATGTGCTTATTAAGTTCATGTAATCAATCAATACAATTTGTAAATACAAATTCTGAAATTGTGAAACTGAAGTATAGCTTGTATGGTTGATATTTAATTCAAAATCAGTACGAATCCTAGATCATGTACAGTTAAAAGCAAATAAATTTCAGCTGATGGGACTTTATACAAATGATGCGACACCATGAAAAAATTTCATTTTATTAATCATAACTGTAATTTGAAACATAATTTTAAATCATTACATTTATTCATTATATCGTATTTCAGGAAATTTTTAGTGGAAATTAATATTTTTAAGTACATTTCTGATAACTGTTCTTAAGAGAAGCACTCGAATCTAAAACGAATAAATTTTCAAATTGTGATGCCTTTACTAAGCTTAAGTAATCAATCAATAGAATTCGTAAATGGAAATTCTGATTTTCATCGATTATCCTTTAAGCTTTTGTAAAGAGAAAATTATTCAGCTACATTGAAGGATTTCGGAATAAATTGCTGCTTCGACTTCAAATAAAACCTTTATTATTCAGCTAACTAACAATGGTGGAGGAAATCAAAATTTCAAATTATTTCAAGAAAGTGTTGTTATGGTAGCTTCATGAATGTAACATTGAAGAAAAAATAGAAGTATTTATCTTTAAAATTATATATTATGATGGAAAAAATAATTTAAAACTTAAAATTTATATTTAAATGTTTCTCATTTTAAGATTTGTATTAAAAATTATATTCAATTGTTAGTTTTTTTCTTGAAAGAAAAATAATGCCTTTTCCCATCCAGACATGTGCGGTACTAATTTGACAAAAACGAATTGGGTTGGTTAAATTAGAATAAGTATGAATGTATAAAAAATTAAAAATAATGAAAAGGAATAGGATTTTTTGCTTTTTAACCACTTAACTAATGAATATTTTTGAAAACAGCTTTCAATTAATTCCTATTTTTTGCGTCTTTTACTGAAATTTTAATCTGCTACCACCGGTTTTTCAAAACAGAAATTTTTGGCTAATTGTATCAGAAAAATGCTCGGGTTAAATAAAGCAAAATCTGCAATAAAAATTTACTGGTGAGAATAATAAATAAAAACTTAAAATCGTTTGCCCGTACGTGGTACGGGCAAGTCATAATTGGCAAAAACACGTTGCTCGTATGACGTAAGGGCAAATTGGGGAAGCGGTTAATCAAGCTGAAAGAATAGTAATTATACAAATCGATTGTATTTATCTTGTAATATATGTCAATGCACAAATTTTTGTGTGGATGCTGTTATCACGGCTGAAAATCTGCAGTAAATTGTACAGTTTTTCGACCGTAAATTATTACATAAGCGCATGTATAAATTATCAGCCTTTTGGTCGTTTTGACACTCTCTCCCCTCTTTTTGATATCATACGGTATAATTCCTAGAAACCTTTTTTCCTTCTTAATGATATTTATCAATGTCTAGAAATTATTGCTATTTTTGCAATTTTTTTCTTTTGTTTGCAGCGACATATTGAAACAGGTACGGTTATACATCTGTGATTCGTATACTTTGTTAAGTTAAATTAAGATAATTCGACAAAATATCACCTTATATGAGTATTACCTTTTCGGTCCCTGAGTTCCCGTTCGAGGACCTTGGTCCTTTTCTATATTATAAAGGCTAAAAGTATCTGTGCTTAACGCATACGTCATTTTGCAAATGGCAACACTTTGAAATTTGAAAGGTAATTACGTTTTTGAAATTGCGGCTACTGCGAATTTTTATGCTTCTAAACATCGAACATTTTCAATGTTTACACCATCGTATGAAAAAAAAATTTACTTTAAAATGTAATTTGTTTCAAAGTTGTATCTTAATTTGTTTTTGAAAGATTAATTGTTTTGTTGTTTTAAATACCGTTTGTCTAATCGTGGCAACAGAAACACTCCATTTCTATTAAAAGCAATGGGAAAAAAGCAGATTACTGTATTTTTATGTTGCCATTTTATAAATTTTGATATGATGAAAATGACGTCGAGTTAGATTTCATGGAGAAAAAATTCGATGATTGAGTCAAAGTGGAATAAATTTTACTTTTTTCATTTTGGAATACTAACATAAGAGCCATATCTGATAACTTTATAATAATAATGGATCTTTTAATATTTCTTATTGCTTACATGTGTGATTAAAGTTTAATTTTAACAATTTCTACAGCTGAGTTTTATAGAAATAGTATTTTGTTAACTTTAATTAAAATATCATTTAATTAAGGTTTGGTTTGGTTTGTTTGGTGTCGGCCGATTATCTACACTAGGGGTATAGGCCCTGGGGGGAGTGCCCTTCGTGGGGGTCTTTCTAAGGGAACCTAAACCGTATTTACGCAAGGTTCGAAGAAAACCACGAATACTCCGAACGGTTAGGCCGACGGCCGCAATTGGGTTCGAACGCAGCACTTGCCTTTTACCAGTTGAGACGTCAGAACCTCTCGGCCACTGGTGGAGCCATTTATTTAAGAGTTAGATTTACCAATGTAGAGTGCATTTTTTATTGTAATTAATTTTGTAGGTTTCTTATAAATCAATGAAACAGTTCTTTCTTAAACATTTTCTTTTGTCAAAACTCGACGGGTTCTACCTTGTACTTATAAAAACTAAAATGTCTGATTTTTTTACATTTTTACATCACTTCTTAATAGCTGAATGTTTTTTGCGTTGAGAGCAAACGAACAAATGTCTGCATCTAAAAGTTGAATTCCTCATAAAATAAATGTTATTTTCATCTGAGTTTGTAAAATGCCTAAAAATGTCCAAAAGACAGTGTGACCAAGAAATATATAATTTTTTTAAATATTTAATTTAAATATTTTTCAATATAATATAAAAGGTTAAGTTAAAAAAAAAACAAACAAGTAAAATAATCTTTTTGCTCGTATTTTACATACTTCATATATATTTCACATACGTTGGTTGCTCACACCGTTTTAGAATAAATCATTTAATGCTAGCATTTCAAATTAAAAAATAAATCTTTGAAGTATATTTCTTCAACACTTGATATAAAAATTTGCGACAAAAGTTTTGTTCAAAATAGCTGCAGTCAAATAGGTGATATTTTTTTCGAAGAATAATTGTCAACATCTGCAAGGAGTTAAATTGGTTGACTTTTCAGCAACTTGACCCATACAGTTAAATGTAACATATAAAAACAAACTAAGTACGTGAGTCGAGAAAGAAAGGTTTTAAAATTTTATTTAATTTTACTTGAAAGCTGTGTCTTTTTGTACTGGAAACAATTGTATATTGATAAAATCGTTTTCCTTCATAAATACTTTTAATAATATTCCAAAATAATATCGTAAAATATTTAAATTACTAGTTGGATGTGGCAATCCTAAAGCTTTCTTCTATCTCATATACATGTTAATACTTTCACAAAAATGAAACATAGCAGCTTCGTACAGTTAGGTAATTTACACCAAAATCAAATCTGCAACAACTTATTTCAAGTTCTAACTGAATCTGTAGTGTGATGAAAATCCGTATATTAGTATTTGATATAGAATTATCGCAGAAATTAAAAAAAAAACTGAATGTTAGCCCCACCAGTTGAGCCGTTTTCTCTAAAAATTAAAGAATGCTAATTTATATCAGGGACTAACTAAATCTGAAGTTAAGTGAAAATTCGTGTATTAGTTCCTGAGATAGAGCTATTGCAATAATCATTAATAATACCGCATAGCAGTGCCACCTGTTGTGCGATTTACACCCAAAACGTAACTAGAACTATATTATACTAAGAACTAACGGAATCGGAAGTTTTATGATAATTTGTCCATTAGTTCTTGATATATTACTTTTGTGGAAATCGTGGAAAGACTGAATAGCAGCTCCACCTGTTGGGTGTTATACGCCAAAAACTAATCAGATTCAGTTTATATCAAAGTCTAACTGAATCAAAAGTTTTGTAAAATTCCATGGATTAGTTCTTGAGATAGAGCACCCATAAAATGTATGTCTATATAGAGGCAGATTGACTGATTCACAGACAGACATTTTGTCAAAAACATGTTCTTTGGAATCTCTGACCCTTGAAACGTGTAAATCCGTCGAAAACCGGAAATCGAAAATTTTCACGAATCCAATACTTTTTTCTTATAAAGAAAGTAACAAGGTCATTAATAGGGTAATGAATCCCCGTACGGCATGTATGTTCTTAAGCAGATAATGATAGTTCTCAGACAAATTTGCGGTATTTAAGTATTTTAAAATTACTCTACGTAGATGTGATTATGAAAGAAATACCCGTTAGTAATAGCTTCGGGCATTCATTGTTCGAGAAACATAAAAATCGGATTCAGATAATGCCTGAAAAGAGGAAAAAAATAGCTTTTGGGCCCAGCGGTATCCAGTATTAGACCAAATTAGTAAAAGAAAAAGAATAGACGTAATTAAATGGGAAGTTTAGCGAAAGTAAACTTCTTTCGGCCTTTTAACGGCTTTTCTCCCCGAAGGTTTTGCACAGTGATCGAATAGAGAATGCAATTAACGTTTCAGTTGAAAGTAGAATAACCGTTACGGTTACATAATGAACGGAATAAAACTTCTTCAGTTTAGCTGTTCAATCTAAACTGAATGGCGATTCATATATAAATCGATTAAAATTTAATTTTTAATTTACAAATTCATTTCTAAGAAATCACTATATTTAATTAAAAATATGTGTGTTATTTAATTACAATGGTAACTTCCTTTGTATGCTTTAGTTTTTTTAAATTCATTATTCGCAGTTTTTGTTTTTTAAAGGTATAGGCTCCACCAGTGGCTGAGAGGTTATGCTCTCGAAGCTGGTAAACTTCCTTGCGTAAATACGGGTTAGGTTAGAAAGACCCCCACGGAGGGCATCCCACACCTTTCGGGCCTATATCCCACGTGTAGATAATCGGCCGATATCAAATAAACCAATCGAAGCTGGTAAACCGAAGGTGCTGGGTTCGAACCCAATCGTGCTCGATGGCCTAACCGTTAGGAGTTTTCCTTGGCTTTCTTTGAACCTTAGACTTCTTTGCGTAAACACGTGATGGATTCCCTTAGAAAGACTCCCACGGAGAGCATTCCTCTTCGGACCTATATGCTTAGTGCAAATAATTGACCGTCATGAATAACAGCATACACACATTAATATTGCAACATGTTCAAAATACTAAAACTTAGACATTCTCAGGTTTCTCAGGGTTTTTTTTTTTTTTTTTTTTTTTTTTTTCTTTCTAATTTGACATTCCTTATGGAATGTTACATGAAATGATGTAAAAGGTTAAGTTAAAAAAATAAGTAAAATAATATTTTTTTGTTACAACCTTACATATGTTATTTTATTTCTTTTTCAATACACTACAAACTTTAAATTGCTATAATTGTAAGTTTTTTCTTATACGTTGCACCTTTTAAATTGTCATAATTATTTATTGTCAATATATTGCCAATGACAAAATTTTTGGGTGGAAGCAGCGGTAGCCAAAAAGGTGATAGCTGTTTTCAAAAAATAAACCAATCCGTGTGCTCTATACGAGGACGATATCTTGCTTATCATCTCTCAATCACATTTGTTAGTAAGGCTACTACTCCAGCGCGAGAGAGAAACCTCCACATGATCCACATAAGTTTGCGGCATAATATTAGACACAAATAAATCTAACACCGGTGATCAGATATATAATTTTTAATATATATTTCTTTTAATTTTCAGCAGTGAAATCAAGTTAAAATTACTGAATATTTAATCTGTGATTTAGAGCATTTGGAGTGCTATTCAAAAGGTTCTGGGTTTAATTTCGGCTTGAACATTTTTCATTCTGTTAGTCTTACGCTTAAATTCTAAATATACATAAAGATTATTCATTTTATTGATAAAGTCATTTTTCTTCATAAATACTTTTAATAATATTCAAAAATGATTTTTAAAATACCTAAAATACAAAATCATTAGTAGGGTAATGAGTAACCCTTAAGGCATTTTTGTTCTTAAGCAGATAACGATAGTTGTCTGGCAAATTTCTTGCATTTAAGCATTTTAAAATTACTCTACTGAGACGTGATATGAAGGAAATATCTATCCGTAATAGCTTTAGACATTTTGTATATGGGAAACACAAAAATTGAATTTAGATAATGAATAAGAAAAAGAAAAAAACCTGATGGTCCAAACTGTTTTTAGTATTAGACCAAATTAGTAAAAGAAAAAGAATGGACGTAATTAAATGAGAAGTTTAGTGAATAAATAAACTTTCTCTCATTTGGGGTTTATACAGTGATCGAATTTAGGATGCAATTAAAGTTTTAGTTAAAAGCAGAATAAAAGTTACGATTATATAACGAACAGAATAAAACTTCTTCAATTTAGCTCTTAACTCTAAACTGGGCGGCGCGGCGATGCATATATAAATCCATAGCTGCCAACTTTCAGCTAATCTTCCGTAATACCTGGATTAGTTTGATCCAGGTTAACGTCATTTCAAACCAGAAAATATATTTCATGAATCTTTATTTGTTTAATTTCAAGATTGTTAGTGGAACATACTTAATTTCATTTCTTTGAAAAATTGCTGGTTCGAAACTCATTAAACCAGGGTCAAATCAACGCACGTATTACGGATAATCTATGTAAGGTTGGCACTATGTAAATCGATTAAAATTTAACTTTTAATAGATAAAATTAATTCTAAGCAATCTCTATATTTAAATGAAATTACTTGAGTTATGTAATTACAATACCGTTTAATGTTTCAGTTCATTAAATTCAGTATTAGCAGTGTGTTTTCTTACTACTACAGAATTAATACTTCCCAATTTTGGACATAATTTCTGTAAAGAATGAGTTAAGATAAACCAGATTAAACATGTTTTGAATAAGAAATTTTTTAAAGAAACGTTTCAAACAAGTTCTAAGTGAAAACTGGAAATTAAACAACTGATAATACATCTAAAATTTTTTTGATTAGAAATCTGTTTAACCTGATTTAAATTAGCTCTCATTAGGAAGTTATGTCCGAAGTTGGCAAGTATGCAAGTGTGCAGTATGGTTGCAGAATATTAAAATTTAAACAAATATTTCTCGATTTCATCAATTTTTTAACTTGATATTTCCTATATATTACATTGTGTGGGGATTTAAAACCCGTAATTATAGTCAAGTCAAAAGCAAAAAATAGTAATGATATTTTATGCTAGAATAAATGAAGGAAGATTCTAACAATTAATCTTATTTATTTATTACAAACAATAGACATTTTTAATTTCGATTTACATTGCAAATCCCAGAGGAAAATCTTTCATCAGCTGGTAATTTTTCTGCACAATTACTTTTTTATAAGACATTTAAAACAATATTCTGAAAATTGCAGAGATTAAAGTAAACTTAAAGTGTAATGCGATTACATAAATATGTCACGTATTTCCCAGGGAAAACAAACAGGGTTAAATTTTAATGCTATTTTCTCAATCGCTGCAACTTTTTTCTTTTCGAAAATATTTTTTAATATAATTTGATAAAGTATTTTAAAGCTTTAAAAAAAAGAATAGAAGCTAAATACTATTATTTTTAACACAATCAAACTGATTGGTAAAGTTATCATACGAATGGATTTTTTCCAGCTGAGCGAAAAATTGCCCAGGCCGGGAATCGAACCCGGATACTTGGCTTACAAGATCAATGCTTTACCGTAAAGCATTGGCTTTGTAAGCCAAGTATCCGGGTTCGATTCCCGGCCTGGGCAATTTTTCGCTCAGCTGGAAAAAATCAATTCGTAGAAGCTAAATATTTGATTCACTCAAATACTTCTTGTGTATTCGAAATTCTTACTTTAATTGCGTATGTGTAAAGTCATTTATCTCGTGAAAAAATAATTAAAAAATGTGAATATATTTTATAAGATGATTGAATATTAGTAGATAAATTAAGTTTCGAATAATCAAATATTTATTGTTATTTCAGATCAATTAAGTTGGTATAAATTATAATTTTTAATACGCATAATCGCAATAAAAAATAATCATAATCATTTTTAATCATAATCGCAAATTTTTAAACAAAACCATTAAATCGACGTTCACACTTATGGGCAAAATTAATGAAAGCAAAACCTGTCTAGTGCGAAACTTTTCACTGCTTATTTTCTGCTTTCGCTTTAGCAGATTTTACTATATTTTAATTTTAACTGTACAGTAATTTTCACTTCCTTCTATTTTTACAAGAAGAAATTATTGGGTTCGTGAAAAAGTTTCTTAAACTTGAGATGCAGTTAGTCCCTGATATAGATTAGTGATGTTTTGTTTTGGTGTAAATTGCCCTACAGATGGCGCTGCTTTGCTGCATTTTTCTCGATTTTGTAATAAACGTATCTCAAGTACTAATGCATGGAGATACAGTCGGCCCTCGTTAATTCGAACTCGTCGGGACCACAAGAAATGTTCGAATTATCCGAAGTTCGAATTATGGAAAATATGAAAAGAAAACATGCTTAATATGATACTATTACAGAGGAATTAATATTATAGTGTTTTTTAAATTTATTTCGCCTGTTATCATTAGAATGTGACTTAATATTAAAATAAGATATAAAACATAAACTAATTAAAAGATTAGAAACAAGCACAAAGGAAGAAAAATTTAAAGCGTCACTGATGGACAGACGGCGCACTAAGAAAGTGTATGTCAAATACATTGGATTATATGTATACTCGTTTGGGACAAGTTTCACAAAAATCAAAGAAATAAAATTATTCAAAGGATCTGAAATCCGTGAGAAAGAAAAGAAAAATGAAAAATCGGAATTCTCATTAGTTCGAATTAAGCGAAGTCAAGAGAAAATAAGTTCGAATTAATGAAAATTTTTAACGTTATTCTCCCAATGAAAATTTCGGGACTTCATGTTTAGTTCGAATTAAGCGAAGATTCGAATTATCCGATTTCGAATTAACGAGAGTCGACTGTACATGAAACTTTAGATTTTGTTGGTACCTGATAAAAAATTGATTTTTATTTTCGATTTATATTGCAAATCTCAGAGAAAAATCTTTCATCAGCAGGTGATTTTTCTGCACAATTACTTTTTTATAAGACGTTTAACACAATCTTCTGAAAAAATGTACAGATTAAAGAAAACTTAAACTGTAATGCGATTACATAAATGTGTTACGTATTTTTCAGTAGAAAACAAACAGGATTAAATTTTAATGCTATTTTCTCAATCGTTGCGATTTTTTCTTTTCGAAAATATTTTCTAATAGAATTTGATAAAGTATTTTAAAGTGGTTTTTTAAAAAATAAGATAGAAGGTAAATATTTGATTCTCACTTTTTATGTATTCGAAATTCTTTATTTAATTGAGTATGTGTAAAGTCATTTATCTCGTTAAAATATAATTTAAAAAATGTGAAGATATTTAATAAGATGATTGAATATTAGTAGATAAATTAAGTTTCGAATAATCAAATATTTATTGTTATTTCAGACTGATTAAGTTGGTATAAATCATAAGTTCGCAAATTTTTAAACAAAACATACCATTAAATCGAAGTTCACACTTATAGGTAAAACTAGAATACGTTTTTTTTTTTTTTTTTTTTTTTTTTTTTTTTTTTTTTTTTTTTTAATTATAGAAGATAAATATTTTATTCTCGCTTCTTATGTATTCGAAATTCTTTATTTAATTGAGTATGTGTAAAGTCATTAATCTAGTTCAAAAATAATTTAAAAATGTGAAAATATTTTATAAGATAATTGAATATTAGTTGATAAATCAATTTTCGAATAATCAAATATCTATGGTATTTCAGATGTTGGTGTTATTTATGACTGGCAATTATCTGCAGGAGGGATATGGGTCATAGGGGAGGAGGGTATCCTCCCTGGGGTTTTTTTAAAAAGGAGCTTAACCCATAATTAAGCAAGGTTAGAAGAAAACCACGAAGACTCCGAACAGTTAGACAGACGGGTGCGATTGGGTTCGATCTCAGCACCTCCCTCTTTTCAGCTTTGACACGAGAAACTCTCAGCCATTGATGGGGTTAATTTTATTTCAAACACCATTGAGTTGGTATAAATAATGGGTTCCTAAATTTTTAAACAGAAACATAACATTAAATTGACGTTCACACTTCTCGGTAAAACAAAAACTGTCTAATACGAATATTTCCCCTGTTTATTTTCTGCATCCGCTTTAGCAGGTTTTACTGTATTTTAATTTTAACTGTACAGTATTTTTTAAATGTGGCAAGACTTTAATTATTCAGGTATGGATATTCGTTGATAAAACAAGTTTCTAATAATCAAATTTTTATAAATAAGAATTTATTCATAAAAACACACAAATGTTTAATGGAATAAGAACATTTATATGAATCTGAATAAATTAATATGACCATAATAACATAATATCTACGTCTCGAACTGCTTCTTCAGTCATTCTCAGGATAAAATATGATGTTATTTAAAATCCTGGAAACGAACGCGTCTTGTACATTCTTATTACACTTTCTTACACACTATTGCATATTCTCACTGTGCAATTACTTTTTAGCTCACAGACTGTCAAAGACTGAGAGCTTATGTGCCCGTCCGTTCTGTATGTATGTACATATGCTCGATCGTTCGTGTGTGCGTAACGCGATAACTCATGATAAAAATATCCGATTCATTTGAAATTTTGGATATAGGTTTATAATGATAAGGCGCTTCCCTGATTAGTTTTGAGAGTTCATTCGATAAGTATAAGAAGGGGAACAGGGGCTAATGTCCCTCCCCATAATTTATATAAATGGGTTTTTCATGCAGAATTATCAGTTTTCGCTCAAAACTTACAGGTATAGGATCATTCTGATGAGGCACTTCCGCGATTAATAGTGGGTGTGAATTAGATAAGTATTAAGAAGAAAACGGGGGCTAATGCCCCTCCCCATAATTTATGTAAGTGGGTTTTTCATGCAGAATTATCAGGTTTCTTTCAAATCTTAGATATAGGATCATTCTGATGAGGCAACTCCGTGATTAGTATTGGGTGTTCATTGGATAAGTATTAAGAAGGAGAACGAGGCTATTTCCTTCCTTAATTTGTTTTTCGAAGAGCATTATTATATAAGGCTGTAATATACAATTAGTGTGCATAGCTTGTGAGCTCTATGCCATCAGTTTAACTGGGCAACATTCTTTTTATTTATAAGATGTTTAACACAATCGTCTGAAAAATTGTAGAGATTAAGGAAAACTTAAAGTGCAATGCGATTACATAAATGTGTCACATATTTCTCAGTAGAAAACAAACAGGATTAAATTTTAATACCATTTTCTCAATCGTCCATTTTAAAATTCCTTTTTTTTTCTACATTAAGATTCATTACTACCAGTTGAAATATTTAACTACAGTCATTTCTAATCGTTAACCAAGTTTAATGTAATAGTAAGACTTAAAACATTACATTAATTATATAACTTTCATTCACGTCAATAAATTTTACGGCTTGTTTCGATGTTTTAATTAAAAACTACCAAAACTTTTAAAAATTTTCTCCTATAAAAATACATTTTATTCCACAAATATTTTATTACATTCAGATTTCGAAGTTCGAATTACGGATAAATTTTATTGCTTTCAGAGCAGATCATTAATTTTAATAATTTCGATCGATTTTAATGTCAAATTTCTGTTTCAAATAGCAGTTACGAATCAAATGATCATAAAAAGTGAAAGATATTCAATAAAATTCCTGCAGGGCCGTAGCTAGAAATGAACAATAGGGGGCGAGGGGCTCAAGAGAATTTAGGGGGAGGGGGGGCTCATATTTTTTTTCCTGTCTCTTTGCGGCAGAAAGATAAATTAGTGGATATTCACGTTGTAGGTACTATGTTTCTTGTTAAACTGTTGTAATAACTTCATTTCATGCTAAGAAAAGTGTATGATGATGAAAATTTTGACTGTATAACTGGTATAAAAAAGAAATATCGTGTTAGTATCATATGTAAAAATAAGATGAGGGAGTGTTGATACACTTATTTTAGATACAATTTAGATATTCTGCAAAACTGTGAAACGGTCTCAAAAATAAATTAAGTTTTTGAACAGCATTTCATTTGTATTTTCGGAACAGAAATTCCTTTAGTGACCTTGGAATGTTTTCCAAGGGGGTCTCAAAATATTTTAGGGGGGAGGGGGCTCAGCCGCCCATAGCCCCCCCCTTAGCTACGGCCCTGAATTCTTGTAATGTGTCATTGTATTGTTACTCAGTAAAAAAGAACGTAAAGCATAGATTATGAAAGTGATAGCACCAAAATTAACCTAATTTTTTATATTAAATTCTCTGGAACTATTCATAGAAATGTTGAAAATTTTTGTATAACAATAATCTTATTTTTTTAGTTATAAACAAAAGACATTTTTTTTTTATTATGATTTACAATGATGATCCAAGAGGAAAATAATTATTTAGTCAGAATTTTTCTTACTGTACAATTATTTTCTTTTGTGAGACTTTTAGCAAAATCTTCTGAAAAATGTACAGATTAAGAAAAACTGAAACTGTAATGCTAATACATAAATATTTCACGTATTTCTGAGGGAAAACAAACAAGATTAAATTTTAATGCTATTTTCCCAATCGTTGCAGTTTTTTCTTACCTAAAATATTTTCCATCAGAATATAATGAAATGTTTAAAGGTGACATTTCTTTTTGGAAAGAATGAAAGATAAGTATTTGAATGTTTTATTTGAGTATGTGTAAATTCATTTATTTCGTAAAAAAATAATCTAAAAATGTGGAAAGATTTCATGACGAAATTGAAAATTAGTTGGCCAATAAAAGAAAAATGAAAAAATAATAAAAATTTCGAATAAATAAATACTTATTGTTATTACAGATCCCACTGAATTGGTGTACATCATGCATGTTAAAAATTTTTGTTTAAACACAGAAAAAAAAAAGAAAGACTCTCTATAAATTTACACTAATTCACGGTTAAATTCATTTGAACGAGTTTTGCTGCATATACTTTAAATGCATACATACTGTCCTTCATTTAAAAACTAGCCGCCCTTGGTGACCAGTTTGGTATCCCTTGAATGTATGCAAAGCATTAAATCACGTTGCTTTTATTCATAATTTGTCTTAATTGCCCAATTTTTCGTCAAATTAAATGATCTGCTAGAGAAATAGACACAGATGTCACATAAGCACCACATTGACGCGATTGCAACAAAATGGCATTTATATGTGCCTCATATGGTAACCTGGCTATAGTTATTTATTTATTAATAAGCTGTTTGATTATTTTTATTTTCTTTTTTAAAATGATATAAATTGTTTTATTCTATAATTATTAACTAAATTTTTTTTATTTATTATTATTCCCTTTTTAAAATAATAGAAATTAGTTAAAAAATATGTATGTAACTGGTATTTGAAAACGAACTTTTCGCCAAATTGGCGTCAGAAAAATAATGCGCCAATGTGGTGCATATATGATATTTAAGCTCAAAATCAAGAACTCAGTATTTTTATGCTAGCCCGGCGCAAAATATAAATCGCCAAATATTGTACCCGTGGCATTTTTTCGTATTTCATTAATTATGGACAATATAATAATATAATACTTTTACTCATTTCATTTATAATACATAACTTTAATTTGGAACTTAAAAGTTTAACTTCATGACTTTTATTTAATTTTTTCAAGTAAAAAAGAACAGAAAAAAATAATGATATTTTGAAGCTACATAATTGCAGCGAAAGAACAAAACATAAATAAATCTAATTTACCACTGCCTAAATCTTACCAAAAGACTTCTGCACATTAACTAATAAGATACTTTTCATTAGAACGTTACCATTAAACAATTAACAAATAATCGTGATTTTCGTGCCACATATGTTAGCGTTATATATATATATATATAGTTTAAAAATAATACTATGATAAAAAGTTAATTAAATCCAATTGATTTTTTAAATCATCAGATTTTAAAGCATTCACCTTTTATATAAACATTTTAATAACAATTTTAGTTTTTCTTAAGAAAGGTGTTATAGTAAAAATAAAATACATTGACATGTTTCGGAACCGTCAAATAAGTTCCATAGTCATAATATAAATAAAACAAAATTTCAAAATATTACTCGGTCAATACAAATGACACGCGACAATGAGATATAAATAACAAAAAACAAAAAACACGCGCTCTATTGCAAAAAATTAAATTAAAATATAGACCATGATCTAAAACTTAACTAAAAATAAAAATAAAAATAAAAATTTCAAACTATTTCACGGTCAATACAAATGACACGCGACAAAGAGATATAAAAAACACCAAAAACACGCGCGCTATTGTAAAAATTAAATTAAAAATAGACCATGATCTAAAAGAAATTCCAACCTGGTTCATCCCATTCAAGCCCTCGCGAGGAATTTATTCATTAATTCTAACCATAACTTAGGAATAATAAAAGAAACGGTATCATTGCAAACCAGATTATTACGCGTATAAATTTCAATGGACTCTCTTATAATAGATTTACGATTACAATTAGATATGAAACATAATTTACTTTGATTAAACAATATTTTTATCTCCTCATTTAGATATGTTCTTGATAAGGCAGTGTTAGTACGTCCAAATTTAATATCAGATTCGTGATCCCCTTTTCTAATTCCAAACTTTCTCTTTTATCTCCTCATTTAGATATGTTCTTGATAAGGCAGTGTTAGTACGTCCAAATTTAATATCAGATTCGTGCTCCCCTTTTCTAATTCCAAACTTTCTCTTTTATCTCCTCATTTAGATATGTTCTTGATAAGGCAGTGTTAGTACGTCCAAATTTAATATCAGATTCGTGCTCCCCTTTTCTAATTCCAAACTTTCTCTTTATCTCCTCATTTAGATATGTTCTTGATAAGGCAGTGTTAGTACGTCCAAATTTAATATCAGATTCGTGCTCCCCTTTTCTAATTTCAAAGAATTTAAATTCAGAGGATTATGTTTCATATCTAATTGTAATCGTAAATCTATTATAAGAGAGTCCATTGAAATTTATACGCGTAATAATCAGGTTTGCAATGATACCGTTTCTTTTATTATTCCTAAGTTATGGTTAGAATTAATGAATAAATTCCTCGCGAGGGCTTGAATGGGATGAACCAGGTTGGAATTTCTTTTAGATCATGGTCTATTTTTAATTTAATTTTTACAATAGCGCGCGTGTTTTTTGGTGTTTTTTATTTCTCATTGTCGCGTGTCATTTGTATTGACCGTGAACTAGTTTGAAATTTTTATTTTTATTTTTATTTTTAGTTAAGTTTTAGATCATGGTCTATATTTTAATTTAATTTTTTGCAATAGAGCGCGTGTTTTTTGTTTTTTGTTATTTATATCTCATTGTCGCGTGTCATTTGTATTGACCGAGTAATATTTTGAAATTTTGTTTTATTTATATTATGACTATGGAACTTATTTGACGGTTCCGAAACATGTCAATGTATTTTATTTTTACTATAACACCTTTCTTAAGAAAAATTAAAATTGTTTTTAAAATAAAAATAATACATTAAAATTCATTTTTTAAAAGAAAAGTTAGTTCAAAGGAAAAAAAATAAAATACAATAAAACCCGTGAAAAAAATTTACCATTGACGGAATCCTGTCTTAAATGGAAAATGTATTGGTCCATGCAAAATTAACATAATAATACCTGAGAAAAAAGTAAAATGCATTTATACCTCCTAAGTGAGGAAGGTGTATATAATGTATTTTTTACTTTCCTGTGTAATTCAGTCTTAAAAAGATTTTACTGTATAGCATTTTTCAAAGTCTCCAACAATGGAGTAAGGATTAACGATATTAAAGTATAAATGAAATATTTACGTATAAATAGAGATTCATTGATAAAATAAATATATCACAGCCTTAGGCGGTTCGTTAATAATAAAAAGTATAAATATGAAAAGGGAAAAACTATAATGAGTATTTTTGGTCAGAACTCCTCCATACGAAATAATTTTTAACCATTTCGAAGTAAAAAGCTATGTAGACATTCAAGGCTGAGCCGTACTATGATTTAAGCTTTTTTCCAGGCCAAGCCGAGTTACGATTTTAACTTCTTCCCCTGCCGGGCTGAAATTTTTTTCTATGGGTCGATTCGGGACCGGATCTAGATATTTCGACCCCTGCACACCTCTAGTGCAGATGCCACTAGCATATTTTTAAAGCAGGTTTAACCTAAAATCTCTACGCTGCTATTTTATGTCCAAAGCAGAAGCGTTATCTTAAATCGATTTTTATTAAAAAACAATTTGTGAATGATCGTTACGTTGCGTTGAAAATGTGTCAAGAACTCCCCGCCCAGAAGCAGGTAAAAGTCCCGATTTTTGGGGAATTTTGAATTTTAATATTTCTGTGGAATTTATAGATATTGAGATGAATTTTTCTTTCTGTAATTCAGGAATAGATAGGGAAAAATTTCCTAATTGGTTTCAACCCCATGATTTGTTTTATTTTGTGTCGGCCGATTATCGACTCGAGGGATATAGGTCCTGGAGGGAAGTGCCCTTCGTGGGGGTCTTTCTAAGGGAACTTAACCCGTATTTACGCAAGATTCGAAGAAAACTAGGAAAACTCCAAACGGTTAGGCCGACGGTTGCGACTGGGTTCGAACCCAGCACCTGCCGTCTACCAGTTGAGAAGTCAGAACCGCTCGGCCACTGGTGGGGCATTTCCTAATTGGAAATTTTATTCTATGGGGGCCGCATAAAATTTAATTTTTGTATTTTCTCAGCTTGATTCCCTCCGCCCCCCATGGAGTTGCAACATATCTCATCAAAAATTTCGCCTTTTTTTTTTTTAATGAAATTTTGCAACTGAAAATATGTGCATACGGGCAATATTTAAAGAGATTGTATATTGTTTCAATATTTATGACTCACCCTGTATGCATAAATTTTTGCATTACAGATCTTTACACTATTTAGTAAATCGACTGTGAGAATTTCTCAGTTAACCACAATTAATTACTTGAAACAATACAACACCATATTATCTAATGCAGGTTATTCTATATTGTTGCAGGCACGTTGTGGAATGTAACCACATATCATAATTGATAGATAATTGTATCTCATGAGATGTCTGATTATCAAGTTCGCTTTAATTTAATCTAGCATTAGACGATTAATGTAATTAAAGTCTTCTAATAACAGTCAGTATGTAATAACAATGCCTTTGGGGGTGTATTATTATAGCAATGGAATATCTAAATTCGCATATGGTAAAACTTACATGATATATATATATATAACTTTTTTTCAATAAATAAAGAAAATACAATTTTTCCTCAAATACTTTTTAAACTAAGAAAATACTTTTTATCCTTGCTTGAATTACGATTTAAAAAACAATTTTCGCATTTTTTTCGGCCCACTCTAATGGAGAATATATTAATGACACAAAAGGTTGTTTTATAAAACAAAATTAATTACAGATTTTTATATAGAAATTCCGGTTTTTTTTCGTTCTCCACTCACAAATCAACGTTTGGAATGAGGGTGATTACATATCTTAAACGATTGACACCAAAAAATAAGTCAAGATATATGAAAATACCGCAGAAATTTTATTTCATTCTAGTTACTACACTAGGCTTGAACGGCTCTAGTATGTAACTTATTACTTTTTACCTAAAGGCAATCAAAACCTGAGAGTTTATGTGACTGCCCGTTCTGTATGTACGTATGCAATTATGTATGTATGTAATGCGATAACTCATGATAAAAATATCCGATTTACTTAAAATTTTGGATATAGGTTTATTCTAATAAGGTGCTTCCCTGATTAGTTTTGGGAGTTCATACGATAAGTATAAGAGGGAGGACGGGAAGGGGATAATCCCCCTTAATTTTTATAAATGGGTTTTTCATGCAGAGTTATCAGATTTCATTCAAATTTTAGATATAGGATCATTCGGATGAGGCACCTACATGATTAGTTTGAGAAATTCATTCGATAAGTATAAGGAGGGGGAACGGGGGCCGATACACCACTTAATTTAGATAAATGGGTTTTTCATGCAGAATTATAAGATTTCATTCAAAAATTAATCAATCAATTTTCTCAGTTTACGTTTTGTTTGTCCAATGTGGGACAAACCACACTGACATTGTATATTGTAAATACCCCAATAATCCAGAGGAGAAATTTGATCTTTTAATTGAGAGAAAGTTAATTTATTGACAGGTTTGAATACTACTTTGAAATCATAATGTTTCAAAATATTTGCAACTTTAAAGCTAATGCTTTGATGAAACGGTAAAATAATTAGACTAGAATAAGAGACTGGTGTAGCAGAAGAATCGGGATCATCGAGATATTTATTAAAACTATGAGAAATTAATTTGTTGATGTATGATAAACTGAAGCCACGATCTATAGCAACTGATCTAATGTAATTTAACTCATCACTAAGAGAATTGTTATCTGAACAAATTAAGTGAGCTCTATTATTCAAATAAAGAAAAGCAGAAGCTTTATGAGAAGGGGAGTGACATGAATTAAAATGGGGGGGGGGGGAGTGCGACAGCAAAGGGCATTGCACTCATTGACTTATCTGTTTCTCCTGTTGATAATATTTTGACTATTTTAAATCAAATATATCCAGTCATTCAATTCACTTATGAAGTCGAAAACGATAATAAACTGCCCTTTCTTCACGTTTTAGTCACTCGTCAATTAACCTCATTTGACACTCGTGTTTACCGTAAAACCTTTGCCACGATTATCCAAAAATGCACTACTCCGCTTGACTTAGCTTTTTTGAACTTTAGCTTTTTTGAAGCACTCCATATACATAAAGTAATAAAATCCCTGTCGGCTTGGCCTATAGGCGGAGGTAGATTTCGAAGAATGCTCATTTTAACAACAAAAAATAAAGTATGAATAGAGATAAACCCAGTTTAATAACTTCATTTGGCCGCTTATGAAAAATTCTTAATTTCATTTTTCTACAAGAACTGGTTTTATCAGAATCATCTTAAGCGAAATTCAGCTCAAATGCCCATTTTGGCAACATATTTTGAAATATATTTTGAATTTATTAAAAAATCAACCAAAAAGTACATTATATAGTTCCTAAATAACAAAAAAATGTTAATTGAATGCGTTTAAGAGCAAAATTGAATTTAAAAATGAGTCATAAAATAATAGATTGGTTATTTGAATAAATCCTTCATTCTTTAATCATGATCGCTTCAGAAAATTTTGTGCGAAATGTCCACTTTGACAGCATTTTAAAAAATATATTCTATTTTTATCAAAAAACTGGCCAATGCGACACATTATATAGTTCCTAAATAAGAGGATCTGTAAATTGGATGCGTTTGAGAGTGAAAATGGATTTAAAAACGAGTCAGAAAAAACGCAATTTGTTATTTGAATACTTCCTTAAATTTTCAGTCTCGATGACTTCTGGAAATTCTGTTCAAAATACACTTTTTGGTAGCCTTTTTTGAAATATATTCTGTCTTTATCAAAAAACTGGCCAATGCGTCACATTATATAGTTCCTAAATAAGAGGATCTGTAAATTAGATGCGTTTGAGAGCGAAAATGAATTTAAAAAGAGTCAGAAAAAACGCAATTTGTTATTTGAATACTTCCTTAAATTTTTAGTCTCGATGACTTTGGGAAATTCTGTTCAAAATACCCTTTTTGGTAGCCTTTTTTGAAATATATTCTGTCCAATGCGTCACATTATATAGCTCCTAAATAAGAGGATCTATCAATTGGATGCATTTGAGAGTAAAAATGGATTTAAAAACGAGTCAGAAAAAATTCAATTTGTTATTTGAATACTTCCTTAAATTTTCAGTCTCGATGACTCCGGGAAATTCTGTTCAAAATACCCTTTTTGGTAGACTTTTTTGAAATATATTCTGTCTTTATGAAAAAACTGACCAATGCGTCTCTTTATACCGCTTCTAAATAAGAGGATCTACAATTTGGATGCGTTTAAAATCAAAAATGAATTTAAAAATGAGTCAGAATGTAAGCAGTTTGGATTTGAGGTTTTTTCTCCAACTGCTGTTTTTGTTTAATTTATTTTTGCTATACGAATTTGTCCTATCAAAAACTTGTCAATATAAAAGTTGTAGATATTATTGAGAAAATGTAAAACAAATTTAATTAAATTTGATAGCTTAAAAATTGACGGAGTTATGGATTTTTTTCTTTTTTCACCCCCCTTTTTCTTTTCGTTTTTAATTTTTTCATCGGTAAAAATTGGTCCTATCAAAAACTTGTAAATACAAAAGTTTTAGAAAATTTTAAGAACATTTATAAAAAAATTAGTTGGACTTAATATCTCTGATAATTGACGAAGTTATGATTTTTTTTCTCCCAAAAAACCTGTTTTTTTCGCCCCTTCAGCCTATTTCTAAATTTATCAAAAATCTGTCACGCATAAAATTTTGGCCCATTTATAAGAAGTAATATAAACTTTAAACGGATTCGATATCTATTTTATATAAAAAGTTATGGCGTTTTTTCGATTTTCACAAAAACCCTCCCAATTTCCACCCCCTGGGACCGATTTGCCCATTAACGAACATAGCCGAGATTTTATACTCCTAGATCATCAGTTTGGAAGAGATTGAGGCAAAATTATAGAACTTATTGTGTCCATAAAAAAGTGATATATATATACACTATATTGCCATTGATTATGGGACACTTGCGATTTTAGACATTTTACTAAATATCTAGAAAAATACATGAGGAATCATCTCGAAACTCTTAGTGTATAAATATAATAGTATACGTCATACATCTCCGTGAAGATTTTTTACCAAAACTCCATAGGGGACCGTCAACAAATTAAAAAAGAATGAATATCTTTTGAATAACCCTGTCAAAACTAATGTAGCAAAAGCGCTCAAACTCTAGATTATGATTGAATGAATTATTGTAATACACTGTGTTCATTTTTATGCAAATAGCATGCATACGCGCATAGTAATTAAGGTTTTTATAAAAATGGTCCCAAATTTTTCCAAGTTTTTTCCTTATAATTTTCAGAGTTCTTAATATAAAATAATATTTTTTTTCAGAAATATGACAAACAACATTGCACACAGAACCCTGTAATCAGAATTAAAAAATAAGGAAAATTGTATACAAAATGAGTTGGTTTACTAAATAATTTTTTACTGCGCATGCGTCAACGATATCAAAATTTCATTTGCATATTATGTTAGCTAAATGTATAGAGAAACTTTTGTGAAAGTCACAAAATCATAACTTGAAAATTCTGAAAATAACCGTCAATTGAATAAGTTGAAAATCCGTTACTCTCAAATTGAAGCAAAAACAAGAGGGGTTGTATCCATCAATTCATTGATTAGTGTCAATATAGAATACACAATACGGGATGTTACGACTACTTTTGGATAAAATCCCTCATTTTTTTGCTTCATTTTGGAAACAACGTATTTTGTCCTTTTTCTATAGACGATTACTTTCAGAATTTTCAAGCTATAATTTTGAGACTTTTACAAAAGTTGCTCTATACATTTAGCTAACATAATATGCAAATGAAATTTTGATATCTTTGACGCATGCGCAGTAAAAAATTATTTAGTAAACCTTCTTATTTTTCATACAATTTTTATTATTTTTTAATTCTGATTACAGGGTACTGTGTGCAATATTGTTTGTCATATTTTCTGAAAAAAATATTATTTTATATTAAGAAATATGAAAATTATAAGGGAAAAACTTGGAAAAATTTGGGGCCATTTTTATAAAAACCTTAATTACTCTGCGAGTATGCATGCTATTTGCATAAAAATGAACACAGTGTATTACAATAAGGCATTCAATCATAATCTAGAGTTTGAGCGCTTTTGCTACATTAGTTTTGACAGGGTTATTCAAAAGATATTCATTCTTTTTTAATTTGTTGACGGTCCCCTATGGAGTTTCGGTAAAAAATCTTCACGGAGATGTATGACGTATACTATTATATTTATACACTAAGAGTTTCGAGATGATTTCTCATGTATTTTTCTAGATATTTAGTAAAATGTCTAAAATCGCAAGTGTCCCATAATCAATGGCAATATAGTGTATACATATATATATACATAAACTTTTTTACTGATGGTAGTTTTGGGGTCTGGGGGTCATGTCGGAGTAGATCTGCAAAAATTTTTAGAAATTCCAACATTGGTGCGATCACAATAGGTAGTATTTCATACGAAATCTACCTAAAAAACTCCTTGGTTAATGATTTATTTAGTGTACCGTACATCTCAACTTTCTGGTTAGATTTATTATGTCATAACACCTCATTTCCGGTTTGATTCTATTGGTTGCTGAGGCTTGTTGGTATTTTGGTACTATGTTTACGGTTATTTGAGTTTCTGACTTGCTGTTAGTTGGGGGGGGGGGGTTCTGATTTCAAACATTTTTACCTTTTGTACACTGAGGAAGCGAGCCCTGGTGCTCGTGAAACGTATACGTCTGTAGCATGTTTTTATTTATTGTGTATTAAACGTTGATTTTAATGATTGTCATAAGAGTATTGTTCAAGATGCTCCATATTCCCGAAAGTTACCACCATCGCATCGTAAGAATATTGTTCAAGACGTTCTATATTTCTGAAAGTAACTACCATCAAACCAAAAGAGTATATTCAAGATGTTCCATATTTCCGAAAGTAACTATCATCACATCATAAGAGTACTGTTCGAGATGCCCCATACTTCCGAAAGTAACTACCATCAAACCAAAAAAATATTGTTGATGTGTGAAAAATGTTACATATTTCCGAAAGTAACTACCATCACATCAAAAGAGTATTATTCAAGACGTTTCATATTTCCGAATGTAACTGACATCGCATAAAAAAAAAAACATCGTTCAAGACGATTGGGCCTTACAACGCATTCCCCATTGAAGCTCCACTGCCGCACCCAGAATCTATACTTTTAATGACTCCGATAACAAATGTTAACTAAGACTATTACTATTTTTACAAAACATATTGCCTACCTAATCATCTAGGAAACAATTAAGTGCCGTTCTGGCCCAACTCGAATGTGTAGAGAAAATAATAATATAAGCTTAATGTCCTAATCCTCCATGTTTTCATGCTTTTGGGTACAGGAAACAGCAATGGAAAACCTAAGAGTCAACCGCTAAAATCAGGTTGTTATGTGTTTTCCACAAAGATGTAACTTGGCAGACCGATTGCGTTTTATTATGCAAATCGAGAGTTAAATAATCCTAGATTTTCATAAGTGAACTCGATGAGGTGATTGTCTGTGCTTTCGCCTCTCGATCTGCGTCCATAATCGCACGATCTAGCTATTTTTTTAGACTGAATATGTGCCGGAACTTAAATATTAGTCGTTTTCATCAACTGTAATAATATGTTGTTATAATTACACGAACCGAAATGATATTTATCATAATTTCACGAACCGGAACAACATTTGGTCATAATTCAACGAACAGGAATATAATTCCAGTTTTGCGCGGCACATTTTGAGCTCTAATTCAACAGGCCCGTGCATTGCAATGCAATTCAGACTGGGACCGCTATGCGATCCCAGATACTTCACATATTTGCATCATGTATATGCAGCGTAAGTATATCTTAAAACATTATTACATGAAATTTAAAAATAATTTTTATTTATAAAAAAAGCAATGGAAAACTTCACTGAAAATACAAATAAAAATGCATTTTCACGCCTATAATATTGCACAACATGGTTTAAGTTCATTTAAAACACTTTGAAAAATAATGTAAACGAAATACAAATAAAAAAAGGTTTCGCTGTATCTAAAAGACAATCTTGATCAAAAAGCTGATTTGCTGAATGTATCACATCCCCGTAAAACGAACCATGCCATTGCTGTTCATTTTAAGCTGAACCACGCTGCTAATTGTTTGCCGGTAGGAGAACGCCAATGCTTTTAAAAAATTATCTCAGAATTTTTATTTGCTCAATGGTTTGAGTCATGTGACCATAAATAAACCACTGAGAATCGTCTGTTCGGTTATTACCAAATGGCAAGTGTTAAATTCAGCCTGATTTTCGGGATATACGTAAAAAAATATATCTGTTTGATATTTTTCTTTATGTTCTTAAATCCAAAGTTATGAAGGAAGGAAATACAGAGAATTATTTAAGGATACCGCATATTATTTATTTCTTATTATTGCGATAGGAATAAATCATACAGAAAAATAATTTCTAAGATATTTGAAATTCACTTAAAATAACATAGGGAAGCTTTAATAATAGTTTTATTTAAATGGTCGAAATGCTCTTTTAATGCAAAACTCGGAAAATTCAAAATTGAAATGAATATATTTTCGCATTCCAAACTGCTTTCATAAGAGCGAAACGGTTGAAATGCCATACCTTCATGCTTCTAATTTCTTGCATCTCATATTTTGTTGAGAAGACCAATCTTAAATCAATATTTTCATTTTTTAAAGAAATAACATTCAAATATATTACACTTAAAAGGGGATTACTTTTATTCAATTTTTCACTGTTTAAAGATAGCTGTCCTAAAACTTGACTTAGAACTTTGATTTGATATTTATAATAAAATAAAACTATGAATGGTGGATCATATAAAGAAAATGGAAACAAAATTCAAAGCTTTTTCATATCTTTAATGGAAAATGGGATTTCGAAAATAGAAATGAAATATAAATATCGTTTTAACAAATCCACATATTTTTAATCTACACGTTATTTTTAATGCCCTATTAAATTCTGTAATAGAATAAAGCACACTAAAAATTAAAAATAAAGAAAAAACAGTTGCGAGCATTTTTCCTAGTTCTAAAAAGCGCAGAATAAGATACAAATTTACACGCACATAGATGGTTACAGCGTCTCAATAAGCGTTTGATGTGATGGTAGTTACTTTCGGAAATATGGAACATCTCTCACACATCAATAATATACTTTTGGTTTGATGATAGTTACTTTCGGGAATATGGAACATCTTGAACAATACTCTTATGATGAGATGATAGTTACTTTTGGAAATATGGAGCATTTTAAACAATAGTCTTTTGGTTTGATGGTAGCTATTTTCGGGAATATGGAACACCTTGAACAAAACTCTTATAATGCCATGATAGTTACTTTCGGAAATACTGAACATCTTGAACAATACTCTTTTGGTTTGATGGTAGTTACTTTCGGAAATATGGAACGTCTTGAACAAAACTCTTATGATGCCATGATAGTTACTTTCGGAAATACTTAACATCTTGAACAATACTCTTTTGGTTTGATGATACTTACTTTCGGAAATATGGAACGTCTTGAACAATACTCTTATGATGCAATAGTAGTAACTTTCGGAAATATGGAACATCTTGAACAATGTTATTTTGATGATATGGTAATTACATTCGAAAATATAGAGCATGATATTCAGAGCTATTTACATATGATTGTGGTTACTATCACCACTTCTCATAACATTATTATTTTCCGCAAAAAGAGTGTTAATTCATGAAAATTTCGATACAATATCGTCATTTGTTAAAGAAATGATTAATATATAAGGCATTCAGAAGTCAATCTGATTAATTACATCAAATAAAAATGCTCATTTTAAGCGTTTAAAGTTATTTATCTATAAAAAATCTATTTTTTAACCTCATTTTGATTGTACTCATTAATTGTCTTATAATCACAGTTAATTATTAAACACTGCTTAGATATATAGAAAGTTTTCAATCCAATCACCTCATTATCTAAATTTCTAAAAAAAAAAAAAAAAAAAAAAAAAAAAAAAAAATAGGAGTGATACTTAAAGAAATGATTAATATATAAGGCATTCAGAAGTCAATCTGATTAATTACATCAAATAAAAATGCTCATTTTAAGCGTTTAAAGTTATTTATCTATAAAAAATCTATTTTTTAACCTCATTTTGATTGTACTCATTAATTGTCTTATAATCACAGTTAATTATTAAACACTGCTTAGATATATAGAAAGTTTTCAATCCAATCACCTCATTATCTAAATTTCTAAAAAAAAAAAAAAAAAAAAAAAAAAAAATAGGAGTTAGTTTGAGTGATTTCTGAACACGTCATGTATGATATAGATTTGGATTCAAATGAGATACACACATCAATTCTGAAATCAGGGGGAGGGTTAGGAGGGAGCATTCCTGGAATCTTAATAATGTTCCCTTCTCGCTTGGAAGATTAATATACTCTGTTCTCACTTGAAACATAAGATATATTAGATCACCGTTTTTGAAGTGGTACCCTTCCGGAATTGGAAGCCTGTCCACATCGAAAATCTTACCTAAGATGTCTCAGCGAATGTCAATGTATCTGTGATTGGAACAAATGTAAAGTAGCGCATGCACTCAAAATAAAAACGGCCCCAACAGCCAATCAGTAAAAGCAAAGCTTTATAGCCAACAAGAGTAAGTAGAAGTTCCTGTATCTTGCCGAAGCAAATTGAAATTCACTGATACCCTGTTCACATTACAAACATAAGATATCTTAAGATCGCAGTGTTTGAAGTGGATCCTCCCGGAATTGGATGCCTGTTCACATTGAAAAACTTACCGAAGATATCTCAGAGAATGTCACTGTATCTCTGAGCTGAACAAGTGTAATGTATGCGCATGCGCTTGAAGTAAAGACGGCCGCAATAGCCAATCAGTAAAAGCTAAGCTTTATAGCCAATGAGAGTGAGTGGTTGTTCCTGTATCTAGCCCTAGCAAATTGAAACTTTGTGAGAGAGTTCCAGGCTTGAGATATCTTAACTATCCATAGTATGAACAAAATAGGGAGTTTGTGGAAGTCTCTCAGAGAGTTTGACGGCTTGAGATATCTTAAGTATCTTAGTGTGAATAGGGTAGTAGGATTTTAAGTCAGAAAGTGCAATGTCCTCCCTTCCCCCCCCCCCCCAAAAAAAAAAAAAACATACCTCCACAGTACTTTCTCTAGAGCAGTAAAAATCGCTCTTTTTCTGTCCATGATAAAAATATCTGATTTCAAAACTGTCTATATTTTCGACTGAACAAATACAATACGATTATTGCTGCGTATAAAATATTTCTTGTAAGGTAATCTACCATCTTTTGAAATTTGTACCATGAGTTCTGTATCTCCAATTATGCTTACAAGATGCTTACAAGAGTGCAAGGGAAATATTAATTTTCGATCAGAATAAAAAATTTTATTCAATTTTCCTTGTTTAAAAAAATCTGCAACATCTACTATGCATTATTCATAAAAATGGTTTATGTTAAACTTAAAGCCGACGCATTTCAAAAAAGAATTCACAATATCGTATACATACAATTTCATAAATTCTTCTTTTAAAAATCCGGATTATATTTCGAAAATCAAATATGGCATATTCATTTCAGTTTTTTTTGGCGGAAGGGATAAAAAAGATATAACCACTTCAGTTCATTTCCAAGTTTGAAGAAGATTATAAAAAGAATGAAGGAGAAAAAACATATCGAACTCTCAGTTAAAAAAAAATTTTATTCAAACGAAACTCCTGCTTCACTTTTTTTTTCTTAGAAACTTTAATTTGAATTTTTAAAAAAGACTTAATTTTTTATTGACTAAAAGTTTACTTAAGACTATACCGTGATTTTTTCAAATAAAGCTATGGTTAAAGATATTGCCTCCGTAAAAGTAAACAGTCTCATGAATGGATTAATTAAAAAAAAATTAAAGGCGTGTTCGTAACTTTTTTTTTTTGAAAAAAAAAAGATTTTTCTATTGCTTATAGTTTGTAGATTATCTCTCTAAAACGAAGTGACCGAATTCCAAGTTCTTTCATAGTACTTTAGTGTTTTAGCAGAACGTGTGCGTAGGATTTTACTCTTTGAGGAAAAACCTCTATATAAATAAAAAGCCCTCTTCCCTAACAATAAACCCCTCTTCCATAAATAAATAAATAATTTAAAACGCCAAAACACTTTATTTCTTGTGGCAAACTAATTTCGGTAGCCACAGCGAGCCGTTATCAGTGTAAAAAATGATAGGTCAGAAAAGAAAATATCTGAAATACATAGCTGCCAACTTTCAACTAATCTTCCGTAATACCTGGTTTAGATTGATCCAGGTTAACGTCATTTCAAACCAGAAAATATATTTCATGAAACTTTATTTATTTAATTTCAGGATTGTTAGTGGAACATACTTAATTTCATTTCTTTGAAAAAATTCTGGTTCGAAACTCATTAAACCAGGGTCAAATTAACGCACGTATTACGGATAATCGATTTCAGGTTGGCACCTATGGAAATATATGTTAGAAGAGTGGATTCAATGTAAAGTTTATTAACCAACAAAATTACAGAAAATTGCAGCAATCAGCCAATATAAGAGAAACATTCAAAGATCAAGTTTATTAGCCAACATAATTACGATAGGAAATTCTAGAAAAAGGGACATGTGAGAGAATTCAAAGATAAAATTTATTGGCCAATAGAATTTCAGAAAAGTTTAGAGATCAGCCAATAAGGTTGGTTGTATGAGATTTTATGTAGATAATATCTTAACTTTTTGAGGATCCGCAATTATGTATTTATAATGTTGGATTGGCTCTGGGAAAATCGAAAAATTTGATTTTAAAATAAGGAAAAGTAAATTTTCAACATTTTGCTGCCAAAATTAAAAATATAAAATTTCGTTAAAAGGTTTTGGTGTGAATTTCCTTTAAATTAGATTGGATAAAATATATCCTATCGCCCCTCAAGAAGTAAGTGACTTTCTGCTCCAAAACACAGCCAATAAGATATAATAAATGTAATCTGGAAAATATGCAAGTGGAATTTATAAACAAGATATTTTTATATAATTTTTCCAACATTCTGACAACTGAATACATAAAAGTGAAAACATAATTTTTGTGGTGCTACAGTCAAAAATGTGATTCATTTTCCAGCAATGTTTAGCAATGGCAGATTTATTAATTTCTTCTTTTTGAACACATTGCTTGTGCTATTTAATAAAAACCTTTAAACTGCTCTGTCATTGTTGAAAATATTAAATCACTGATTGGTACAGGAATTTATGTACAAATTTACATGCAGATATAAAAAAGCTATTTTTCACTTCCTTAATTAACGGAAAAAAGTTAGACCATAATTCTGGTACCGCTTTAGCATTTAGGAATTAAAATTAAGTGGTTTCATAAACATACCGCTGCCACTGAAAGGGTTAAAGCCCCTGTGCTCGTTCGAGCAAACGCTGACGAGTTAATGCTATTCGTATGGGGAAGCATTTTTCTAATAATTCTTTCGCATTATGACATTTTTTTTTTGCATTGGATAGCTGAGGTGCATGCCGACAGCGCACCTTTCTTACTTTTTCGATTTTGGTTGGAAATATATTTTTTAAAAAGCACTTTCAGTTTTGAAACCGGTTTTGAAAGTGAAACTAACTTTGTAAAAAATATCTGCAACCAAAGTCGAAAAAATAAAAAAAAAGTGCGCTGTCGGCATGCACCTCAGCTATCCAATGCCAAAAAAAAAAAAAAAAAAAAAAAAAAAGTCAAAATGCGAAAGAGTTATTAGAAAAATGCTTCCCCATAGGAATAGCATTAGCTCGCGAGTGTTTCTTCGAGCGAGCACAGGGGCCTTAACATGTTGGAGTACCATAAACGCAGTTTACGCTTTTGTTCAAAATGGGCGGGATCAAAAGATAAAAACAGTTTGGCCGAAATTGCTAACTTTTTTTTAAAACTAAAAGTTATGTTAATTACTGGAGCTTGGATCATTTTCAGCCATTTTTTAAACCTTTTGCACTCGAGATGTGACTCTCACTCACGACTAGTCACTAGTATTGTCAGGTGTCTCACATAAATCGGGACGCAAAATGCTTCGGTTTGGTTTTGTTTATGTCGGCCGATTATCAACTCAAGGGATATAGACCCAAAGGGGGGAGGTGCCCTCCGTGGGGGTCTTTCTAAAGGAACCTAAGCCGTATTTACGCAAGGAAATCCAATGTTCGAAGAAAACCACGGAAAATATCGAATGATTAGGCCGACGGTCGCGATTGGGTTTGAACCCAGTATCTACCGTCTACCAGTTTCTGAGGACATAACCTCTCCGCCACTTGTGGGGCCCAAATGCTTCGGACACCACTAATATTTTACTGTTTATTTCACCATCTTTTATCACAGATTACTCGGCCTCTAGATAAGACGAAGAAAATTAATTTAAAATATTGAGCATTTGGAGCACCAGCCGCCAGAGCATTTGGAGCACCCATTTACGCGGGATACTAGTAGTCAGTGAGAATCGCCTCTCGAGTGCAAAGTGCAAAAAACAAACATTTTTAGAAGTAGGCCAAAGTACAACAAATGGGCAAGTGTGATCGCAAATCGCACAGAGGATTTCGTTTAATATTTTTTTCAAAACAATTTATCCTTAAATTAAATAAGCCCGTTTATCGCGTGATTTTTTTTAAAATCCATTAATTTATGTTACATACATAGTAATTTTTATATTTATTTAAACTTGCGTGCAACAACTAGAAAGGAAAACAATTTTTGCTTCTATAATTTTTTAATATTATCATGCTGAATCTAAAAAAAAAAAAAAAAATTAAATTCTGTTTTTTATTAAATTTTTTGTATGTTATTCTATTTCGATTACATTTAGAAATCACAACGTTTTATCATAAATTACGCATAAATTTACTGAGATTTAGTAAAGCTAAATCTTCGATCGCGTGTATAGATTGATATACAGGGTGTCCCCTCTCAACGGTGGCCAATGGCTAATTTCTAAACCGTTGGTCATAGACATATAGTTCCAATTGCAAAAACGCTTTAAAAAAGGCAAAGAATTGTTTTTTAAACAATTTTGGTCAAAAAAATGTTTTACTAAAAATTTACGAAAATTAAATTTTTATACGGTCCCCCGGTCCTATAAGTGATATTTAGTAAAATTTTTTCAACACTCTAGCAAGTAATACAGAAAAGGTCCCATACATGTAACATTAAAATTGACAGAGTTATGAAACTTTAAATTTCACGACTTAAACCACTTTTCTATAGCTGAAAATAGATGAGTTCCACTGAGCTTTAAGGGAACGTACACTAAGTGCTTAAAGTATTATAAAGGGAGTCGATTTCCAACGCTGTTCAGAGGCTACTTCATAAACTATTTGTCACAGACATATAGTTCCAATTACAAAATGTTTTAAATGAGCGATTTAACTGAAGGCGCTGTCACCGTATAAGTTTTACGGTAGTGTTAATTATAATTAATTAACTTCTAGATTGGTTATTAAAATAACTGAAGACATAAATTTCAAAATGCTCTTTATCGAAAAAATCAAATTTTGGGAAATAGCGAAAAAACTTTAAATGCATCTTTTGGTTTTCATTATAAATTTTGAGATTGCATTGTTACAATAGTGAAGGTTTGTATAGACTGATGGAGAAATCAAAAAGCGATAAGTCGAGTTTTGAAATTCATATCCTCAATTGTATTTTTACGTATGTTTTATTTTGTAAGCAAATGAAGCTGATTCTTTTCGTGATTTTACTTTAAAAGGGTGTGTTATTTTGATAAGCTTTTATTTTATTCATAGTTTTCGTATGTAAATTTTCCCAGTTCAAAACTTATATTCAAATTTTAACTCACTTCCAAATATCTGATTGAAGTTCAATTCCCATACTTATCTAAACCCGATGACAATGTAATATTAATACGATTTTAGGTGTGTTCCATTTATTTATTTTATAGGACTACATCAAATTCTATTAGGTTGAGTAATCTAATAGAGCTTTAAATATGTATCATTTTATAACGATTTGTGACTGTTGCTTTTCATAGTTTAATTTAACAAAATTTCTGTTATTTTTTTACTTATATTTTTAGCACAAATTGCATATTTTTCTTTAACACGTAAATGTCAACATAAATTCAGAAACAACATTATAAAATTTGTTTTTACTCTCAATGTTTAAAGTTAAATTTTCTATCTGATGTTTATTTTTATTTCCAGTAAATTTGTGACTGACCCCTATTTTGCAGCAAAAAATATGCTTCAACTTTGAACAGCTATAACTCAGTCAATTTTGATCGCAGAGGAATGGGACTTTTTTGTCTTACTTTTTAAAGTAGTGGTAAAAATTTTCTAAATATCACTTATAGGACCGGGGGACCGTATAAAAATTTAATTTTCGTAATTTTTTAGTAAAACATTTTTTTGACCTAAATCGCTTAAAAAATAATTCTTTACCTTTTTTAAAGCATTTTTGCAACTGGAACTATGTGTCTATGACCAACGGTTTAGAAATTAGCCATTGGCCACCGTTGAGAGGGGACACCCTGTATATTTTTCATTTAAAAGTCATGACTTTAAGGATGCTATATTTCCATTGCATGAATGTAAGCTTAAATCTAAAAAAATGAAAACGACGTAAATAAAAATTACCTCTGGGTTAAAAGATGACAGACTATTTTAAATAAACTTGCTATGGGAAGTTGAACAGCATAAATTTGAAATTCAAATGATTCACAAACGACACATACATTTCTTTTTCGACTTCAAATGCATCTTTATTCAAATTGATTTAAAAGTGCTTACTTACGCATTCAATGTGGCATTTTTTTTTTCGAAGCACCTAAAAAATCCGGAGATTTAAGTAAAGGAAATGGGGAATCTTGACTGTAATATGAATACTGTATGAATATTTTTTTCAATAGTGTTATTTTATATATTTTTAGTTAATGTACATCCGTACTGATGAGGATTTTATAAAAATATATTTAACTTATTGATATGTGTTTATTTTTACAATTTATGGAATAGATGATTTATTCCACAAATTGTGAATCAAGAAATTGCTTTACTTCAATAAATTATTAGCGCTGCCAATAAAAATACAAGTAAGAATATTAATGTTAAGATATTGTGCATAATGTAGCAAATGTATTGGTTGGTTAAATTTAAGGCGGCCAGTTATCAACAGACGGATATAAGTCCTAAGGGGGGGTCTTTCTAAGAGTGCCTAAACCGTATTTATACGCTTGGATAAACCAAGGCTCGTAGAAAAAATATGGAAAACTCGGAATGATTAGACAGATGGCTGGGGTTCGAACCGAGCGCCTACCATCTACCAATATCGAGGGCATAACCTCTCGATTACTGGTGGAGCTGCATATATACTGAAGTAATAAGCAATCTTATAGTGAAAAAACACCGTGAACACTGGTGACAATTAATAAATCAAGTATAACATTTTGCAAAATCACCATAAAATGAAAATTAAGCAGGACGCGTTTCGAGCTACAACAATAACAGCTCCACATCAGCTAAACCAACACGTGTCCGTAAGGGCGCAGAGTCGAGATGTGACCTTCGAGATGAAATCTCGACTCTGTGCCCTTACGGACACGTGTTGGTTTAGCTGATGACGATCTGTTATTGTTGTAGCTCGACACGCGTCCTACTTTATTTTCATTTAATGGTGATTTTACAAAGTGTTTTACTTGATTTATTTTATAAGCAATCTTATATTAAATTTCCATGTCGAAAAGAAACAATGCAAAAGTCGAAACAAAACAACACGCTGCAGTATTATCAAAACCTATCCGTCCTCTATTTCAGAAATGGTTGATTTGGAAATATCATAGCAAACGCGGTAGCGTTTGGTATAATATGTTTAAGAAATAGAAAGTGCAAACAACTTTCTAAAATTTCTGGCGAACCAGTTGAGATAGGGCAGTGAAATTTTTTTTAAAAGATAGAACTCGACGAGACGAATCAAATGATAGCATTCAAAAAATTACTGCAGCTTCGAATAGTTTTTTATTTAATTTTTAATGAAAAAATGAAAGCAAAAAGTTCAACTAAGTCTAGCTAACGTTTCCGTGGATGGATTAACTTCGTTTTTGGTTTATTTTAATCCTCATGGTAAAACTTAGAACAGTTTTTTTTTCATCTTTCTATGTTTGTCGGTCGCTGAGAAAATCGAATTTTTCTCTGAAATTTTCAGCTGAAGATAGTCTTTTTCTTATATTTGTTTCTTCTTGTAATTGTTGCACGTAAGTTTAAATGAACATGAAAATTGCTATGTATGTAACATAAATAAATAAATTAGATAAATCACGTGAAAAAGTCTCTTTTTTTTTTTTGTTATTTTCATGTATCATATTCACTATCTATTTTGACGATTTGTTTAATAGAACAAAACAATTTATATATAAAAAAAAGAAAAAATTATTTATTAAAAAGTAAAGAACAACATCCGGGTTGACATATCAAGCAAAATAACGACACTCTGGATTCAGTTAAATACTCCGATGCGCATATGACATTGGCGTCAGAAAAAAAATTCGCCAACATGGTGCGCATATGACATCTGTGCCAAAAATGGATACCTATTTTATTTACATTACGTACGGTGCTACTTGATTATCAGGTCGACCAATTTCACCCATTTATAGAAATCGCCAAACTATTCGCCAAATTACTCAAAAGTAAAAATGTTGCCATTAAAAAATTTTAAGTTTAGAAAATTGATGAATTTAGGTTAAAAAAATAAAAGTCATTAACGAAAAGGATTACCTTAATGATGACGTTTAGTTATGACATCGAGACGTACCAAATATAAAATTTGATTTATTCAGGTGATTTCGAACAAAAGAATACTAATAAAAGTTTTCATATTTTAATACAGAATTTATCAAATCAAACCATAAAGAAATATTTGTAAATATCGCGTATGTGAATAACATTGAAGTATTTTAAATGTAATATTAGAATTTATTAAAGAGCATAAAAAATATGGTATTACGTATTAACGCCACCGCAGCAGAAGTTGCGTTAATGTGCCAATAAAGAGCAATCTTGCTCGCACGCGCACAAAAAATGGCATCAAAAATAGGCTAAAAAAGTACTAAAGTACTAAAAATAACGTCAAAATGAGAAAAAAAAAAAAAAAAAAAAAAAAAAAAAAAAAAAAACATTAAAAAGGCACGAACAACAAGATCACTCTTTATTGGCGCATTAGCACAACTTTTACTGCGATGGCATTAATACGAAGGTACCAAAAATATCAATGTTAGCGGAAATGTGTAAGGAGTTAAATGCTTTTTATTTAACCAAATAATGTCGGCGGATACAACCATAAAGTAACTTTAATAAATTATATATTATATTTTTCTTAATTAATATCAAGAGCAAAATAAACCACGGATTTGAACGAAAAAAGTACAGAACTTTATTAAAAGAATTAAAAGGCATACCAATTAAATACATTCAACTTAATTTTTCAAATGAAACATTCACAACTAGAAAAATTCTAGAAATTGAATAACAATTAATATAAGAATATTCCCGAAGGAATAATAATTTAACACAAAAGCATTTCTAAAGAAAACGAACTTACATCCGACGGGATTTGAACTCTCTATCCGCTGCTGAGCAGCCAAATGCCTTACCTCGAGAGTCATTGGCAGCTTATTGGCATAGAGCTTATTGGCATAAAATTTATATTAAAGAACAAAAGAACAAATAAATTTAAAATCATTTGATCACTTAACAAAACAAGTGTAGCGGGTTTAATGTAAAGGAAGTGTAACATTTATGTTCATCCATTATTGGGATATAATCTTACAGTTTGTCTATCGTTCTTTGGTCGACGGGATAAATTAAGTAGTTATATATTTACTTATAGTATTTTTAATAAAATGAAAGAAAAACGTGCAAGTTAAATGTATCTGATATATGTATTTTTAATTTATGTGTTTTTTAATGAAAGTCTTGTATTTTAAATAAAGCTAGTGAAAGCTTTATATTTAAAATGAAATTATGGCGAAGGAAACCTATTTGACGATTGTTTCGAGTAGCTAAAATAAAAGTAGGAAAATAGCCGTCGGGCATATAAAAAATAAAACAATCAGATCGGAGCTGTTGATGACAGTCACAAGACTTATGCTGGTATTTATATAGGTACTATAGCAAAATTTGCAACATCTCTGGTGTTAAACTAGGACTCTCGAGGTAAGGCATTTGGCTGCTCAGCAGCGGATAGAGAGTTCAAATCCCGTCGGATGTAAGTTCGTTTTGTTTAGAAATGCTTTTGTGTTAAATTATTATTCCTTCGGGAATATTCTTACATTAATTGTTATTCAATTTCTAGAATTTTTCTAGTTGTGAATGTTTTATTTGAGAAATTAAGTTGAATGTATTTAATTGGTATGTCTTTTAATTCTTTTAATAAAGTTCTGTACTTTTTTCGTTCAAATCCGTGGTTTATTTTTCATATCATGCATTTTATATAGCAATGTGTTGGGTTCTTTTTATTAAATTTCTGCACCAGCTCACTACTTTAATTAATTGCAACTTCTGCTCAGCAAATTATATTTAGTTAATATAGATCAATAAATATTCTTCAGCTTTATTAAAGAATTTAATGAGATCTGGGTCAAATTTCCAATTACATGAATCTTGTTGTTGGTTTAATTAAATAAACTAGATGCTTATATAAAAAAAAGAATTAATTAAGTTAAGATTACACCAGTTAACATTAAGAAATCACTAAATAAACAACCTTAAAGACAAATTAAAACGATAAAGAGGATAAACACAAATATTATTTAAGATTCTTTAAAATTTAATGAATACAAGTAAATAAGAAAGAACACAGCAAGATTCTCAATCTGACCCAGTCTCAAGTACTAAACCTTGATCTGCAGTAGAACCCAACATTTATCAATGTTGATTCCTGAGATATTAAACTCATACTAATAATTTAAAAATACAAGATTCAATCTAACATTACAAAAGAGAGAAGAAAGACCCTGAAATCCTTCTTATTTTCAGGAAGGCAAAGAAAGATATAATTTTGAAAAAACTAAAACACTAGAAATAATCAAAATAAACACCCCAGAAATCAACAATGATATTTTTGGCCAATTTCGTATAGTGTTAGTACATCTACTTTAATTTCTCCATCCTTTTTTTTTTTTTTTTTTTTCTCTTTTTTTTTTTTTTTTTTTTTTCAAGAGATAAGTTAATTCATTTAAAATCAAGTGAATTTCTTAACAGTTTTTGCTTTAAAAATTCTATTACTTAGTCAAATATCTTCACTCAGTTTAAGCAAAAGTATATTAATTAATCCGAGCTAATATAATTTCCGGTCTGATAAGTTATTTAAAAATTCTAAATAAAAAAAGGTAATGGTTGAAAATTATTTTTACTTCCAAACATTCAAAGAAACTACTTTAATTTTATGGTATTACAAAACTTAGTATAGTTATTTCGATACTACAGAGGTTAAAATTCAAATAAATTAATACCAAGGTAGGATAAATAAAAAAAAAACTAAAAAAACTATACTAAAGCATATCCTTTATATACATTCTCCTTTATTTAATTTAACATAAAAAAAAAACAAAAAAAAAAAAACATCTGAATTCACCAATACAACTTTTGTTGTAAACATATGGAAATACTAAATCACTACAAGATTAATCACTAGGATAAAAATCGTTTAAGATTAAATACAGAATATTTCTCTTACCAGCAGCTGAATTCTTTCATTTACCCATTTTGGGTATTTTTCATTTATATGATGGACAACAGTACACAAATCTTCCATGCACTAGAGCAACAGTCTCTAAGCAGATTAAATTCTTTAATTTTACCATTTAGGGTATTTTTCATTTATATGATGGACAACAGTACACAAATCTTCCATGCACTAGAGCAACAGTCTCTAAGCAGATTAAATTCTTTAATTTTACCATTTAGGGTATTTTTCATTTATATGATGGACAACAGCACACAAATCTTCCATGCACCAGAGCAACAGTCTCTACGCAGAATTCCCAGTGTCTATACTCAGTTTAAGCAGCAGCTGGATTCTTTCATTTACCCATTTTGGGCATTTTTCATTTATATGATGGACAATAGCACACAAGTCTTCCATGCACTAGAGCAGTCTTGGACGACTACTGACACGTGTTAACAGCCATTTGCTGTGAAAGGCAATTTATTCCGCTACTCTTGGTGAAGGTTAGTTCTGAAGGGACATTCTTTCCCGGCAAGCTCTCGGCTCGCTCCGGCAGGTAGCACTTTTTCTTGACTTACACTTGGAGTGTGTTGTCTTAGACTGCTAATCATTCCACTGCTCACGGTGAAGGCTAGATCGGAGGGGACATTCTTTCACGGCAAGCTCTCGGCTCTCTCCGGCAGGTAGCACTTTTTCTTGACTTACACTTGGAGTGTGTTGACTTAGATTGCTAATCTCGAAGAACTCCTTTGGCCTCCCCTCTCCCAGATTAAAAACAGGGGAGGGGGGGAGACAAAACTTATGCGCTTCTTCAACTAGATGCTCTCCGTACGAAGCTTTGACCAGGACTCACTTTATTTCCAAAAAACCAATTGCACGTCCCTCTGCAAATCAAAAGGGGCACCAAAAACTAGGAAGACTAATGCTTTCCCCTTTCTCTCCTGTTCCTAGAGTCCCTCTCATTGGCCAATGCAATAGTCACCCTCTCTCATGACCAAATATGGTCATCGCTCGCGTCCCCTACTCTCAATCACGTGGTCAGATAGCAGGGACAGCTGTCTCTAAATTTTGCACCTGCTTGCAAACCAGTGCCCGCCGGTAACCGTGAATTGGCACTATTATCTCAGATCGGTCATAAAATAACTTTAAGGATCTGGGAAAATATCTACTCCGCCTCAAATGACAGTCAACGTTTGTCATGGGTTATAAAATTTTAGGGTACTATTCATTCATGTACGCAAGCAATAAACTATGCGTGTGGGCCAATTTTTAACAAACAAGCCAGAAGCTACTCTTCTTCGAAAAAAAATCAACAAAGGACCACTTTACTCAAATAGTACAATTATTTCAGGACAGTAAAAGCATTCATACGAACGAGTGTTATTTACGCTAGATAAGGGAATGGGAAGCTATCACTTTCTTTCACACCAAAGCCTATATTCTCGTGAGAACGATCATAAAATAGAAAAAAGGAAATGTCCAGGGTTTTCGCTACTAAGAAAAAAAAAAGGAGAATAATTTTAAATATGAGATACATAAAGCATTATAAAAAGCCGTATTAAAAATATCTTAACAAGAGTTCTTTTTAAATTTGGAATATTAAAATAATTTATACAAAAAAAAATATTACTAAAAAAAAACATAACAAGAGCTCCCCCTCGTTGAAAAAAAAATAAACATTATTAGTTTTGAACAAAAACAAGAATTTTATTTTTTTAGCTAAATAACCACATAAGGTCAGTTAAAGAAAGTCCTAAAAAAATTTAAAATTAAATCCAAAATGAAAGAAAAGATTAAAAAAAATAAAAAAAAACAATGCAGTACCCCGGTTGAAAAGTAGGATAAAGATAATCGCCTAGAACAGATCAGACGACGACCCGAAAAGTTGATACCCTCACCCTACTAAGCTACCACACCAACTCTGCACACCGGAAATGCTAAGTTGAAGCTTGGGCAAAACATCTAGAAGTTAAACATATACTAGGGCCTAAGATGCTATTAAAATCTATACTATATACCTGGTATACTTAATTAAATCTCTACATCTGCTATACCGTCAAGAATACCAACACACTGGGATATCCCTATCTGCTAACACCTCTGTAAAAAGAAAAAAAAAATATCCCTAAAAAAAATTTCCACAAGTAGAATGCAAGGAACAGTTGTCCAGTGAATAAAAAAATTAAAAAATTTTTTTAAAAAAAATTTTGAATCCTGTGAGCAGGATAGAGCCAAAGGACCGAAACAATCAATTCCTGAAAAAAGTACAATAGAAATACTGCTTGCCAGCTGTAGGTATCACAAATATATACATATAATAGCACGATAACATTTTGTATACACATAAACAAAATAAAAATAGCAATAACCTTTCAGTATATATATAGGGTACACATAAAAAAATAGCACTAATATCTGTTTATATTCAGTGGCATAACATGTGCATATAAACACAAAAAAAACACAGTTCAATGACTTGCATCGGTGACACAGTATTACATAAGTGTATGGGCATTTTATAATCACAGCATTATAATTATATAGGCTACCTTGTGTAGCCTAGACTGATAATTGCTTGCCTTAGTTATTATCAATGGGTAAATATTCCATATACTAATAGTAACTAAAAAAAAATTTCATAAAATGCTACACATAATACTTAAAATGAACTGATAATTTCACAAGAGAGTTCGCCAATTTCATTGACAAGTACCACTAATTTTTTTTTTTTTTTTTTTTTTTTAAATACCCAATTTACACAAACAATGGGTATATTGTTAGAAAAACCACATGAAATAACAAAACAGACTATATAAACAAACTATATACATATATAATACATCTAGACCAGATAATATATCTGTGGGCTGTGGGGTGTACACTACCTGTATCTTAAATCCCCACTTCCCAAATAGAGAACTAATATCAAAAATATCCAAAAAAAAATACAAAGTTAAAAGAAATGCAAAAAAAAAAAATAAATAAAAATAAAAGATGAACTACATTCCTAACAGTACCTATACTATATACAAAAAGGGGCAATAGGAATACGCAAGCATCACATGTACTGCTACCAAATCTCTACTCCAAAATTTCCTGACCTGAAATCTGTCTAAGTCCCCTAAATTAGCGCTAAAATCCGCTAAAAAATAAAAAAAAAGAATACATATAGGGGGCGGAGCACTTACATGGTCCTAATCTATCGAAATAATCCATAAATCACCGAGAGAAAACACGGAACTGGCGGAAATCCACATTAAATAACAGCGGAACCAAATCAAAACAAACGATATCGAGGCTCGAAAATTACTTAAATTTTAGCTAATTCGCGCATAAAACCTTCCTAAAATAACTAAAATCACAAGTATTTATATACAATAAAAAAAAATAAAGTTAAAACCGCCCTAAAATTTATAATTCGGTCGCGAATCCCTTTTTCGAAACGCATACCCAGTTCTCGGAGTCGAATATGACTTGTTTTGCCTAGATAAACAGACGCCATTACGATCTCGCGAACGACTCATTAACTCCGAATCATTAGGCGTTCCTACCTGCCTTACTCCCTCACAGCTATCAGCGCTCGCTATTACTTCCATATTTTCCCGTGCTTCTGAGAGCAACCCACCAACCGTTTCCTCGCTACGCTCTTGTCGTCTGCTCGTAGATTGTACTGCAGGTTGGCTGGTTCCTTGACATGGAATGGGAGGGGGAAATCTATTTATGAATCGATTCCTTTTCCTTCGCGTAGTGAAATCGAATTGAGAATGACTCGAATCATTCGTAGTTGGTATCAGAGTTTGGCGTTTGTTTTGGTCTACAATATCGTCTCCATTTTGCTCATTTACACCTGAAATATGCCTATCTTTAAATAAAGTGAGGCGGTCTACATGGACAACTTGAGTTTTAGACGGATTAGCAATTAATGCTACCTTAAAATTAACTTCACTGAGCTTCTGAATTATAGTAAATGGTCCGTTATTTAATTTCGACAATTTTTTTGTATTTCCAGCAGTGATGGATGGGTTAAATAACCACACTCTATCGCCTACTTTTAAATCCTTAACGACTGCAGTTTTTTCTCTGTACCTTTCCTGGCTTTCAGACACCTTAACTAAACTATCATACACCTCAGCATATACCTTTTGGAGTGCGGGTATTAATAATTCACAAAAAGATGGGGCGTCGTTATAGCTAAACCTCGGCGACTGCGAAAATAGATTATATGGTAGATTTAAGTTTCTGCCATATAAAACTGCTGCGGGGGTTAATTTAGTCGAAGAATGCACAGCCGAACGCATCGCTAACAGGGCAAATTTTAGTTTAGTATCCCAGTCTGACTGGTTCTCATTTACAATGTGACTGAGTGCGTTTTTTAAAGTTTTATTCTGCCGTTCAATCTGTCCATTCGAGGCTGGGTGAAAGGCAGATGTAGTTATATGTTTAATACCAAACATTTTATATACATGCTCAATCGCTTCCGATATTAAATTTCTTCCATTATCTGTCGCAATATACACAGGAGCGCCATAACGTGAGATGAAATCGGCAAGTGTATCTGCGATAACATCAGACGTGGTAGATCTAACAGCATAGGCCTCTGGCCATTTAGTAAATGAGTCTATATACGTAACAATATGGGTGTTACCAGAAAACGTGACCGGTAATGGGCCAATTAGGTCTAGGTGAACTTTGTTCATGGGAAATTCAGGTGTAGGCATCCGTTGAAGGGGTGCCTGCTGGTCTGGTTTATATGCCCTCTTTTGCTGGCAACTAATACAAGACTCTACTAGATGCTTGACATCGGCCGACATTCCGGGCCAGTAAAAGTGCTCCCGGATGCGGTCAATCGTTTTCTTAAACCCTTGATGACAAGCCGCTAGAGAATCGTGTGTTAGAGCGAACACTTGCTCAATCATATCCCTAGGAACTACTAATTTAATAGGGTTATTTATTACACTTGAATCTCTGGTGTCCTCACATACAAGAATATCATCTCTAAAAAAAAACTTCATGTATTTAGGTGCTATATCTATCTTTTTGTCTAATTTTCTAGCTATTTCACAACATTTCTTATCAATTTTTTGTAATTCACTAATTTTCTCAATTAAATTTGAATGGGGAACAAAAGTAGTTTCTTTTTCTACTTGAATACAAAAATTACTCTTACTAATCTCAGGTGATTCATCAATTTTAGCAAATCTAGATAGAAAGTCTGCTACACTATTGCATTTCCCTTTAATATATTTAATAGTAAAATCAAAATCTGAAAGAGTACATACCCATTTGGCTATACGTGAAGTTGGGTCATGAATTTTTAACATAAAAGTAAGTGGGGCATGATCAGTAAAAATGTTAAAATGAGTATTAGCTAGATAACACTTAAAATGACTAGTTGCCCAAACCAGAGCGAGAAGTTCTCTCTCAGTGGCAGAATATCTTGTCTCTGCACCTTTTAGTCGCCTACTGGCAAACGCCACTGGATGAATTTTATTTTCATCATCCAATTGTGACAAAACAGCACCCAGTGCTTCTCCACTCGCATCTGTATATAGATAAAATTCTTTAGTAAAATCAGGCAATACTAGGCACGGTTTAGATATTAAAGACTTTTTTAAATCTTCAAATTCCTCCTGGGCTTCTTTTGTCCAGGCAAAATGTCCAGTTTCCTTAGTCAAATCGATTAAATTTATTGCCCTTTTTGTGAAATCAGGTATGAAACGCCTATAGAATGATAGGGTTCCAATAAAAGACCTAACACCTTTTCGATTAGTAGGTGGTTGCAATTTTTCTATTATCTCAATATTTTTATTAACCGGGGATACTTGCCCGCTATTAATTTCAAAGCCAAGATACTGTATTTTATTTGAAAGAAAATTACATTTACTGGGCTTAAGTTTCAGTTTATGTTGTCTTAGTCTATCAAATACTAATTTAAGTTTTTCAAAATGGGATTCTACATCGGACGAAGCAATGACAATATCATCTATATACACTAAAATTCCTAGATTTCCTAAATCTCCAAAAATGGCATTCATTAGCCTCTGAAAACTATTGCCTGAATTGGACAACCCAAAACAATTTCTATTCCATTCAAAAAGACCTTTATGTGTGATAATAGCAGTTTTATGCCTGTCTTCGGGTCTTATGACCTGTTGAAAAAAGCCACTAGTTAAATCTAGTGTTGAAAAAAATTTAGCTCCACTTAACACATCAACAGAGTCAGTAATGTTTGGGATAGGATATGCATCTTTGACAAGATTCTTGTTAAGTTTACGAAAATCAACAGCTAACCTATAAGAACCATCTGCTTTTTCTACAAGAATAACTGGTGAAGCAAATTCAGACATAGACGGGGAAATAATTTCAGCTTGCAGTAAAATATTAAGTTGATCTTCCATTTCCTGGCGTAATTTATATGGGACTCTATAAGCTTTGGATTTTACAGGTTTATCAGAGGTTAAATTTACAACATGGGGTATGGTATTACAGCCTGGTAAGTCTAGGACAGAAGCTGCAAACACATCTTTATTTTGGTCTAAAAATTCCTGCATTTTAGATTTTAAGGGGGGGTCTAGATGGCTTAAATCAATATCAGAGCTCCAAGTGAGATCAGCGTGATCAAAGTCAGCTATTGGAGTGGTTAAATTTACATTACAAGTTATATTATTATTATTTAAGGGTATATTAGATTTATCTACACATTTCTGAATTTTAGCAACATAAGTATTTTTTCCTAGCTTAACAGTTTTATCCGAAAAATTAGCAAGCGAAACAAAAAGGCCATGTTCTGGAGTACAAATGGCTCGAGAAATAAGAAGCCCTTGGCTTACATTCTTCGCTAAAGGTTCTAATATTAGTACATCTTTATCTTTTATAAAATTATTTCTATTACATTTAACTTCAGCTATTAATTTTGATTGGGGGGGGAACAGAAATTCTCTCGCATAAAATAGCTAAGGAAGTACTTTCACTATTTCTGTTATTATTGTCAACAATGCCTAACTCATTAGTCTGATTTGCTCTATTTACTAACTCATTTTCATTATCCTCAGATATGTAAAAATTTTCATGAACATAGATTGAATTTTCCTGTACAATTTGACTCGCTGAATGCTGGCTAAGGTCTAAAGGCACATTATTCTCATTAATTTCACACTCATTAGTACTTGAGTTACTCCCTGGTATACTTTGCAAACAAGAAACCTGAGCAATTTCACTTTCTGACTCTTTCGCATTAAATGTTATGCTTGAGTCTACCCTTTCCTCCATAATGGGATACATATTACCCTGAACCGTCTCATTTCCACTACCCAGATTCTCAAATTTTTCTTGTACACATTCCTTACTCTTTTTGTTTACATTTTTCCTAGGAGTACTCTTATTACTACACTTACTTCTCTGTCCACTCTCAGAACTTTGCCTGCCTTTAGATTGCACATTACAAGTATTTACATAATTATTCTCTAAAACTATACTATTTACACTGATACTATTTACAACATTTTTTTCTCTAGAATTTTTCACAGGTGAAACATTTGACATATGACTCTCTACTATTTGCTTACACTGCGTTTCAGTAGGAACATCTAAAACCACATTGTTATTTTTACAATTGATTACAGCCTGATATTTACTTAAAAAGGGCATCCCCAAAATTACACTAAACTCATCGGCCAACTTACCGTGGACAATAAAAAACTCAGACTGACATAATAAATTATTAAATTTAAAATTTAAGGAAATTTTATGGTTTAAAAGCACTCTCTCGCCAGTCACCGTTAAAATAGGGGTATTGCACTCTACAATTTCATAAGAGTCCAAATCATTAAGTATTGTATTACTTAAAATATTTATAGCAGATCCTGTATCACACAGCGCATTAAGAAACACATTATTTACATTTATGAAGACAGTAGGTAAATGATAAGACTGGGGTGAAAACATACTAAAAATAATTGGGAGGTCTAGAGGCCTTGATGGAGACGATTCGACCAAATCGACACCAGCCCTTACCTGTTTAAAGAATTGTTTTGATTATTCGCTTCACTAATTGAGCCTTGAACATTCTCGCTTTCTATATTTACACCATTATCATTATTTCTATTCCCTCTACCTCTGTAATTATTATATCCTCCCCTGCGATTTTGGTGGGACTGAGAATAACTACCCCTACCTCTTCCTCTAAAATTCTGAAAGTTCCCTCTATTAGCATTTTGGTTTTGTGGGCAAAATCTGGCTATGTGCCCAGTTTGGGAACACACGTAACAGATTACTTCTCTATACTGAGGCCTCTCAGTAGTGTGAAAGTCTCTTTGCTGATTGCTACCCTCTAAAAATCTCTCTAATTTACTAGTAAGAGCTTCTACCTGCTCCCGCAGTTTACTAATCTCCTGCTCTGACTGATTAGGGTGACTTGACTGGATAGCAGCACATGCAACACTTTGCTGGGCAATTTGGGGGAAAAAAGGGTTGATATTCTCTACCTGCATGTTATATAAAGGATTAACACTCTTTAATGCTTTTTCCTCAAGGAGGGCAAATTCTAAAATTTCAACAGGTGTCTTAGGGCACCTAGTTATAACTCCTCTTCTTATCTCAGGAACTAAATTACTTAATAACATAGAATGCAGTAGAGCTTCCCTGCTTTTATCAGCAACATTCTGTTCTACACCTTCGACTACTAATGCTTTAAGGGACAAATCATATGCTCTGTCGTAAAATTCCTGAACAGGCATATGGGGATTTTGTTTAAAATTCAAAAATTGTGTCAAAGCAATATCAGGGGCTAGCTCTTGCGTATATCTCTCTTTAAGTACTTTAATTATTTCTACAGTTCCCTTAGTGCGGTGCAATTTATATATCCTAGCAGCATTCCCACTTAATCTACTTAGTAGGGCAAATTTTTTCTCATCCTCTGACCAATTAAAGAACTCGGACAACTGCTCATACTTTTCTAAAAATTCAGTAAATGAGCAAGAGTTGCCTTCGCCACTAAAAGGGGGAATAAGACTGACATTCTCGATCAACGCACTCTTTTTCTGAATAAGAGCGAGCTCCTTGAAATGCTGGTTTTCTGTCATTTTTAGGCAAAACTTCACACCGAATTAAAAATAAAATAATAGAAAATAAAGTAATTTAACTGCTACTTAATTCTCAGATGCCCAAGAAAGAGAGAAAAAAAAATAAATAAAAAATACATAAATACATAACTTATATTGGCATATAATTTACTCAGTAAGCCCAAACACTCATTTAAATGTAAATATAACAGTAAAAATTTCAAAATAAATAGTTTTTTGAAAACCCGGTAAAATTGCCTAACTAAAAAAAAGCATTTGAAATTAGTAAGTTATGTACACCCCTATTACTTATGCACAATATACACTAAAATAATCAAACATGATATACAATAAAATCACAAAACACATATATTTTCATTTCGTTTCACTCTTAATATCGTAAATATATATCAAAATTCAGGCTATTGTTGTAATAAATAGGCTCTACTTCATAGTACTATTTTTATACATATTGTGCCACAATAATCAGGCTTTTCACACACGGCACCATTTATTTAGTTGGGTTCTTTTTATTAAATTTCTGCACCAGCTCACTACTTTAATTAATTGCAACTTCTGCTCAGCAAATTATATTTAGTTAATATAGATCAATAAATATTCTTCAGCTTTATTAAAGAATTTAATGAGATCTGGGTCAAATTTCCAATTACATGAATCTTGTTGTTGGTTTAATTAAATAAACTAGATGCTTATATAAAAAAAAGAATTAATTAAGTTAAGATTACACCAGTTAACATTAAGAAATCACTAAATAAACAACCTTAAAGACAAATTAAAACGATAAAGAGGATAAACACAAATATTATTTAAGATTCTTTAAAATTTAATGAATACAAGTAAATAAGAAAGAACACAGCAAGATTCTCAATCTGACCCAGTCTCAAGTACTAAACCTTGATCTGCAGTAGAACCCAACATTTATCAATGTTGATTCCTGAGATATTAAACTCATACTAATAATTTAAAAATACAAGATTCAATCTAACATTACAAAAGAGAGAAGAAAGACCCTGAAATCCTTCTTATTTTCAGGAAGGCAAAGAAAGATATAATTTTGAAAAAACTAAAACACTAGAAATAATCAAAATAAACACCCCAGAAATCAACAATGATATTTTTGGCCAATTTCGTATAGTGTTAGTACATCTACTTTAATTTCTCCATCTTTTTTTTTTTTTTTTTCTCTCTCTTTTTTTTTTTTTTTTTTTTTTTTTTTTTAAGAGATAAGTTAATTCATTTAAAATCAAGTGAATTTCTTAACAGTTTTTGCTTTAAAAATTCTATTACTTAGTCAAATATCTTCACTCAGTTTAAGCAAAAGTATATTAATTAATCCGAGCTAATATAATTTCCGGTCTGATAAGTTATTTAAAAATTCTAAATAAAAAAAAGGTAATGGTTGAAAATTATTTTTACTTCCAAACATTCAAAGAAACTACTTTAATTTTATGGTATTACAAAACTTAGTATAGTTATTTCGATACTACAGAGGTTAAAATTCAAATAAATTAATACCAAGGTAGGATAAATAAAAAAAAACTAAAAAAACTATACTAAAGCATATCCTTTATATACATTCTCCTTTATTTAATTTAACATAAAAAAAAAACAAAAAAAAAACATCTGAATTCACCAATACAACTTTTGTTGTAAACATATGGAAATACTAAATCACTACAAGATTAATCACTAGGATAAAAATCGTTTAAGATTAAATACAGAATATTTCTCTTACCAGCAGCTGAATTCTTTCATTTACCCATTTTGGGTATTTTTCATTTATATGATGGACAACAGTACACAAATCTTCCATGCACTAGAGCAACAGTCTCTAAGCAGATTAAATTCTTTAATTTTACCATTTAGGGTATTTTTCATTTATATGATGGACAACAGTACACAAATCTTCCATGCACTAGAGCAACAGTCTCTAAGCAGATTAAATTCTTTAATTTTACCATTTAGGGTATTTTTCATTTATATGATGGACAACAGCACACAAATCTTCCATGCACCAGAGCAACAGTCTCTACGCAGAATTCCCAGTGTCTATACTCAGTTTAAGCAGCAGCTGGATTCTTTCATTTACCCATTTTGGGCATTTTTCATTTATATGATGGACAATAGCACACAAGTCTTCCATGCACTAGAGCAGTCTTGGACGACTACTGACACGTGTTAACAGCCATTTGCTGTGAAAGGCAATTTATTCCGCTACTCTTGGTGAAGGTTAGTTCTGAAGGGACATTCTTTCCCGGCAAGCTCTCGGCTCGCTCCGGCAGGTAGCACTTTTTCTTGACTTACACTTGGAGTGTGTTGTCTTAGACTGCTAATCATTCCACTGCTCACGGTGAAGGCTAGATCGGAGGGGACATTCTTTCACGGCAAGCTCTCGGCTCTCTCCGGCAGGTAGCACTTTTTCTTGACTTACACTTGGAGTGTGTTGACTTAGACTGCTAATCTCGAAGAACTCCTTTGGCCTCCCCTCTCCCAGATTAAAAACAGGGGAGGGGGGGAGACAAAACTTATGCGCTTCTTCAACTAGATGCTTTCCGTACGAAGCTTTGACCAGGACTCACTTTATTTCCAAAAAACCAATTGCACGTCCCTCTGCAAATCAAAAGGGGCACCAAAAACTAGGAAGACTAATGCTTTCCCCTTTCTCTCCTGTTCCTAGAGTCCCTCTCATTGGCCAATGCAATAGTCACCCTCTCTCATGACCAAATATGGTCATCGCTCGCGTCCCCTACTCTCAATCACGTGGTCAGATAGCAGGGACAGCTGTCTCTAAATTTTGCACCTGCTTGCAAACCAGTGCCCGCCGGTAACCGTGAATTGGCACTATTATCTCAGATCGGTCATAAAATAACTTTAAGGATCTGGGAAAATATCTACTCCGCCTCAAATGACAGTCAACGTTTGTCATGGGTTATAAAATTTTAGGGTACTATTCATTCATGTACGCAAGCAATAAACTATGCGTGTGGGCCAATTTTTAACAAACAAGCCAGAAGCTACTCTTCTTCGAAAAAAATCAACAAAGGACCACTTTACTCAAATAGTACAATTATTTCAGGACAGTAAAAGCATTCATACGAACGAGTGTTATTTACGCTAGATAAGGGAATGGGAAGCTATCACTTTCTTTCACACCAAAGCCTATATTCTCGTGAGAACGATCATAAAATAGAAAAAAGGAAATGTCCAGGGTTTTCGCTACTAAGAAAAAAAAAAGGAGAATAATTTTAAATATGAGATACATAAAGCATTATAAAAAGCCGTATTAAAAATATCTTAACAAGAGTTCTTTTTAAATTTGGAATATTAAAATAATTTATACAAAAAAAAAAATATTACTAAAAAAAAACATAACAAATGCAATGATTTTTATAATTATTCTGATACATCAAAATTTTATGCTGTTGTTATCATTTTATAAATTTTGACAGCAGCAATTATTTTTCTTTTTAAGATATTAGAAAATCTTCAGTTATTATCAAAAAAATTAAATGACTAGTATTAAAAAATGCTCTGACGAGCACCAAAAAAGGTTAATATGTTTTTAAGTATGAAAAAAGGATTTGACAAGTGCTTCTGTTAATTACTGAGCATGAGGAAGGACAAGGGATTCCTTCTTGGCTACAACTCACTTCAATGCCAACTTTGAAAAAATCATATTTGCGCTTTTTCCATATAAAAGAAATTTGCGGTTCTTTAGTAGAACTTCCCATCGAGCTTTAGATGTTATCCAGGAGTGTAGTCGTAAAAATAACATAGGATATATGCTCTAAGCAGAGGGATACCCTAGAATGTGTATACTATAAGCTTTCTTGAGAAACAGAGGGTATATGGTGTTCTATTAAAAAGTCCAGAAGGTATACCGCGTATAACCTGCACTACATCCCTGATGTTAACTGCACAGTTCACTCTGCGCTATACTACAAATCAATTTTCTGTGCAATTATACACTTAGGGCATGCTTGATGCAGTGCATGAATGTGATACCTACAGGAACTAGGTTTTTGGCACTATGTCGTCTTCCCTTACATTCATGTCTAATTAAGCTGTATCTTTCCTGGTTATGTCTTTACACTATACATTTTTATAGTAACTGCGACTAATTTGTTTTCACGGAAAAAGCGCAAATATGATTTTTTCAAAGTTGGCATTGAAGTGAATTGTAGTCAAGAAGGAATCCCTTGTCCTTCCTCATGCTCAGTAATTAACAGAAGCACTTGTCAAATCCTTTTTTCATACTTAAAAACATATTAACCTTTTTTGGTGCTCGTCAGAGCATTTTTTAATACTAGTTTTGAAATCTTTCAGAATGATTTTTAACAATTGAAATCGATACCTAGTCAAAATATGTATTAATTCACGTTATTTTCAGGTTATATTTATATTAGGGTTCCATACTTAAAAAGTAAAAACGGAACTATTATAAGATCACTTCTGCGTCTGCCTGTTTACCCATCTGCCACAGCAATTTTACTTGTAAACTATGGAAAGTGGAAAATTCCAATTGTAATAAATGCTATTAAGCTACATGGTTATAGATTATTAACCATTCAGAAATATGATTTAGGGAAAATGTAGAGGGGCTAATAAAGTTACTTAAAAAAATCTTTTCTTTGTACATCGTGTGAAAGTTATCCATAACGCCGAACTGAAAAATACATTTCTTTTAATTTTAGTTATTATACGTGTATTTTCAGACGTTTCGTCGAAAATGTAATGCAAGAACTAGGAGAAAATTTTTTTAGGGTGTTTTGAGCCATGTTGCGCCGTAGGTACTTTATAGGATCTCTTATAAAAAATACAAAGAAGTAACGGTTTTAGTATTTTTGTGTGGTCTCATTTAGCACTGCTACACATTGAAAGATAAAGGTAAAGAAAAATCGCTTACCTGTCGTATTATATTTCGGCTCGGGAGTCGTTGATGGTTATGGATGATTGAGAGTCAGCTCCGCTGTATCTGGAAAGCTAATTTTCCGTGTAATTAATGAAATATTTATTTATTTGAGAGTGTTTATATTATGCCACATCCTTTTGAAAATAATGAAGTATTAGGTTTGTGTGTGCATTGGTTGAGAAAGAAAAGACTCGATTTTGATGTAAAATACATCTATGCAGCTCTTATTTTGAAGCACTCTAGAGCAATAGAAATAACAATAATAAAGAGTGAGAAATACAGAAGCGGGTGAAAAAAATCAGAAAAAATAAATAAAAATAAAAATAAATAAATAAATAAAAATTAAAAATAAATAAAATAAAATTATAAATAAATGAATAAAATGTTAAGATAATAACAAAAGGAATCCCTCAAAGTTCTCCAGTATGCACATTTTCTTCGTAATTGTCTCTGAGTGATGCAATATTCAATCATTAAAAAACATATGGAATTAATTATAGTCCAGAATTGCTCATTAAAATGTTTTTTAGTTCATAATTACTAATTAGGATAAATGGATGTTGATGAATCTGGGGTGGCTAGTTTTCAACAAAAATATTTTGTACGGCTTTTTGTACGGTATTTTTTGTACGGTAATTTTTTTTTTTTTTTTGTACGGTTGCCCTAATATTGCTGAATTTAAACAAAAATTAAAGGTTTATGAAAAAATAACGTCGGAGTATGAAAATGCAAAATCTCATAAATATGAAGAAGCTAAGCCTAAAATTAAATCCGAAGTTGAAGTTAAGAGCAAATTTAAGCCTATAAAGCCAAATATGCGTTGTTTTAAATGTGGCGGGAATAATCATAAGAGCATTAACTGTGTAAATAAAGATAAAGGGCCGCTTTGTTTTGCTTGTAACGCTTATGGTTATAAATCATTTCAGTGTAATAAATCTAAAAATACAAATGTTAAAAATGCTCAGTCACAAGTAAACACTATTACATCCCAAGATTTAATTCTGAAAGAGATAAAGCTTTATTCTTTGCGTTTAATCTCTTTAATAGATACTGGTAGCCAAAAGACTTTGTTAAAGAAAAGTATTTATGATAATTTGAAAGACTTTGTCGAATTAAAATCTACGAGTATCACTTTGACCGGTCTAGGAAAAGCCTCAATTAAACCAGAAGGTTGTTTCAATTCAGAAATCGAAGTAGATGGTTCAAAATTTAAAGTTACCATTTTTGTCGATAATGACAATTGCATTAATTTTGATTTAATTATTGACACTGATGTTATTCATCAAGGTACATTAACTATTTCTGAGAATGAAGTGAAACTGTTTAAAGCTGAAGCTCAGTCTAATGACTTTTTAGTTAATATCGTAAATGTTTTGGATGAGCCTAAAATTGATTTAAGTCACATTGCTGACAAAAATTTACTTTCAGAGTTATCCTCTTTAATTGAAAATTATGTGCCAATTAAAACTAAAACAGTAGATGTTAAAATGAAAATTAATTTAACTGACGAAATCCCTGTTCGTTCTTCCCGTCGAAGACTACCGCCATGCGAGAAAAAAATAGTCGGAGACCAAATTGAGGAGTGGCTAGCTCAGGGAATCATTCGAAAAAGTTCTTCTAATTTTTCTTCGCCGGTTGTGTTAGTCAAGAAAAAAGATAACACAATGAGACTTTGTGTTGATTACAGACGTCTTAACAAAAAGACAGTGCGTGAGCATTTCTCCTTGCCAGTTATCGATGATGTAATAGACCAATTACATTCTGCCGAAGTATTTACCACCATAGATTTGAAAAACGGTTTCTTTCATGTAGATGTTGAAGAAGACTCGCGGATATACACCTCTTTTGTCACTCATGAAGGACAATACGAATTTTTAAAATGTCCATTCGGGTTGACCAATAGCCCTAGTGTTTTGCAAAAATATATTTATAATGTATTTCGAAACCTCTTAAAAGATCACACTGTAGTTATCTATATGTATTACCTAATAATTCCTGCTAAAACGAAGCTGGAGGTCTAGAAAAATTAAAACTTGTTCTCGAAACTGCATCGGAATGTGGGTTAGAATTAAATCTTAAAAAGTGCAATTTTTTGAAGCGTGAAATTGATTTATTGGGGTATAGAATCATAAATGGTTAATTGTATTCCTCCCCACTGAAGACTAAAGCAGTAATAAATTTTCCTGAACCAAAGTGTATCAAAGATGTTCAAAGTTATTTAGGATTGACAGGATACTTTCGAAAATTTATAAGAAATTATTCGGTTATAGCTAAACCGTTAAGTGACCTGTTAAGAAAAGATTCAAAATTTAAATTTGATATAGAAGAACAAAAAGCTTTTAATGAACTCAAACGTATTTTGTCGTCAGAACCAGTAGTTTCGATTTACACTCCCAAAAGTGCGACTGAAATCCATTGTGATGCCAGTATTGATGGCTATGGAGCTGTTTTAATGCAACAATCTCCAGTAGATAATCCAGTTTATTTCGCCAGTTAAAAAACCACCGAAACTCAACGAAAGTACACTAGCTACGAATTAGAAGTTTTAGCTGTAATTGAAGCCCTGAAAAAGTTTAGAGTATATGTGCTAGGTATTCCATTTAAAATTGTAACCGATTGTAATGCATTTAAAATGACTATGGATAAAAAAGAAATGAGTTCAAAAATAGCTAGATGGGCAATAATGTTATCCGATTTTGATTATGTTATTGAACATAGACACGGTAACATGTCTCATACTACTAAACATGTTGATGCATTAAGCAGACATCCTATTTGTATGGTAATCCAAGATAGCTTAACTTTAAAAATTATCCAAGCTCAAGAAACCGATGAGCATATTAAAATAATAAAAGAAATCCTAAAAGTAAAATCTTATGATGATTATCTAGTTAAAAATGATGTTCTTTATAAATGTGTTAATGGTAATGGTTTATTAGTTGTACCGGAAGACATGCAAATGAATATAATCAAGGCCGCTCACGAAAAAGGTCATTACACAGTTGCAAGAACAGAGAAAAATTTAGAAAATGATTTTTACATCCCCAAAGTTAAACAAAAAATTAAGAAATGTATAGCAAATTGTGTTCCCTGTATTTTAATTAATAGAAAATGTGGTAAACAAGAAGGCTTACTTCACCCAATCGAAAAAGAAGAAACTCCGTTACATACGTACCATGTTGATCACTTAGGTCCATTGGAAAGCACGAATAAAAATTATAAACATATCCTTTCGGTCATTGACGCATTCACAAAATTTGTTTGGTTGTATCCCACAAAATCTACCGATGCTGCCGAAGTAATTTCTAAATTAGAAATCCAAAATGCTGTCTTTGGAAATCCAATTCGCATAATATCAGATAAAGGTCCTGCATTTACATCTAAAGCTTTTGAAGATTATTACATCAATGAAAATATTAAACATATCCCGATTACCACTGGATTACCCAAGTCCAACGGCCAAGTTGAGCGTCTAAATGCTGTCATAATATCTGTTCTGTCTAAATTATCTGTCGATAATCCTAAAAAATGGTATACACATGTAAACGACGTCCAACAGGTGATAAATTCGACTTTTCAGAGAAGTATAAGCACAACCCCTTTTGAATTGATGTTTGGTACTAAAATGAAACTAAAAAAATAACATTGAGATTACTAGCCTTCTGAATGCTGAAATACAATCTGATTTTACAAATAATCGCGAAGATATGAGAAAAAATGCTAAAAAACAAATTTTAAGAGTTCAAGAAGAAAACCGCAAAACTTACAACCTCAGATGAAAGAAAGCTAACAAGTTAAAGCTTAATGATGTGGTTTCTATAAAACGAACACAACAAGGTCCAGGTTTGAAATTAAAATCAAAATATTTAGGTCCATACAAAGTCATAAAAGTAAAAAATAATGACACCTACGATGTAAAGAAACTTGGATTCAACGAAAGTCCCATGGTCACCAGTACTTGCGCAGAGTACATGAAGCCGTGGACGGACGAAACTTGACAAAGAAAAAAAAAAGAGAATTTCACCGATTGTGACCCAATTCCGACTATGACAAACCACTGGACTGACAACTAAAAGAATTTTAACTTTATTATTTTCGAAAAGACGTAAGAAAGAAAAAGACGAAAAGACGTAAGGTAAAAGAAGATGAAAAGACGTAAGAAATTAAAAGACGAAAAGACGTAAGAAAGAAAAAGACGAAAAGACGTAAGGTAAAAGAAGATGAAAAGACGTAAGAAAGAAGAAGACGAAAAGACGTAAGATAAAAGAAGACGAAAAGACGTAAGAAAAAGAAGAAGAAAAGATGTAGGGTAAAAGAAGACGAAAGGACGTAAGAAAAAAGAAGACGAAAAGACGTGAAAAAAAAAGAATACGAATTTAGTTTGAAAGAAATTATTTAAATTTTCATCGTGATGACTTCTTTTTTTCAATTAAGATTTTGGATACTGCTGTGTTTTTTTATCTTTCCAGATGATCCAACTGCTGTTACCTCTAAAGGGACGAGCATTATAGGACGAAGGCCTAGTCAGGACGGCCGTTGTAGGATCGATATTTTTTCTACAGCCAACTAGCAGTGTTAGTAGATTCTCCATGGCGCAACTCTGATGAAAAAAGGCTCTCCAGCAACGCAGACGATTAAAGCAGCAGCGATAATTCGTACGCAACCAGACGAATGCGGCAGAAAAGAACTGAACTGAAAGAATGGAGAATGGAATGATTTTAGTTACTGTAAGAAGAATGTAAGAGAGAGACGTCGAATTAACTAAAGTTTATGATTGTTTAAATTGTAAATATTGTTTTTATAAATAGTCTTTTTTGTAAATAGTAATGTTTAATATAAATATTTAAAAGTTAACCGGAGTCAGATCTGTATTAATTATGAGTTAATTATAATTCCGAAAGAACTTTTAGAAGGAAGAATTCCATATTAATGGTATTTGAAATTAATTTAAATCTTACAGGAAAATTATAGCGATTACCTTAGGTTGGATAGTTTCTGAGAAAATCGCATTTTCCCACTACACGTGAATTTTGATTTGAAAGCGTTGGGCATGAACTGAGGATTGCTCAAGATACGTATCGTGTCATTAGTATAAAAGGGTTGTTGATAATGATTTTCAAAAATCGAAATTGTTGCTAATTAGCCATGATATTAACCCTTAAAAACACAGATGGTTTGGACTTAAACATAGGCATGGCCACTATATTCTATGCGCCATAGGCATTTAAAGCATATCTACAACTTTTAATGATAAAAAAGTCGTCAACAATTGGTGCAATGCCAACCACTTTTACATTTACTCTAAAAATATGGCACATAATAACCACCTGAGTATTCTCACATTTACATAAAACTAATTTTATAAAATAATAATTGTTTTTAAACATATTATTGCTTGTTACGTTTGTGTACTTTACTTTTTTTTCAAGTTTTTACCATTCTTTCACATATTTTTTCGCGTGTAGCTCAAATGAAATAGGTAAAAATCTTTATATTCTTATTTCAACTTGTTCTATTTTACAATTTACTCCCATTACTTTATAATATTTCTTGAGGATAAAATCATTTAACTGTATAGTTTTTCAATCTTTTTTTTAAAAATAAAGAAAAATAAAGATAAACTCATTTATCTCAATTACTTGATTTTCACATTCTTTTCCGTTTTCACAAAAAACGCTGTTCTAGTTAAAAAAAAAAAAAAAAAAAAAAATGTCAAACGGGTAGCATTGGATTCAATACATGAATAAATATTTATTGACAGAACAAAAACTCTGGATGCAACATAAATCCAAATGTTTTGAGACTTATGTTTACAAGGAAAATAGATAATTTAAATGAATGGTATATTAATACTTATATTTGTTGCTGCTATCAACAGACTTTTCTTTCTTTCTAACCGATGACGAGGTCCCAACCTGCCGAGATACCTCAGCTTAACGGGTTAGCGTTAGGTACCTGATATCAGGGCGGGTGACCGCCTAATTGCTGCGTAGCGGCAATAAGCCTGATTCCTTCACTTCGCACGTCATCATATCTGTAGTACTTGCTTCTTGTAGGGGCATACTTTGTTTTGTCGGTTTGCTTAACATTACATCCTGTTGTTTGTACTGCAAATGGCTACTCAAGTTGGTCTCGTAATTTAGAACCTTGATCAGATGACGAGACCACCACCTGGCAAGGCACCTCCAGAGGTATAAACATCAACAGACCTTAAACCTAGTCAAAAACACTAGAAAACATGTGTTCCATTTTATTCAAAAAAGTAAAATTGTTATTAAAGATACAGTAGTTGCAGGTTATTTTTAAATAATTGCATTAAAATATGAATTAAATATTTTCAAATTTACAGAAAACTAATTTAAAAATTAATAATTGTTTTTAAACATATCATTGCTCTTTACGTTTGTTTTATTTTCTTATAGTATTTACAATTCTTTCACATATCTCTTCGTGTATAGCTCATGTGAAATAGGAAAAAAATCCTTTATGATCTTGCTTCAATTCCATCTATTTTACAATTTACTCCTATTACCTTATGCTTTTCTTCCTGATAAGTTCGTATAACCGTATTGTTTTTCAGTCTTTCTTTAGAAAAATCCAAAATAAACTCATTTCTATTACACCATTTCTAAATTCTTTTCCGATTCCTTAAAAAGCATTGTTTTAGTTTAAAAGAAAAAGCTAAAGTGTTCTTCGAGAGTTCAGAAAAAGAGAAATTTTCGGAAGAACTCCTATAAAATCTACAAATTTGCCGCAATTTAGTAAAATAAAAATGTTACTTTTTACAATATTTTTCAGAAATAGTTTTTTCTTAAAGCAAAAGTGAACGAAGTTTTCTTCAGGAACAGTATTTTTATTCTCATATTTAAGATTAGGTACCACAAAATTTAAGGAGGATTCTTTTATTTACATAATTGCATGTATCTGTGATTTTATAAAATTTGCCTGCTCTACATTGGTGGCTGTTATTTCGGAACATGTGCTAACTTTAATTTTTTAGCATTCTTTCACATATTTGTCCGTGTGTAGCTCATACGAGTAAAAAAAATTATGATCTCACTTCAGTTTGATCTATTTTACAATTTATTCCCATTACCTTACGTTTTTTTTCTTGCGGATAAAGTCATATTTATCTCAATTTAGTCATATTTATCTTCATTTCTAAATTGTTATCCGTTTTCTTAAAAAACATTGTTCTAGTTAAAAGAAAAAAAAAAGTTAAAATGTCTTTGAGAGTTTAGGAAAGAGACAGTTTCGAAAGAACTCCTATAAAATCTATAAATTTGCTGCATTTTAGTAAAATAAAAAATATTGCTTTTAAAACATTTTTCAGAGCTTGTTTTTCCTTAACCCAAAACTGCACGAAGTTTTCTCTTAGAATAGTATTTTTATACCCATATTTGAGATTATAAACCACAAACTTTAAAGACTTTCATTTACAAATAATTTTTTAATTACTTATTTTCTTTTATTTACATAATTCCATTCATCTGTGGTTTTAAAAAATCAGCTTTTAAAGCCTAGATAATAACTTTTAATGATAAAAAAGTCGTCGCATATTGGTGAAATGCCAACCACTCTTATATTTGTTCTAATATCTATAGCACATAATAACCATCTAAGCAACCTCAAATTTACAGAAAACTTTTTTTAAAAAATAATAATTGTTTTTAAACATATCATTTCTCTTTACTTTTGTTTACTTTATTTTTTTTAAATTTTTACCAAATCTTTCGCACAAAGTTAAAATGTTTTTCGAAAGTTCAACAAAGAGAAAATTTCGGAAGAACTCCTATTAAACCTACAAATTTTCCGCAATTTAGTAAAATAAAATATGTTGCTTTTAACAACATTTTCAGAAATAGTTTTTTCTTAATCCAAAAGTGAACGAAGTTTTCTTTAGGAACTGCATTTTTATATTCAGTTATGTTTAAGTTAAGATACCGCAAATTTTAATAATTTGTCGAAATTGGTTCATCAGCACATCATTAATAGAGCATTACTATGCATATTAAAAATATTTAAATATACGTTTAAATTTTGTTTTGGAAATGCAATGCATTTTATAAATAGTTTACACTTGTTTTATTTTCATATATTACATTATTCATATCCATGATGGGTAAGTAACACGGTGGCCCCCAACAACTAATTTTTTTTTATTATTATTTTCAATATTAGACCGATTTATAAATTTCAAATAATTTTATTTCATAAAAATTAAAAAAAATCGTACAGCGAAGGGTTAAACATACGAAATTTCTCCCTTGACTTGACTTAATTTTATTCTTCATTATCAATTTTACTCTATTTAATTTATTTATTTTTAAAAAAATTTTCATTTCTATTCTCATTTTACTTTTTAAAGAGTCTATAACTACGTTTATTCTATTCTCAATGACTCGAAACATAACAAGACGTTCCATATACAGGGTGTCCCTGAAGTAATGGGGCAAACTTAAAGGGAAGGTAGGGGACATCACAAGGATTCAGAATTGTATAGTAACCCATAGTCGGAAACGTTTCCCTGGAGCGGTAATGACGACACAAATTCCAAAAAAGACAGGTCAAGAAAAAAAAAGTGAAATCATCTTTATTATTCTCAGTACAGCAAAAAAAATAAGTAAAAAGAACATTAAAAGACAACGAACATTATCATAGTAGGTGTTCAAAATTATGACTCTGAGCCGTGTTGCATGGAAGTGCATCTTGTCCTGTCTTTCTTGGAATTTGTGTCGTCATTACCGCTCCAGGAAAGCGTTTCTGACCATGGGTTGCTATGCAATTCTGAATCCTTGTGATGTCCCCTACCTCCCCTTTAAGTTTTTCCCATTATTTCTGGGACACTCAGTATAAACTGGGTGTTAAACTGTCTACAACTAGGAAGGCCCTCAACAAATCTTCATTGTTCAGTACTGTGGTTTTATATTTTTTAACAAAATGAGGTGAAAAAAAAACAAGTTGAAAATTGCACGTTAAGCGTAACAAATGAGGTGTGTTCGTACTATAAGGAAATTTTTAAAATATTAAGATCTAAGTGTAATAGTATACAGTATTTCGGATGCAGTAGAGTATCCGAAATATTTGGTGTATCCCTGTAAATACTGTCTGTTTTCTATTATACAGGAAGTAACTTGTAGTATACCTCAGCAGCATATATCAATTTTATAAAATGTGAAATAGTAAACTATAATTAAAACGTGTGCCAAACATTTCCCCCCTATACCATAATATTGTGGAATACTTTTGTGTAGCCATTTCAATTAATAACAAATATTCTTAATACCACAGCATATACAGAATGTATATTTTAGTATATACTTCATAGATGGATATCAATTTTATCATGTTCGAAAGAGTGTAACACCATCAAAATTTATTTGAAAATATCTTTTCCCATTGGCCGTATTTACAGAAGGAAATTCTAGATTCGAAGAAAACACAGAAAACTCCAAACGATTATACCGACTGGTGCGATGAGTTCGATCCCAGCACTTCCCGTCTACCAGTTTAAAGGGCAGAATCTCTCGGGCACTGGTGCGGTTCAGTATTAAAAAGTGTTATGAGTTTCTCTCGAATTTTTGGCATTGATTTCTTTTACATACATGGCACATAATTTTTTTAAGGGAAAAAATGCTAATAAATTTAGATTTTAAACCAAAAATATACGCATACCTTCCTAAAACACATTTCCTGCTTAATTTATTGCATACTAAAATTGACATTCTTAACATTTTTAAAGCAATAATTTTTTATTGGTGTATTATCGTATTGTTTGATTCTATTATAGAAATGAATAATTCATCAAAATATTTTAGAAACTATAAAGAAAGTTATGTTTTTTCCCCAGAAACTTTTCCAACAATTGTGTTTTATATGTTCAAATCTAATAAAAAATCAGCTACTACCGATTAACAAAAGGGAATCAGAAATTTATTTTTACGTTTCAGGGGGGAAAAAAATCCGGTATTTTGATCTTTTGCTACTGCCACCGTTTTATCTATAAATTTCTTTGAAAACTCCCCATTTTACAATACCTTTCTTTCCTTTTATTTGAAAAATAAATATTTTTCCTTACTTGATTTCATTTCTTTTAAAAAATTTTATTATTTCAAAGCTGCATATTTAAATGTGAATATGTAACAATAATTATATATGTATAGTCAGTAGTGAAATCATCTGCAGAGCTACTCCGAAACAGCCCATATTTCAAGTTTTCACTCAAAACTAATAGTCCAAGAGCCGACCGTACAAAACCCTAAATCATCGAGAAAAAAAAAAAAAAAAATATATATATATCCTTTATATTATGAAAGAGTAGTCATAGGGGAATCTTATGATCCATGTCTGCCGGAAATGAAATGGTGCATAAGCCAAAAATTAATACTACTATTGGCTCCTCGTATGTCTATCATTGTTGTTGTAAAATGAAATGAAGTGAAACTAATTGAACGCGTAAATTAAGAAAATGAAAATATCGTCTGATTTTATTTATTATCTTTCGAAGAACTTTGACAAGTGTGTGAGAACGATTGAGTTCTCTGAATGTAATGAAGGAATGTGCCTTTTAGATGGAATTAAACTACATTTTTTATAATATATGGACTTTTAGATGAATTTGAACTTAGAATAAGTTTATCTCAACAGATGATTTTCGATTTTAATTCAAAGCTCCGCGCATCGCATAGATGCAACCCGCAAATGAAGACTTGCATGGTTAGTAAGTAATTTTTAAACTAACCCTATTTTCGAATTCTAACATACTGGTACCCTCGGCGGGACAGGAGTTTTGAATTTCAATTAATTTTAAATGAAAAAATGGATCTGAGTAGTTTGAAAACTCAGAGAAAAGGACTGAGAGCTGCTTTTACTCTCACGTTTAAGAAAATTGAAACTGAATTAACTAAAGAAATATGTGAAATTAAAGAACTTTCTATTCTGAAAACTCAACTGTTTGATAAATTTCAACGGATGGACACTTGTCAAAGTAAAATTTCGGAAATATTGTTACAAGATAAGGACGAAAAATTGTTTACCGAAGATTTTGAAAGTGCAGAAGAATATCGAGAAAAATATATAGAAATATGTGCACGTATTGATGAAAGGATACAGGTTCCTTCATCTCCTGGCGAAGAAGTAAAACGCAAATTTAAATTACCGGAGATCGAGCTGAAAAAGTTTAACGGCGAACCAAAGGAATTTTTATCGTTTTGGAGCCAGTTCAAGAAAATACACGAAGACGATTCTATTGCCGCTGAAGACAAGATGCAGTACCTATTCCAATGTATGGAACCGAAATCAAAAGCGGAGCGTTTAATATCAAGTTATCCAGCTACCGCGGAAAATTATCCGAAGGCTATCGATCAATTAAAACAGAGGTTTGGACGAGATGATCTTCTTGTGCAAATTTACGTTAGGGAATTATTAACCCTCGTAATGAAAAATGCCACTGCGCCTAAAATGAAAGTTGACTTAGCCTCTTTATACGATGAATTAGAAAGCAAACTTCGTGCCTTAGAAAGTTTGGGAAGAACTCAAGAGAAGTATGGAGACTTTCTCATGCCCTTGGTTGAGAGCTGCCTGCCTGAAGAAGTTCTTTTGACCTGGGAAAGAAGTCGAAATCACGATACATATTCCAGTGAGAATTCCAGGACTTTAAAAAATCTGATGGACTTTCTACGCCAAGAAGTTCAAGGAGATGAAATGGTGTTTTTAGCAAGAAAAGGTTTTGATTCTATTGTTAGAAAAAAGAACATTTTATCTGAAATTATTAGCAAACCTGATCCAGCCACCGCCTCTGCATTGGTGAGTATAGAAAATAAAGGTAAGAAAAACAATTGCATATTCTGTGATAGGTTTCACCCCTCTAATAAATGTTTTGGGGCTCAAAAAATGTCTTTAACTGATAAACAAAAGATTTTGTTAAAAAAGGGGATTTGTTTCACTTGTTTGCAAAAGGCTGGTCATCTGAGTAAGAATTGTAATATTAAAAATAAATTAAAATGTAATTATTGCCATAAACCACATTTTGAAATAATGTGTCCAGAACAAAATATAAATAATAATCAAGATGATTCTTTAAAATCTGAAAATTCTCTTTCTAATTGTAGTAGAAATAAAGTTGTGTACATGCAAACGCTTGGCGTGCGCATTCGATCGCAAGGTCGCCAAAAAGTCGTACGCGCACTGCTGGATTCAGCGAGCCAAAGTAGTTACGTAAGCGAGAGAATAACGAAATCACTGAAAATGCATCCTATAAGAAAAGAAATAATTATTCACGCGCTGTTCGGGGGGGATGAAACGGAACCTAAAAAACATGATGTGTTTTCGGTAGAAATCAGTGAATTAGATGGAAATAATGCGTTTTGTTTTGAAGCATTTTCCGAAAAAAGGATTTGCGGATTTGTACCTAAAATTAAAGATTATAGAATATTAAATGAATTAAAAAGAAATAAAATAAATCTATCTGATGATTTTTGTAAGGAATCTGAAATTGATCTTTTGGTGGGGGCTGATATGATAGGAAAATTATTGACAGGAAATTTAATTCAATTAAATTGCGATTTGACTGCCATAGAAACCAAGCTCGGTTGGACAGTGATGGGGAAACAAACATGTGGCAAGAAACATAACGTTTTGACAACATTGTCTATGCACGTTAGAAATATTCCTTTGAATGAATTATGGGAACTTGAAACCATAGGAATTTCTGACCCCATTCAGAGTTTTGAAAAGTGGGAAAACTTTGATTTAAACGATTTTAAAGAAAAAATGAAAATTCTTCCCGATGGCAGATATGAAGTAGGGCTTCCATGGAAGTGTAATTTTAAGAATTTGCCCGACAATAAAGTTTTAGCTCGGAAGAGATATGAAAAAATGATCAATAAATTGAAATGTGGGGGATTTTTCGATGAATATCAGGAAGTATTTAAGAATTGGGAAAAAATGAATATTATTGAACGTGTTCCAGAAAATGAATTAAGTAATAAATGTCATTATTTACCGCATAGGCCCGTTATCAGGTTAGATAAGGAAACCACAAAAATACGCCCTGTATTTGATGCATCTGCTTCTGAGAAAGGGAAACCCTCGTTAAATGAATGTTTGTATAAAGGCATCAATCTTATAGAATTAATACCTGATATTCTTGATCGTTTTAGAATGTATCCTATCGGTATAACTGCAGATATAGAAAAGGATTATTTAATGTTATCTGTTATGCCTAAAGATAGAGATTTTCTTAGATTCTATTTCCCATGTAATGAAGGACAATTGATTTATAGACATTGTAGAGTTGTATTTGGTGTCTCTTCTAGCTCTTATTTACTAAGTGCATCTATAATGCATCTTTTAGAAAATAGTCCTCCTGAATATAAGGAAACTGCTGAAAAATTAAAGTGTTCATTTTATGTAGATAATTGTGTATCAGGTGTTTCTAACATTAATGAAGCTGAAATGTTTATTGAAAATGCAAAGTTATTAATGTCTAAAGGGTGTTTCAATTTGCGTTGTTTTGAAAGCAATGTAGCTTGCAAGAATGTTGATAAACATACTGGGGATACTTCAGTTTTGGGGATTATTTGGGATTTAGATAATGATTCTTTGAAATGTTGTTTAGATTTAGAAACATTAACGTGTGAAAGGAAAATTACTAAGAGATTAATTTTGAGCATTGTGCAAAAGATTTTTGATCCTATCGGTTTATTCTCTCCTGCTACATTGCTTCCAAAATTATTGCTACAAGACTCATGGAAACAGAAAATTCCATGGGATCGAGAATTACCTTGTAACATTGTGAGTGCTTTTTTGAAATGGTTGAAGAATATTGATGTTTTAAAAGAAGTAGCTATACCTCGATACTTAGAAATTAATGCTTCATCTGAACTTCATGTTTTTGTTGATGCGAGTAAAGGGGCATATGCAGCATGTGTCTTCGCTAGATCAATAATTGATTCCGATGTCAAGGTTACGCTTGTTAGAGCGAAGTCTAGGGTTGCTCCTCTCAAAACTTTTAGCATGCCGCGTTTAGAGTTAATGGCTTGTTGTATAGGTACTCGACTTGCGAGTTCTATCATCAAGGCAATAAATATGCCAGGTCTGAAAATCACATTCTGGTCAGATTCTACTACCGCAATTTGGTGGATAAAGGAACATGGGAATTGGTCGGTTTTCGTGAGCAACAGAGTCAAAGAAATTCGACAGATGTCCAATATAGAGTCATGGAAGCACGTTCCAGGAAATTTGAATATAGCTGATATACTTTCACGTGGATGTTCTCCGCAGAAAATGCTTGATTCGCGATGGTGGGAAGGTCCTAAGTGGTTAAAAGAAAATCCTGAATGTTGGCCAATTGGCGCGATTGACTGTCAGCCAAAAGATGTTGATTTAGAAAGAAAAAAGATCGAAATTACGAATATTGATCTAGCTAAAGACACACCCCTTTGGCTCTTAGATAATATATCTAATTATGATAAGATGATAAGAATATTTGCTTGGATTCTGAGATTTGTAAATAATTGCCGAAATGTTTCTAATAAGTGTAAATATTCTAATCTTACTCAAAATGAAATTGAAAATTCTGAAAAATATCTAATCCGTTTAGTTCAGAGCTGTTATTTCTATAATAAAAGGTCATTAAATGATATTGTAACATTCACAGATGATAATGGAATTTTAAGAGTTAAAACTAAAATAACTGAAAGAAATGACCGAGAATCATTTTTGTATCCAATATTGTTACCAGGCAAATGTGAATTTACTAAATTATTGATTAGATCAGTACACCAAAAGAATTGTCATGCAGGTATAAGAACAATGCAATCTTTAATAAGAGAAAGATTTTGGATAATTAGAGCTAGAAGAACTATTAAAAATGTATTGTACGACTGTATTGCATGTAAACGTTTTAAGGTAAAGTCTTTGTCAAGCGAACCAACACCTTTGCCACCAGATCGCGTTACAGATTGTGCTGTCTTTGAAATTATTGGAGTAGACTTAGCCGGGCCGTTATTTCTAAAAAATGGCGAGAAAGTTTGGATAGTATTGTTTACTTGTGCCGTTTATCGCGCGATTCACCTTGAACTAGTCAATTCGCTATCTTCTGATGCTTTCCTGCTAGCACTTAGACGTTTTATAGCTAGACGCGGTAGGCCCAGCACTATTTATTGTGATAATGGAACAAACTTTAGGGGGGCTTCCAATGAACTTTCAAAATTAAATTGGGATAAAATTTTAAAAGAAACCATGACGCATAAAATTGTTTGGAAATTTATACCTCCCACCGCAGCTTGGTGGGGAGGCTGGTGGGAAAGGTTAGTTCGCATTGTAAAAGAATTGTTAGTACGTACTTTAGGTAGATCTGTATTGACTTATGAAGAATTGAATACACTTATATGTGATTGTGAATCTGTGATTAACTGCAGACCTCTAACCTATATCTCAGAGGACCCACTGGAGCTAGTACCTCTCACACCCGCTATGTTTCTTACTGAAAACCGAAGTTTCAGCAATTCGGATATTATCGAATTAGATTCTCAAAGTTTAAGGAGAAGGTTGAATTACAGAGCTAAACTTCTTACCGATTTTAGGCAACGTTTTAGAAAAGAATACCTCAGCGAATTAGTTCAAAAACATACTGAAAAATATACACGTGAACCGCGAGTGGGAGAAATAGTCTTAGTTGGGGATGATAACAAAAAACGTTTATTTTGGCCTTTAGCAAAGGTGATTCATTTAATTCCAGGACGGGATGGTAAAGTTCGTGGTGTTAAGTTGAAAACTCAGCACGGCACGGTTTTACGTCCGGTGCAGCGCATCTTTCCTTTGGAAATATATTCGAATGAAATAATTGAAATTGCATCCAAACCGTCGGGTGAAGAGAAAACTAGTTCCAGTGAGCATGATGATCATGAAAATGTGTCTTCTCCTGATAGTGTCATACTTAAGAAATATACCTCTTCTGGAAGATGTGTAAAAGCTCCAAAGAGGTTGGATCTTTTTAATAATAATTGTTATGTATTTGAAACTCTCCCCAAGTTTCAAAGGGGGGAGGATGTTGTAAAATGAAATGAAGTGAAACTAATTGAACGCGTAAATTAAGAAAATGAAAATATCGTCTGATTTTATTTATTATCTTTCGAAGAACTTTGACAAGTGTGTGAGAACGATTGAGTTCTCTGAATGTAATGAAGGAATGTGCCTTTTAGATGGAATTAAACTACATTTTTTATAATATATGGACTTTTAGATGAATTTGAACTTAGAATAAGTTTATCTCAACAGATGATTTTCGATTTTAATTCAAAGCTCCGCGCATCGCATAGATGCAACCCGCAAATGAAGACTTGCATGGTTAGTAAGTAATTTTTAAACTAACCCTATTTTCGAATTCTAACAATTGTGTTTGCCGTACAATCAAAAGTATGAAAACACGGAAAACTGCGTGCAGGAAAAAATAATGCTAAGTCTACGGGTCAATCACTAGTGGTATTAATTTTTGGCTTATGCACCATTTCACTTCCAGCAGACATGGATCATAAGATTCATCTATAACTACTCTTCCATAATATAAAGGATTTTTTCTCGTGCTCGATGACTTAGGGTTTTGTGCGGTCGGCTCTTGGACTATAAGGTTACATACATTTTTAAAACTTACAATTATATTTGTATGCGGCAATCAAATCTTGTTACTCATTTCACACACATTTCATATTAACATAGAAGTTTGAAATTTGGAATATATGCAAATTCATCAAGTCTATACATGAATTGGATATCGATTTTTTAGAAATCGATACCTAATGGAAATGACGGAAGGGAGGGGGGAGAAAAAAACACCTATATCTCATAAACTACAGAAAATAAAATCGTCGAACTATAAATGCCTATAACTAAAATTAGCAAACACGTATTTCGAAAATTTTCAAAGTTCGACCCCAAAAAGTGGGGTCCTATTTTTATTTATTTATTTATTTACATTATTTTCTTGCCTCAATACATCACTTCCGAACATATGTTTCTATGCGAAATATGTTTGTTTTAGTCAGTTGCACTATCTCTCCAAGTTTGTCTTATGTAGGTAGCATAATTTTTTTTTCCAACCACCTTCGTCGTTCCAAGCCCAAGCTCGCGCTCTGATTGGTTGTTGCTCTCGGCACTGTTTTCATGTAATTTGGCGATAATCATACTTGGCGTAGCGATAGATGCTTCCGTTGAGGAGTTTGATTTTCTTCCGAACCGAGTACAAAGTAACTTTTCTCTTGCAGCATTGGATTGGATGGAACGTGTCTTACTGAAAGCTGTACTCTTTAAAAGTTTTTAAACACAAATTTTTACTTTGTACTCGGCTCCGAAGGAAATCAAACTCGACGGAAGCATCTATCGCTACGCCAAGTATGATCATCGCCAAGTTACGTGAAAACAGTGCCGAGAGCAACATCCAATCAGAGTGCGAGATTGGGCTGGGAACGACGAAGGTGGTTGGAAAAAAAAATTATGCATATGTAGGTACATCCATGAAGTTAGAATTCCTTTGTGGAAATCGGTATTAGTTTCAACATCGAGTATTCGTTGAAAAGTACTAATGAAAGAGTTACTCCAATATGCCAAATTTTGTTCAACTTGGCGAAATATCACTATTCCAAAGGTAAGTTGCTTTATTTGTAACCATCTTGGCGATAGCTAGCTAATTTAGAGAAATTTCCATTTAATTCATTTGATCCATACTTCCACATTTTTGTGAAATGTAATAAAAGTATGTTTTTTTTTTGTTGTTTTGTTTTACATTTACATTTTTTTTTCTTTGTTAAACACTGCTAATTATACGAGCGGAAATCTTTGCAATTGATGTAAATCGATCTGGCTATAAATAAATTCGGTACTACTTGGTTATTTCATCGACCAAAAAACTATCGCCAAATTGTAAGATTAAATGCCAATAATGGAAGAATGTGAATGTAAATTTTCATGACATTAAATACGATACATGAGTTTAAAACGCCATTAAGTGATTTTTATTTAGACTTTTTATCTGTATTTTTATTAATATTCTATTAATTACTTTTGATTCGTTATTTAATCTAAAAATTGTGTCAATATGCATAATTTGGATATTAGTTTGGCGATTTGTGTAATTTAACGAAATTGGTCGACGCGATAACCAAGTAGATCCATATATTGTCTCCAAATACTAACGTTAATTACTTTTAGAGAAGGAAAAAAAAATATTGATTAATAAATCTAAAGTTATTTTGAAACTGGGCTGTGATACATTGAAAATATAGCAAAAATATTTATAAAACTTCAATTGTGTGGCACTGAATCCAAAAGACAAGATGTCAAACACCTGTCACTTTTAAATTTTAAGCTTGTCACTGGAATTTCAAACTCCAAGATCTGAAAACTACTTTTTTTCACGATAAACTTTTGAGTATAGTATCCAGGAATAAAATTCGATTTTTTATCTGCCCAGAAAAGTTTCCCCAGACTCGTTTTAAAGACACTTTTTTGAAGAGGGGCGCGTTACTTGGCGTGCTTAATTTCATCCTACTGCATCTCAAAAAGTCAAGTCGAAGAAAGAATTGCAAAGAAAAGTAAATGTCTTTTGGAATAGTTTAAATCTTTCGGCTTCAGCTTTTTCATGGAAATATCTTACATTTTCTATTTTAAATGAGAATGAAAAATTATGTTGTGATAATGAAATTAACAAGCCATCACATGGCATTGTTCATCCGCCATTTAACAATTAAAATTCTTTCACAGTTATAAATTTAATCAAAACTTCTTTTTCATTTAAATATATATATATGTATATATATGTAATTTTTTTTTGTCTTTCGCGCCCAATATAACATGCAATAAGTGATTAAAATAAAACAAAAACAAATATTCTTTATCATTCTAACTGATCAATATTTTTGAAAATAATTCCAAATACTGATATGCCACCTTTGTAAGGTCCTTACTTGGCAGAATGTCAAGCCGATTCCATTCAGACTTTAGGGGGAATAACCTATGAGGCCGAGATTACTTCTACGTATTCATGGAAATGATATAATATTGTTCTCTATTTTTTGTTCTGAGTAAAATTTTATTTAAAATTAAATAGATTGCGCACCTTCTAACAGTTCTCAGAATAAACTTTCTAAAGTATATATTTTCTCCTACATTTTTGTGAATTTTAATAAATGTATCTTTTTTTCTTCTTTTTTTTTTAACATTTATATTTATGGATAGAACACAGTTTTAACGATTGCTTGGCATTTGACTTGGCGGCTATGCGAGAAATTCGCCAATTCTAACAACCTAAATAGTCAGAATATATGTATGTCATATACTCCCTAGGATTTATTTGTCGCCAAAATGGCGTTATTTTGCCTAATATGGTAACCCTGATATTGTTGTTTATTTTTTGATAAACTGTTTATTTACCTTAATTTTTCTCTTTTCAAATTATATAAAAACATTTTGTTCTATAGTTATTAGTTTTTAAAATTTAATATATTTAAAAATTGTTTTATTTATTGTTATTTTTTAAAATAATAGAAAATAATTTAAAAATGTATATTTAACCAGTATTCGAAAATAAGGTTATCGCCAAATTGACGGTGGAAGAAAATTGTACCAAAACTTGTGCATATATTATATCTGCGCCATATTCATATCCAATGCATGCAAATAATATAAATAAATAATGTACACAATAATGTAAAGAAATGAAAAAAAAATGCTAATCTGGTAAGTTTTAAAATCATACCATGCAGCCGTTAATTCTAAAACGATTAAGTTACGCTATATTGCGAGGGAAAAAGTTATTTAGCTAAGTTTAATAATCATACCTTTAAATCATCTTTTTTATTATATTTGTCTGTTTATAACTTATTTTAGTGTAACAGAATTACAGTGTAATATTTAAGAACAGATAATTCAATTATAAAAACAAAAAGATATTCGCCAAAAAAAAAAAAAAATCGACATATCCAGAATGTTTAATAAACAAACTCATCTCGAGATAGTACGAACTTTCCCATTTTCGAAATGGACTCGCTCTTTTCGCCCATGCGCATTTCTGACCAGGTCTCTATGAAACGTGGTTCATCAGTAATGCCTATTTTTTTCTCTGCTTTTCACACGATTTTTAATTTTTCGTCACCGGTTTTTCAAAACAGAAATTTTTGCCTTATTAAATCAGAAGAATGCTCGGATTAAATAATGCAAATTTTACAATAAACATTTACTGTTTATTGTAATGATTAGCACACGTTACCCATATGATGTACGAGGAAATCAGGGAAGCAGTTAATGAAAAAAAAAGTATTAGTTGGTTATCCCGTCGACCAATTTCGCCAAATTATGCAAATCGCTAAACTATTCGTCAAATTATGCAAATTGGTGTATTTTTTATTTTAAATAACGACCAATTAAATAAATCATTAAGATGATAGCAAAAAATCAAATTAAAAATAACTTGATGACGTAATAGACACTAAATGGATGTGCCAATCCCAAAACTTTCTTCTATCTCATACGTACATTTTAATATTAAAAAAAATAGTTACTCATTTTAATGCTTTAATAATTTTAATTCAATACTATACCAACTTTAAATTTCATCTTAAATTTCTTCTTCAATCAATTAACCGGAGTAAAAACGAATTTCCGTCTCTGCACGAGCCGATGGACAATAGAATGATAGGCAGATTTTTTTTTTCAAATTCAGGGAGGACCTACTTGACTTACCAAAAAATAATCGTATACAAAAAATTTCGTTCAATCCGATGCATAACTTCATGTACTTTTGGTCAATAAAATATTGAAAATGGCACAAAAATCGCGATTGCAGCGGCCCCCTTCCGACGGATTTTTTCCAAATTCCGGGAGGACCAACTAGCTACAGTCATACACATACACAAAAAAATTGGTTCAATTTGATGCATAACTTCATATACTTTTGGTCGGTACAATATTGGAAGTGGCACAAAAATCACGATGGCAGCGCCCCCTTCCGGCGGACTGTTTTCAAATTCAGGGAGGACCAAATAGCCATAGTCATACACATACACAAAAAATTTGGTTCAATTCGATGCATAACTTCACATACGTTTGGTCGGTAGAATATTGAAAATGGCACAAACATCGCGATTGCAGCGCCCCCATCCGGCGGAATATTTCAAAACCGAAGGAGGACCTCCTTGCCACAGCCAAAAACATTCACAGAAAATTTGGTTCAATTTTATGCATAACTTCATACACTTTTTGATGGTAGAATGGCGACAGACACACAGACACACGGACAGACAGACATTTTGTAAAAACATGTTTTTGGAATCTCTGACCCTTAAAACGTGTAAATCCGCCGAAAACCGGAAGTCGAAAAAATTTTCGATTACAATACTTTCTTCAATTGAAGGTAGAAGAAAGTAACAAGTACCATGTGTAATGTCCAGCGAATGTGACATTTACGAATATCCATTAATAGCATTTAGTTTTATAGTTTGACAACAGATTTTTGCTCGACGGGATAATCAAATAGTACCAAAAAAATTTCTAAATTCAAATATAGCGAACACTACTTTGCGAAATTTCTGGCACCAAAACGTCTTATGTCCCCTCACTTCCTTTATATGTACAAGCCCTGTATAAATTAATTTTGAGTTAATTTTGAATATTTCGCTGCATGTTTTTGGCAAATGCTCTCAACTGCAAGTTGAATTAACTATCTCTTGCGATTTTGAGGTTATTGACATAACTGAAGATGAGCTTTGAATAAGTTCGAAACGTTTAATATTTTTTTTTCAAAGGAGTTTTATGCCCTTTTAAAAAGTTAATTAAATTGACTGTATTTTTGTTATTGTTTTTAATTAATTATGAACAGGCGTAGTATCTTTTTTATTATAAATAAAAGTACACTTTCATTAATAGAGTAGGAAAAATGTACTTGGTGTTAAAATGACGCAATTTCTTTGTTTGGAAAATTTCAAATGTTGCTTTGACGCTTTCAGTCTTCACGTCAAATATCACGTTTGCTTGATACTGCTCCAAACAAATAATTGCTACCGTGTGTTTTCTATTTTTATCTTATATTATAGCCATATCTTACCACTATATCTCACAGATTAGAGTTTTACTGCTTTATATGCAGCGGTAGCATTTTCTACGATTTATATTTATCAGAAATTAAACATAGTAATCGTTTGTTTGGAGTTAGTATCAGAGCAAAGCGTCATATCTGCGGTAACACTAGCGTCTATTTAGTATCTTAGATAATGGAGGCTTTCATGTCAAGAATACAAGTCAGATGTATGTTGTTCAATAAATAAATAAATAAAATCTTAAGTAAACAGAGTCAAACATTTTAACCTTGATTTCCCAACGAAATTTTATTTTCACGTGAAGTCACATTTAATCTTTGTATTTGACAATTTAAATTCAGTAGCTGTATTCCAATATTTATTTAAGCTTTGAGTAGCATATATTATAAAATTGAACAAATTCAAAACTTTGCGCTTGAAGATAATTAGAAAATATAAAAGATGTCAATCACAGCTGGATCTCCAATTAGGCGATGTTGCGATCCGATAAATATATCTCCTGGTCACAAATCTCTCGATGCTGAATTGTATGGATTAGGTCGTACGCTTAAGCATCTCCAACCCCCTGGAGGCAGAGAAAATGGCGTATTCGATGCATACAGATTACCACCAGATGTGTTAACGCCGAAAAAAAAGGTAAAAGATTACTTAAAATCAAATGTGTTTGATGTTGAAAGCGAAACTTTTTGCACACCGAGACCCGTCACTCCTGCTTCAAAATCTACTCAAGAACATGTGTTCCCTGCTACACCGCCAAAGCCTATTCCAGCACGACATAATAACATGAAGTCGACGCTGTTCGATCCAGATCCTCCTAGAAAAGTCAGGCCTGCTGTGGTGATTAGAAATCCATTGACTGGTGAATCGTGCAAATCGTTTACGGATCCTGTTACCACAAAGGCAAGAAAAGCTAGAAATCCTATAACCTTTGAAGGTGTACCAGAGAAACCCCTTCCGGCACGATGCATTCAACCACCCGGAGGAAAAAGTTCGTTTACTCTTGAACACATCGAATAGATTCTAGCTTTTAGGTTGTCTCTGACAACACAAATATGAAAATTAGATTGTATGACATGGAAGCAAAATTGTTTAATTGAATGTGATGAGTAAGTTCAGTAAAATGAGTTTGATTTTGATTTTTAATAAAAAGTTAAAATTAAAAATCTATTTTTAGACTTCTGTTTGTTATTGGAACATGTTACTTGGGTACAGATTTCATATACGCATCACATTACCACAACTGTAACGAAATTGCGATTTTACGTCTCACATGGTAACCCAGCTATTGTTGTTTATTTATAAAAAAGCTATTTATTTACTTTAATTTTCTTTTTTAAAATAATAAATTGTTTTGTTCTATAGTTTTTAATTAAACTTTTTTTATTTATTATTATTTTCTTTTTAAAATAATAGAAAATATTTTAAAAACATATATGTAACTGGTATTTGAAAACGAAGTTTTCGCCAAATTGGCGCCAGAAAATTTTTTTTGTCACTGTGGTGCATATATGACATCCGTGCCAAATCGTAATGTGAGTAATTGTATCATGCTTTGTTATACTATAATCAGAAGAAATGTATGTCTTATAGACGTACCAAGATTGGCAATATCTTTTTTTGGCGAGAAAATTCCGTTTTTGAATGTTGATTAGGTGAAGCAAAAATGAGATGTTCATTTTATTTTATGATACTATATAATAAAACATGCCTTTTTAATTTTAATTAACACTCACATTATTTTTATTTAATACACACATTTCGAAAGCGAAACTTTTCTCACATAGAGACCAGCTATTCCAGCTTCAAAATCTATCCAAGAACATGTATTGAACACATCAAATAAATTCAAGCTTTTAATATGTTTCTGATAATGCAAGTATGAAGAGCTGAAGCTTTATGAAAATTAATTTGTAAGTCATGGAAGCAAAATTGTTTAACTGAATGTGATGAGTAAGTTCGGTAAAATAGGTTTAATTTTTATTATTAATAAATTAAAATGAAAAATCTATTTTCAAACTTCTGTATGTTATGTGAAAATGCTAGTTCTTTTGTACTGCCATCTTGCATATTGCTTCACTAAATTTCATTGCCCAATTTGAATTATAAAATCGTAATATAAGTAGTTTTATAGGTATTACTTGGTTAACCGGTAGGCCAAACAACTATCGCCAAACTATAAGATTAAATGCCAATAATGGATGACCCGTGAATGTCACATTCAATGATATTAAATACGATACATGTGCTTAAAACGTCATTAAGTGATTTTTATTTCGGCTTTTTATTTGTATTTTTATTAATATCCTACTAATTATATGTTTTTTCGTTATTTAAAATAAAAATTATGTCAATATGTATAATTTGGCTTTTAGTTTGGCGATTTGTATAATTTGAGAAATTGGTCGACGGGATAATCAAGAAGTACCGTATCAAAAATTCTTTGCGATCACAGCAACTTTTAAGTAGCTTTATTCGTAAAAAAATATATATCGATTAAAAATGGTCTGTTACGGTTACATATAAAAAACGTAATTGTTTATGATTGTCACATGAGTTGCACTATTATAATATAGATGAGATGATGAAGATGGAGCAATATTTGCGATTTATCATCTGCGCCAAGTACCAAAATAGCCGTCAGATACACAAAAAGCGAAGCGATCATAGTCTAGAACTGTTGATGACAGTCACATTATTATAGAGATCAAAACTCCCTAATCATAATCGTTATATGATTAGGGAGTCCTGATAGAGATTGGAAGAAACAGATGTCTTATAGACGCATCGGGGTTGACGAAAGCTTTTTTTGCTAAGAAAACCTCGTTTTTGAATTTTGTTAGGTATAGGGAAAATAAGATGTTAGTTTTATTTTATTGAGAAACTGTATTATAAAACACACACTTTTAATTTTATTTAACACGCACATCAGTTTTATTTAATACATACATTTAATTTTATTACAAAACACGCATATTTTATTTTTAAATACTAAGTTTCCACAAGGAAGGTCTCTGTACTGGGCATACCCAGAATTTTGGCACAAATGGCATATACGTACCATGGCGCGATTTTTTTCTGACGCCAATTCGGCTGAAACTTCTTTTTCAAACACCAGTTACGTATATAATTTTTAGTTATTTTTTATTACTTTAAAAAATGAAATAATAATAAATAAAAATTTTAATTAATAACAACAGATCAAAACAACTTACATCATTTTTAAAAAGAAAATAAAAGTAAATAAACATTTTTTAGTAAAAAAAAAAAAAAAAAAAAAAAAAAAAAAAAAGATGAATGTAGATTCTACCATTGCAGAATTCAGTTTCGCCTCCGATTAGAAAAAAAAAAAAAAAATCGATAGAAGTTTTTTAGAAGCGCGACCCCGTTTAGATTGCAATGAACTAACTTAATTTTTCTTGTGTTTATCAATATAATAGCAAACAGAACGGCGTGAAATACCCAATTGAATAACAATTTCTCTCTGAGACATTGGAATTGCGGAATAATAAAGAGATACAATTTGACGTGCTACTTCTTCATTGACTAGATTCATCAAAAACGGGCATTTTTCTTTAGTTTAAACGCTTTTTTATAGACTCTCAGTAAAATGAAATGCAATTTAACAATAAAACGAATGGAATCCCGTCGAATTCGACGAATGAAATGTTTAAAAGACCCGATCGATTTGGTTTAAAAAAAAGCAAAAGTAATTACATTATTGAATCAATATATAATAAATATATTTACAAAGTAAATGTCAAATTTGCCAGTTACAATTTTGCATTCAAATAATCGCACATCTACAGTTAAAATTGTAATATGAGTGCTGGCGAAATCCAGAAATTTTATTTTATATGCACTCACAGAAAAATAGCTTTATTTAAAAAAAAAGAAAAAAATCTAAAGAAATAATAATCTAAAGAAATAATATCGGGTACTACTAGTTATTCCATCGACCAAAAAATTATCGCCAAACTATAAGATTAAATGCCAATATTGGATGATCGTGAATGTCACATTAAATGACATTAAATACGATTCATGTGTTTAAAATGTCATTAAGTGATTTTTATTTCGACTTTTTATTAATATTTTTATTAATATTCTACTAATTATTTATTTTTTCGTTATTTAAAATACAAATTATGTCAATATGTATAATTTGGCTATTAATATGGCGATTTGTATAATTTGGCGAAATTGGTCGACGGGATAACAGAGTAGTACCTAATATCGTTATGAGTAAAAATACGATGTTTTAAATAGTGACGTCATTTTCTCTTCAAATGTTCTTTAAAAGTTACTGTTTATGAAAAAGGCATCCATAATAATATTGTAATTCCCTTTTATCTGGTTGCTGAATGACATAATTTTCCTCATTTGAAATTTCTCTTATTTTGATTTAGACATTAATTTTTATCATAAATTATTTTCTGTCATTTTATTTACGTTATTAATATTATTTCTCAGTAAATATATATTTTTTTAACTCAATTAGTGCATAATTATACGCAATCATTTTAGAAAATAAATTTTTATTATCGAGAGAAAAGCTAAACTGCGTTGCCACCATTTTGAAGAAATGTCATGAAAAAGCTTTTAAAATTAAAAATAAAATATAAAAATGGAAATAAATTAAAAAATAATTAAAATGGGCACAACTACAAACAAATAGCTTTCATTTAAAAAAATAATTATCAAAATCGGTTGACTAGAAAATTCAGGGCTGATGACACGACATTTTTAGCTTGTCTGAAAGAAATAGCATCGGATGCTAAAAAAAAAAAAAAAAAAAAAAAAAAAAAAAAAAAAAAAACTACTGCTAGGTTTTCAAGCGAGGCATGAAATCGCCATTTTGTTGCAATCGCGCTAATGTGGAGCTTATATGACATCTGTGACAGAATTTTTTTTTAATCCTTTGAGGGGCAAATCAATTTACTTTTAAAAATGTTGAAATGATTGATTGGCACCAAAATTTTTAAACAAATTTACTTTAAACATATAAGTTTTTCTGGTACTTACGTATTAACGCCACCGCGGCAGAAATTGTGCTAATGCGCCAATAAAGAGCAATCTTGTTCGCACGCGCACAAAAAAATGTTTTGGAAATCTGGACAAAATTTTGACCCTCTAAATTTGTCAAATTATTTGTTCAGCAGGGATTGTTCCGATCCGGTTTTTCTTTTTGCATTTCGGTCGTAAAGGCACTCTTTTTTTTACCTATAACTGTATGCATAATTTTATTTCCAGTTTGTGTACTGAGTAAGTATATCTAGCGTGTGAAACATCCCCATATACGTGCTGTGATGGACAGACGACCTAACCGATGAGTTTAGTTCTTGCTCTCTGCAGTTTAGAAGCAGTTCTGCTATTGATACTCGTATATGTTTAATGACGACGAAGTACTCAGCAAATGCTGGAGTTTTGTATAAATAGTTTTGTTTAAGTTTAACATTCGAGATGAATGAAATAAACGGATATGTTATTTCTAATTTGAACTGTTTCATAAATGTGCCATATTCTTCACGTCACAACACAGACCTTAAACACTGCGTTTTGAAACTCTGCTCTATCCCCCAACAAAATGGCGCCAAAAAATAAACTAAAAAAGCACTAAAAGACCTCTAAAGCACTAAAAAATAGCGTTGAAATGAGCAAAAAAAAAAAAAAAAAAAAAAAAGCACTAAAAAGTACAAACAAGATTGCTCTTTATTGGCGCATTAGCGAAACTTCTGCTGCGGTGGCGTTAATACGTATGTACCGTTTTTCTTTACGTACTTGATAAAACTAAAATTTTATTTTAAAATTCTGGTGTCAATGTGGCATTTCTCAATTAAAATTAAGTGGGATATATTTTATCCCACTGCCCTTCAAAAGGTTAAAAAATAATTGGCACGGATGTCATATACGCACCACATTTGCACGTGCATTTTTCTTCTGCCAATTTGGCGAAAATTTTGCTTTTTAATATACGTTACAAATTGCATGCAATAACAGGACGTGATTTTTTTGTTGCAACATAAAAAGAAAATAACGTGAAAAAATGAAAGGGATTCTAGTATTTTAAAAAAGGAAATAAAAATAAATAAATGATAGTTTGATATAAATAATTATTGATATAGTATATAATAAAAATAATTTAAAGAATTAAAATAAAAATAAAAGTAAATAAACATGAATTTAATAGAAAAGGGAAACAATAAATGAGCAGTTATAAATAATAAACTTAAAAGGTAACAAAACACTAAATATAATTTTCACAATAATTCATAAACATTAATTATAGCAATATTCAATACATGCAGTTGTATATTTAATCAGCACATTTCACTGAAATTTTTAACTTTTCCCATTTTATTTACCTAACAATTGTTATAAACTTATTAAACGGGTCTTCTCCTTGGCACACATGTGCAATTTCAAATTGGCGGGGGAGAAAATCATGTGCAAATGTGGTGCGTATATGACATCTGTGCCAAATAATTAAATTACTTATGTATGTAATAAATGAACAGTCAAAATTAGCGCGGAATTACAGTAGAAATTACGTAAAAAAATAAAATAGTTTCGAATATTTGGCGTGAAATGACAAAAGCATCTCGCGATTTGGCGAACACTTTTCTCGCCAAAAGCAAACGATTTTAATGCAACAGAAAAATGTTGGATTTTAGAATGCGTGTATAGTATATGGTACTTAATGAATCATAGCAAACGCGGTAGCATTTGGTATAATATGTTTAAGAAATGGAAAATGCAAACGTCTTTTTCAAATTTCTGGCGAACCAGTTGACGTACGACAGTGATTTTTTCTTCAAAACATAGAACTGGACGAGACGAATAAAATGATAGCATTCAAAAAATTATCATAGTTTACTGTAGTATTTTATTTAACTTTTAACGAAAAAATGAAGACTCAAAATTCAACAAGCGATAGCTAACGATCCTATGGATGGATTAACTTCCTTTTTTGTTAATTTTAATCCTTTTGGTAAAACTTAAAATAGATTTTTTTTTCATCTTTGTATGTTCTACGATCGCTGAGAAAATCGAATTTGTGTCTTAAAGTTCCAGTTGAACATTGTTTCTTGTTGTTGCTGTTGTAGTTTTTTTATTCGTTGCCACCAAGTTTAAAAAAGTGTAATTTTTTTTATGTATGTAACATAATTCGTTCAAATTAAATAAATCACATAGAAACATAATTATTTGTTTTTATTGCGAAGCATTAAAATCCAGTTTTTTGAATAAAGTTGTGAACGTACTGTAATTATTTTCGTTCGTTTTGAGCGTTAAATATGAATATAAATACATATAAATATCTATGTACAAAATTATACTTACAACAAACTAAAACTGACAAAATTGATAGTCCAAGAGACGACCACACAAAACCCTAAGTCAACGAGCACAAGAAAAATTCTTTATTTTATGGAAGTATAGTAATAGAGGAATCTAATGATCGATGTCTGCCGGAAGCGAAGTGGTGCATAAGCCAAAAATTAATAACACTAGTGGTTGATTCGTAGGCTTATCATTGTGTTTGCTGTAAAATCAAAAGTATGAAAACATGGAAAACTGGATGCAGGAAAACATAAAGCTAAGTCTACGAATCAACCACTAGTTGTATTCATTTTTGGCTTATGCACCACTTCGCTTCCGTCAGACATGGATCATTAGATTCCCCTATTACTATCCTTCTATAAAATAAAGAAATTTTTCTTGTGCTCGATGACTTAGGGTTTTGTGCGGTCAGGTCTTCGACTATGAAGTTATTTAAATTAAATTTATCTAAACATGATCAACATGAAACTTTTCCCCCCTTAAATTTGTATTTGATGTAAAAAAAATATTTTTTGAAATTGCATACCATCGCCAACCGATGATAAATCGCCAAATAACGCAAATTTTATTATTTTTTACGGACGCTGTATGGAGGTTGCGCCGAATTTTTTTATAAACGTATATATCCCCATAAGAAGAACATTCTACAATTTTTTCAGATTTTTCACAGTATGCCTGTATGGAGACCTTCCTTGTAAGCAAATATTGAGGGGTTGCCATGTCAAAGAAAAGACTCCATCTGGGTGCCAAATAGGTACACCGGTGTGTCTGAGAAATCAGTAACAATTAAAATTATACGAAAAATTTTCGTAAATATTTTATCTATACTATTTTTACATTACCCTGTTCAAACTTTGCGAATAATATTTTTTATGAACTTTAACTTATTCCATAATTGGGTTTGCAGCTAGTATTGTCATCAAACAAACGATGCTGGCAATAGTTGACAAGTGATGTTTAGAATTTGGTTTCAAGTCTATGAGAGCAGCTACATAACTATGGTGGCATATGTTCATAAATTCAAGTGTAAATAATCTAAAAATGGTTCATATAAATAACTAGCAGGTAACGCCCGTTACATTCGTCGACTTGTCATTCTAAACGAACCGTGAATCAAATGGAATAGATCGTTGAAGTTTAGATTTCGTTTTAAAGAAATATGGACGCGCTCTTACATGGAATATCTTTTTGTATGCTGAAAAAGATACGGACGCCATGTTCTCCACTGTTTCATTCAAAGTTTATAAAATTATAGAGGGTAATCAATTCTATAATCAGATGGATTCGATTACAAAAGATTAGTTTATTTAAAAAGTTTGTGAATTTTGATGAAATTTGCAAGGTCAGTTCTATAGTTTTTCGAGGTATATAGTTTTATATGCCTATAATCAAATAAATATAATCAAATAAATATAATCAAATGAATATAATCAAGGCCGCTCACGAAAAAGGTCATTACGCAGTTGCAAGAACAGAGAAAAGTTTAGAAAATGATTTTTACATCCCTAAAGTTAAACAAAAAATTGAGAAATGTATAGCAAATTGTGTTCCCTGTATTTTAGTTAATAGAAAATGTGGTAAACAAGAAGGCTTACTTCACCCAATAGAAAAAGAAGAAGCTCCATTACATACGTACCATGTTGATCACTTAGGTCCATTAGAAAGCACTAATAAAAATTACAAACATATCCTTTCGGTCATTGACGCATTCACAAAATTTGTTTGGTTGTATCCCACAAAATCTACCGATGCTGCCGAAGTAATTTCTAAATTAGAAATCCAAAAATCTATCTTTGGAAATCCAGTTCGAATTATATCAGATAAAGGTCCTGCATTTACCTCTAAAGCTTTTGAAGATTATTGCATCAATGAAAATATTAAACATATCCCGATTACCACTGGATTACCCAGGTCTAACGGCCAAGTTGAGCGTCTAAATTCTGTCATAATATCTGTTCTGTCTAAATTGTCTGTCGATAATCCTAAAAAATGGTATACACATGTAAGCAACGTCCAACAGGTGATAAATTCGACTTTTCAGAGAAGTATAAGCACAACTCCTTTTGAATTGATGTTTGGTACTAAAATGAAACAAATATTAATTCGTGGTTTAAATTAAAAGCCCTACTCATATCTGAATTTGGTCAAACGTGCAATTCAGCTGAATTACACGAATTGCTGTCCAAAAGAAAAATTAGACCACATGAATCGTTAGATGAATATTTTTTAAATATGAAACAATTATGCTCAAAAGGCAATATTGAAGATTCTGCCCTTATTCAGTATGTAATAAATGGAATTAATGACCCCATTTCTAAAAAATCTTTTTTGTATGGTTGTCCCAATATTGCTGAATTTAAACAAAAATTAAAGATTTATGAAAAAATAAGATCGGAGTATGAAAATGCAAAATTTCATAAATATGAAGGAGCTAAGCCTAAAATTAAATCCGAAGTTGAAGTTAAGAACAAATTTAAGCCTGTAAAGCCAAATATGCGTTGTTTTAATTGTGGCGGGAATAATCATAAGAGTATTAACTGTGTAAATAAAGATAAAGGGCCGCTTTGTTTTGCTTGTAACGCTTATGGTCATAAATCATTTCAATGTAATAAATCTAAAGATACAAGTGTTAAAAATGCTCAGTCACAAGTAAACATTATTACATCCCAAGATTTAATTCTGAAAGAGATAAAGCTTTATTCTTTGCGTTTAATCTCTTTAATAGATACTGGTAGCCAAAAGACTTTGTTAAAGAAAAGTATTTATGATAATTTGAAGAACTTTGTAGAATTAAAACCTACGAGTATCTCTTTGACCGGTCTAGGAAAAGCCTCAATTAAACCAGAAGGTTGTTTCAATTCAGAAATCGAAGTAGATGGTTCAAAATTTAAAGTTACTACTTTTGTCGTTAAGGACAGTTGCATTAATTTCGATTTAATTATTGGCACTGATGTTATTCATCAAGGTACATTAACTATTTCTGAGAATAAAGTGAAACTGTTTAAAGCTGAAGTTCAGTCTAATGACTTTTTAGTTAATATTGTAAATGTTTTGGATGAGCCTAAAATTGATTTAACTCACATTGCTGACAAAAAATTACGTTCAGAGTTATACTCTTTAATTGAAAATTATGTACCAATTAAAACTAAAACAGTAGATGTTAAAATGAAAATTAATTTAACTGACGAAATCCCAGTTTGTTCTTCTCCTCGTAGATTACCGCCATGCGAGAAAAAAATAGTCGAAAACCAAATTGAGGAGTGGCTAGCTCAGGGAATAATTCGAGAAAGTTCTTCTAATTTTTCTTCGCCGGTTGTGTTAGTCAAGAAAAAAAAAAATAACACAATGAGACTTTGTGTTGATTACAGATGTCTTAACAAAAAGACAGTACGTGAGCATTAGGGTGGGCCGAAAAAAACTTTTTTTCGATTTTCGATTACGGCGGGTGCGGAAAAGTGGCCACTAGTGGCACTCAATTCATACAAAAAATTTGAGATTTTTTGGAAATTCCTTTACCCTGCCGCAAACGGCTTGAATTTTTGCAAAAATGCATATTTTTGAGCTTTTCCGAAAAAAATTAAAAAATGTTAAATTGAATTTATTTGGTTGTATTTATTTGAAAAAGCATATATAATGTACCAAATGTTTAAAAGAGATCTGATCATGCACTATTTAATATCTATGTGTATTATAACTTAGCCTATTTTTATAGCTTTTTCTCGTATAACCGGCAAAACTCTTGCAAAAATGCTCATTTTTGAACTTTTTTCTAAAAAAATTCAAAATATTAAATTAAATTTATTTTGGTTGTATTTACTTGAAAAGGCATATTTAATGTACCAAATGTTTAAATAAGATCTGATCATGCATTATTTAATATCTATGTGTATTATAGCTTAGCCTATTTTTATAGCTTTTTCTCGTATAACAGGCAAAAGTATTTGTTTGAATCGATCCTTAGTTTCTGTCTTATTTATGTTCCTTGATCTATTTTATATTTTTTCTATGTGTCAAAGCTCATATATTTGGGCAATGGACAGATGTATACTTCAAAAACAAATCTGGATGGTGAGAAGGGGGGGTGAATCAGGTCTCTAAGCGAACGCAACGACTCGTCGTAATACTGAGGGAGTGAAGGACGAAATAGATGAGAGCCAAAATGCGATAAAGGATTTCTTTTTAGTTCTCCATGCTCAGTTACCTGCGACATCTGTTTAGTGTGACTGTGAAACCTTTTTCTAGTGAGATACAGTGCTTTTTGGATCGTTTAATGTTCCATTATAGTGTTTTGTGCGTTTTATTACGACGAGCTTAGAAATGGCTAGTCCCGTGCTCTTAGAAATGGCTCTTAGTCCCGTGGTTTCAGCATCAAGTTTAGAGAGTAGATGTCGAAGTGGGATATCGTTTATATGAAGAATACATATCAAATGTTGCAGCTCTCTTCCTAGTTTTTTTTTTTTTTTCAACACAAGCAATGACACCATTGCGCTTTCTTGTATTAACAGTTGTGCCATCACACCCAGTGCTGTCAGTTTAGAAAAGTTTAACATGTGGTGACTTGTAAGATTATATAAGGATTTTGCTATTTCTCGTCAGTGAACCGGAACGAGGTATCAAGTGACCCAAGTATTCCTAACCAGGTTCAAACAACACGGTGATGTATTCCTCGCCTTTCTCTAAACGGGGCCGCTTGTTTTTTTCCTCTGAATATACTTTTATTCTTTCTACCATCAAAAAATATGCTTTTAATTTTCCTTCTTTCAAGAACTTCTTCTGCCTGTATCTTCTTTCCAAGTTTCTATTTCTCTCTTCTGACTTTGTTTTTATCGATAACGAGATTCGTATCCTCTGCTGTCGCAACTTCCACATAGTGAAGCAAACACATAATGGCGCATAATTATCAGCAAAAGTTGGCGATTGCATCACTTTCAATATGCATGATGCCTCCAAAAGGCTACTTTTCACGCTATCGCGTGTCTTTACATTACCGTAGTCCTTCATACTAGCCATTTCTAAGCTCGTCGAAATAAAACGCACAAAACACTATAATGGAGCATTAAACGATCCGAAAAGTACTGTATCTCACTAGAAAAAGGTTTCACGTTCACACTGAACAAATGTCGGAGGTAACTAAGCATGGAGAAATAATAAGAAACCTTTATCGCATTTTGGCTCACATCTATATCATCCTTCACTCCCTCAGTATTACGACGAGTCGTTGCGCTCGTTTAGAGTCCTGCTTCACACCCCTTCTCACGATCCAGATTTGTTTTTGAAGTATACATCTGTTTGTTGACCAAATATACCTTTGACACAGGGAAAAAATATAAAGAAGACCAAGGGACATAAATAAGAGAGAAACTAACGATCGATTCAAACAAATACAACTTTTGCTTGTTATACGAGAAAAAGCTATAAAAATAGGCTAATTTAAAATACACATAGATATTAAATAATGCATGATCAGATCTTATTCAAACATTTGGTACATTAAATATGCGTTTTCAAGTAAATACAACCAAAATAAATTCAATTTAACATTTTTTAATTTTTTTCGGAAAAGCTCAAAAATAAGCATTTTTGCAAAATTCCAAGCCGTTTGCGGCAGGGTAAAGAAATTTCCAAAAAATCTCAAATTTTTTGTATGAACTGAGTGCCACAAGTGGCCACTTTTCCGCACCCGCCGTAATCGAAAATCGAAAAAAAGTTTTTTTCGGCCCACCCTAGTGAGCATTTCCCCTTGCCAGTTATTGATGATGTAATAGACCAATTACATTCTGCCGAAGTATTTACCACCATAGATTTGAAAAACGGTTTCTTTCATGTAGATGTTGAAGAAGACTCGCGGAAATACACCTCGTTTGTTACTCATGAAGGACAATACGAATTTTTGAAATGTCCATTCGGGTTGACCAATAGCCCTAGTGTTTTTCAAAAGTATATTTATAATGTATTTCGAAACCTATTAAAAGATCACATTGTTGTCATTTATATGGATGATTTAATACCTGCTAAAAACGAAGCTGAAGGTCTAGAAAAATTAAAACTTGTACTCGAAACTGCATCGGAATATGGATTAGAATTAAATCTTAAAAAATGCAATTTTTTGAAGCGTGAAATTGATTTCTTGGGGTATAGAATCATAAATGGTAAATTGTATCCCTCTCCACTGAAGACTAAAGCAGTAATAAATTTTCCCGAACCAAAGTGTACCAAAGATGTTCAAAGTTATTTAGGATTGACAGGATACTTTCGAAAATTTATAAGAAATTATTCGGTTATAGCTAAACCGTTAAGTGACCTGCTAAGAAAAGATTCAAAATTTAAATTCGATATAGAAGAACAAAGAGCTTTTAATGAACTCAAACGTATTTTGTCGTCAGAACCAGTACTTTTAATTTACAATCTTAAAAGTGCGACCGAAATCCATTGTGATGCCAGTATTGATGGCTATGGAGCTGTTTTAATGCAACAATCTCCAGTAGATAATCAATTTCATCCAGTTTATTTCGCAAGTAAAAAAACCACCGAAGCTGAACGGAGGTACACTAGTTACGAATTAGAAGTTTTAGCTGTAATTGAAGCCCTGAAAAAGTTTAGAGTATATGTGCTAGGTATCCCATTTAAAATTGTAACCGATTGTAATGCATTTAAAATGACTATGGATAAAAAAGAAATGAGTACAAAAATATCTAGATGGGCAATAATGTTATCCGATTTTGATTATGTTATTAAACCAAGCATTTCTATTAATGATATTGAAAGTATGATTACAATGTTTGAAGGTACTCAAGTAGAAAATATTAATAAATGGATTGCCGATTTTGAAGATATTGTTTCATTATTTAACGTTAGTGATTTGCACAAATTGATTTTGGCTAAACGCCGTATGACAGGCAAAGCAAAATTATTTCTTGAAAGAAGAAGACGAAAAGACGAAAGATAAAAGAAGATGAAAAGACGTATTAAGGAAGAAGACGAAAAGACGTAAAATAAAAGAAGACGAAAAGATGTAAGAAAAAAGAAGACGAAAGGACGTAAGATAAAAGAAGACGAAAAGACGTAAGAAAAAAGAAGACGAAAGGACGTGAAAAGAAAAGAATACGAATTTATTTTGAATGAGATTATTTAAATGTTCATCATGATGACTTCTTTTTTTCAATTTAGACTTTGGATGCTGCTGTGTTTTTTTTTTCTTTATCTTTTCAGATGATCCAGCTGCTGTTTCCAGCCAACAAGAATACATTCGAGGACGAATGTCTCATCAGTATGGCCGAAATATGGGAAATCTCCTCCACTATTAGATCTGCATATTATTTTCTACGCATCGCAACTCTGATGAACAGGCTCTCAGTGAGGCAGACGATTTTGAAGAAACTATTAATTCCTAAGAAGCCAGACGATTTAAGCGGTAGAAAAAAGAACTGAACGGAAGAAAGGAGAATGGAATGTTTTTAGTTTTAAGTTGGTGTAAAAAAAACGTAAGATGAAGACGAGTTCCCGTATAAGATGTAATTGATTAATTAGAGTTATGATTGTTTGCTTTGTAAATAGTCTTATGTAAACATCTTTTTTGTAAATATTAACGTTTAATATAAGTCATTTAAAAGTTTAAAAACGGTGTCAGAATTTAATTTACCTCCGAGTTTATTTACTTATGTGTTCAAAAGAACTTTTTAAAGAAGAATCTCCATAGTATTAGTATAATGTATGTCGTTTATGTGTTGTTTAGTTATAGAATATGAGGAAATGCAGGATTACATTTCCTTTTTTACTTTCATAAAAACATGACCAACAAAATCTTTATGTTTTGTAAAAATTGTACTTAAAGAAATGTAATTAAATAGAAAAGAAACGTCTCACAAGATAATTTCAGATCAATGCAATCAATAATGATAAAATAGTCGAAAAGAAAAAAGTTACAGCTCATCTGTAATTCTTTGGTAAAAAGTAATAGATTTTAGAAAGATTAGTTATTGTTACACTAAACAGAAATTTTAAATGTAATAAGAATTTTTAATAGACTTTAGATATATTATTTATTTCAACATTCAGTTTATGTAACAATAAAATAAGTATTTTAAAATTCCTTTTTTACAAACATCATGAAATGGTCCAAATAGAAGAACCCGGATCAACGAATGTTTATAAAAGGTTTAAATGAAACAAAATCTTCTTCGAAACTTTAGAGGAATAAAAATTTTTCATTTGTGACACTATGATGAAACTAGTTTTTAAGTAAAATGTATTTTTACAGAATTATAGGATTGCTGAAAGAGAACTTTGAGAACTTTGCATGTCTTTTTTATAAGTCAACAATAACTATTTTTTAAAAATCGCATACAAAATCAGATAACTGAGTTTCATTTATAAATTTCCTGTCTATATATAAAAAAAGGAATTAAAAAAAAAAAAAAAAAAAAAAAAAAAAAAAAAAAAAAAGGAATTTCTTTTTGGCAGTTTAGAAATGTATTTTGATGGGACTTGCGCTATTAATTAGGTAATGAGTCAAGGAAAGTTTTTAATATATTACACAGTGTATTATTTTATGTAGTTATCAAATTAAAAAAAAATATAATCAGATAAACTTGGTTATGAAAGATTAAACTATTTATAAACATTTATCGGTGGATTTTGACGCAATTTACATTGTTATGGTTACATAATTTTTGGATATGATGTTAACATATTGCATGATGTTCCACATTACTTAGTTATAGAATGTTACGGGGAAGCATGGTTTACATTTCCTTTTTACTTTCATTAAAAAAAAACCTCGATAATAAAATCCTTATATAATTTTTCTTCAAAGAAATGTATTAAGTAGGAAAGAAACAGATAACAAGATAATTCCAGATTAATGCATGCTTTTATAATGATAAAATAGTCGAAAAGAAAAAAAAAAAGTAACAGGTCATCTGCAATTCTTTGGTAAAAAATAATACATTTTAGAAAGATTACTTATTGTTACGCTAAACAGAAATCTTAAATGTTATAAGAACTTTTAATACATTTTAAATCTATCATTTATTTCAACTTTTAGTTTATGCAACAATAAAAAAAGTATTTTCAAATTCCTCTTTCACTAATATAGAATGAAATGGTCCAAATGGAAAAATCTAGATCAACGAGTGTTTTTAAAAGATTTAAGTGAAACAAAATCTTCTTCGAAACCTTAGAGGAATAAAGCAGTTTTTCATTTGTAAGACTATGATGAAACTAGTTTTTAAATAAAATGTATTTTTACAGGATTATAGGATTGCTGATACTAAAACTGTTTCAAAGTATCATGAGAACTTTTGCATGTCATTTTTAAAAATCAATAATGCATTTTTTTTTTAAAGAATCGCATATGAAATCGAATAACTGGATTTTATTTATAAATTTCCTGTCTATATGGAAAACAAAAGAGATTTTCCTTCCTGTAGCTTATACAGTGAAACCTCCAAATAAGGGACACCTATGGGACCGGAACTTTTGTCCCTTAAATAGAGGTGTCCCTTATTCGGAGTTTTTATATTATTTTTAATTAATCGATCTGAAGGATATAAAAATAGCAAAACATTAAAGATGATGATTCTTAAATGACCCGAATTGTATAAATTTTGTTAATCAGACAAAAGGAAGAAAAGAGAATTAATTAATTAAAAATTTTATTTAATTACTAAATCATTAAATGATTTGTAGAATTATTGATTTGTATTTTTTATGCAAACTGTATACATGCAACAAAAAGTATAAAAACATTTGAAAGAATTTTACTTGAAGTTACAATCAAAAGGAATTATTTTGCAAATTTCATTTTTTCGGTATAAACCTTTCAAATGTTCATTTACTATACTTATAAATTTTAGTTCTTCATTACCAGCAGTATTTACCAAAGAAGAAAAAATGTATTTAACTGTTTTGCATATTTTAAGCAAACAAATCTCTCAATCTCTCTCTACTTAACAAGCGGAAAATGTTTTGGCGCAGTTACAAATTCATTTTTTAATTGAAAGGTATAAAATTGGAATGCTTGACTATAGAGGCGATTTGCAATTGAACTGTATTTTATATTTTTTGAAAAATAAATTACCTGTTAGTAATAAGTGATTTTGATCACGTGGCAAGGATGTTTTTTACCCTTTCTTGAGTAGTTATTTATCTTTTGTGTGGAAATTCGGTTCAAAACGCCCACAGTGATATTTTCTAAAAAATCTATTGCATTTGAAAAAAAAAATGGTTGATTACATATTTTCTAAAACAACACTTACTAGTTTCAGGCACTTCCGGATAAAAAAATAATTAAAACATATGTCTTAAAAGTTGCCTTTTTTGGATTTGAGAACAGCTTAAAAGCATATGTAAACTTCTTTATTTCACAATTTTCCTTTATTCTCCACTTTCAGAACTATCCTCACAATTTTCATTATTACTTTCAATGTGGGTAAATGCACTAATGTTGAATCAGAATTGTGGGTAAATAAATGGCCGTTAATAGTGTCATATGAGTCTGTATCAAAATGACTGTCTGCCTGTTTGATAAGTTCACAAAAATCGGTATTTTAATTTTCATCACAGACTACTTCATCATCTGAAATTCAAAAACCAGTCTCTTTAATCTCATTTTGAAGTGTCCCTTAAATCGAGTGTCCCTTATTCAGAGGTAAATACATTACACGTCCTATACCAAGGGACTGGGACTAGAAGTTTTGTCCCTTAATTAGAGGTGTCCCTTATTCAGAGTGTCCCTTATTTGGAGGTTTCACTGTAACTGGAGTTTTGCTAAATGGATTTTGATGGGCTTTGCATTGTTAATTAGATAATGACTCAAGGAAGGTTTCAGTACATTACATATCGTTCCATATGCCATAAATATAAAATTAAAAGAGAAAATTCTATAATCAGATGAACCTGATAATGAAAAATTAGCCCATTTATTAACTTTTTTTGGTAGATTTTGATGAGACTTGCATTGTTATAGTTAAATAATTTTTGGAAATGATATTAGTATATTGCATATCTTTCTACGTTGCTTAGTTATAGAACTGTGGAGGGGAACGCATGGGTTAGATTTTCTTTTTACTTACATAAAAAAAATATCAATATAATCGAAATGACGTTTTTGTCATTTTCAGCATTAAATATCTTATTTAAACAATAGTACCCCAAACTTTTTCTTGTAGAATATGAAAGTGCATTACTAGCAAAAGCTAAATAATATTATTCTGAATCGAAATATTGTTGCTGTTAGCAGATATAAGCTGTTAAATATTCAAAATTTTCAAAATCTGCAACATTTAAATTAGTATTATTAAAAAAAGCGTCACGATTGAATAAAAAAATATATAGCATGCAGTAGTTGAACATACGTACAAAAACATGCAAAAGAAAAATAAGTGAGGTATCATAATGTTTTTAGGGGAAAAATGACAAAAATTTCAAACAAACAATGTCGATGATCACACATCTTCCCTATAAAAAATGTAAAATCCTATTTCTCTTTCCTCTTTCTATGTTTTACCCCATGAAACAGTGGAATATCCTTTTTTAGGTGCGTTCGTAATTATGTAAATACGTAGCACCTATAGTGGTCTTTCAGTCCGTTCGTCTGTCCGTCCGTCTGTCTGTCCGCATATAACAACGCAAAAACTATCCAACCGAATCGTTTGAAATTTAAAATACATAATTATTACCATAAATTTGTCGAATCATTTCAAATTTTATGAAAATCGGATGGATAGATCAATTACAGGGGCAATCAAAAGTATTCCATTACATTACGGTCAATAGGGAAAAAAGTTTCAAATGCATTTTAATTGTTTGAAATTTAAAATACATTATTATTACATAATTTTGTCGAGTTGTTTCAATTTTTTTAATAATCGGGTGCATAGATCAATTACAGGAGCAATAAAAAGTATTCAATTACATTATGGTCAATGGGGAAAAATTCCAAATGTATTTAATATGTTTAAAATTTAAAATACATAATTATTACATAATTATGTCGAGTTATTTCAAAATTTATCAAAATCGGATGAATAGTTCAGTTACAGGGACAATCAAAATTGTTCCGTTGCATTACGGTTAATGGGGAAAAATGTTTCAAATGCATTTTAATGGTGTTACACTCATTCGAACGAAATAAAACTGATATGCATCTATAAAATACATATGATATACATTTTGTATAATCTGTTTTGCAAAGAATATTTGTTATTGATTTACAACAAAAGTATTCCATTGCATAATGGTATACACAGTAAAAAAAAAGGGTCGATCTACTAAAAAAACTTTAGTAATCCTTGTAATTACTAAAAAATGTTTAGTAATCTTAGTCGGTTACTAGAAAATCTGTAAGAATTACTAGAAAAAAGTTAGCAACGAATAGAGTTAATAGTTTTATATTTTAAATAGCTATTACTAAAACGCACTTGGCGTGGCCTCGATAGCATAGTGGTTATAGTAACGGACTCCAGGCCAAAAGGCCCCGGGTTCAATACTGGACATCGCCAAGTACGCCCAGAATGTATGTAGTGTAAGTACTCTATAATAAAGGGGTTATGAATTTCCTGTTGGAGCTGGTCGCAAAGTTTGGTGCTGCCATCTATTGCGTTTTTGCCGAAAATTTATCGCTTCAGAAGTCTGGATGCAGCTCGAAGGAAGCTCCTGCCTTTCGAACGCACGTAATTGTTATTAAAAATAATTTTGGAGCTATTACTAAAATTTGCTTGGTGGCTCATACTAAAAAATTTTGAGTTAGTTATACAAAATATTCTTTTGTTCAGTTTACAAAAGAAATGCTTGTTTTACTTGCAAAAAAAAAGTTTGTAATGGTTACTAAAAAATTCTGTGGAATACAAATTTACTAAAAATTTTTTAGTAACCTCTTGAATTTTTTTTTACAGTGTAGGAAGAACAATGTTTGATGAGCGTTTTAATTGTAATTATTTACAATTTTAGGAGATTGCTATATGAGAGTGATATTTTTAAAACTAAGGTAACTTCACGTGCAATTTCCAACTTGTTTCTTTCTCCTTTCAAAAGAGAAATGGGATATTTCGTTTTCTAATACCAAAAAATTTGATCATTGTTTTTTTTTTTTTTGGGGGGGGGGGGTAAATTTTGTTCTTTTTCTTAAAAATATGACGAGACCCCACTTCTTTTTCTTTTTCATGTTTTTGTACATATGTTCAACTACTGTATGTTTTTTTCGTTTTATTCAACCATGATGCTTTCTTTAGATAACACTATTTTAAACGTTGCAGATTTTGAAAATTTTGAATATTTAACAAATTATATCTGCTAACAGCAAAAATATATCTGTTCAATATTATACTGTTTAGCTTGTCCTTATAGTACACTTTCATATTATATAAGAAAAAGTTTGGGGTACTATTGCTTAAATAAGATATTAAGTGCGGAAAATGGACAAAAACGTCATTTTGACTGCAATTTTCGGCAACATCACAATATAAACTAACAATGCTCCATGAAAAGAAAAAATAATAAGCAGGTAGTATTATACTAATAGTTTATGCCAAAAGAATTTTGGGATGTTGTTGCTTACCAAAGATATAGCACTCCAAACATATCGGCATTTCATTTTTCATGAAAAATGGCATTCATAGCCTTGAACTTTGACATTTTTTATAGGGAAAAGGAAATTTTTTCAGGGCTTCGAAATTGCACATTATTTATTAAATATGATTGCTTCAACATAAGAAAATATCAAGCCAATTAAAAAATACAAATATCGAAACATCACTTTTTTTCTGAATTTCAAAATAATGGCCTCTTAAACACAATAATAATTTTAAAATAAAAATTTAAATATTCAATTTATTTCAATGTCTGTCTTGTATAAATGTTAATAATAGCAGTTGTAACACCATAGTTAATATAATTATCTTTTAAGTTTTATGCCAAATCATGGAGTTTAAAAATAGAACAAAAACAACCGTGTCAAAAGTTTGAGCACAATCGCGTTTTTATTACCTACCTATTGCATTCATTACCATGGCACGACTATAGAAAAATTCTTCGTAACTTTTCATTACATGACTCTAAGAACCTAAAACCCCTCCCACCTAAATATATATATATATATTATGTGTGTATTAATTTTTGTCCGATGATAAAAGTTGCCATTATGCAAGAATCGTCTTCAAACTCGCCAAATATATTAAAATGGTTAATATCTCGGCGGAGACTGCAAATGAGCAAAATCGCTCCAAGGAGATGGAAATGAGGACGGTTAAAAAATTTGAATACCACTTTAACACGGCTGTGACAAAACCAGCTTCTACAGAACAATGACAGGAATAAATGAAAATTTTTCGTTATAGCAGTTGCCAAGAATAATAATAATAATTAAAAAACAATATACTTCTGTCTAGAACAATTACTTTACTATTGCAAGATTTGTACGTGAAAGCTGAAAAACAAAATAGGTAGACGAATTTAAGAAAAATTGAATATTACGTCACAACTTTTCTATAACAAGATTTCCACATGAAAAGGGTAAATGAAATAAATAGCTTGACGGATTTTTTTTGAAAAAGCAAAAATTTCGTCATATTGGAAGGATAATGAACGAAAAGCATATGAATATATAACGTCATGTGAGTTTATAAAAATGTATTGAAACACAATAAAAACCAGACTATAAAAATAGTGGCATATTTTAACATTTTGAAGTTATCTGATTTGTTTTTGCAACTTTTTAATCTATTCCTTATACATAAGCATGTGTGTATGGGTGTATATTACAATTTTCACAAAAGGTTTAGATCTCTAGAGCTCATTCGTAATGAAATGTAAACGAGATAGAACAAAGTTTTGGGATCGGCACATCCGACTAGTTTATTTTTCTTTTTCGAAAAATGACAAGCAAGATAAATAAAATTTAAACTAAGAGTCTAGTAAAATAAATTTACTGTTTTAAAAAAAATTCTAATATCATTTTTTATATGTGGAATAAAGATATATACTTACAAAGTAGGTTTAAAGATATGTTAAATTAATTGAAGAAAACTATATTTTGTTATTATTTGTTTTGTATCATGGCTTCAAGGGATAAACTAATTTCATTTTATATCTGACGTACTTTTTAAATGTAAAATATGTAAAATAAAAAAAAGAAACACATATCGTAAAGTGTCAGCTAAATAAAAATGCTTAATTTTCTGAGATGAATTCAAAAATATCCTTCTTTGAAGGATCATTTTTTAATTTTTTCTCTTAAATTTCTGTTCTATTTAATTTCTTAAAGAAATTTAAGATAAAATTTTTTGAGTTTGTTGAGAAAAATTTGTTTATTTTATTTACATCTTGCTTCTAATTTCAGAGTTAAGAAAAGAAATAATAATTTAACAAATTTCAACATCCATTAAAAATTTTTAAATTGATTTTTTTCAAAGACTAAAATTTAAGACATAAATAAATTCTATATTAAAATAATCTTCAAAAATTTGTAGACAATACATGTTTATTTTATAGTTAATATTAAATAAAGCTGAAACATCTCGAAGAAATTTTCATTTAGACAGTCATTTTCCTCCTAAGGGATTTATTATTATTTGTTTAAATAAAATAAAGAGGTGATAGTATATCTTCCTTGCCGAATTCATTCAATTTCTTATACAGTTATATCTAACTTATCAATTACAAAAGACAAACATATCCGTACGTAAGTCATGTCCTTCTGCCAATGGTAACACTTTCAAATTTTAAATAAAGTTTCAGTTTTACAATTTTTGGTATTGAAAATTTTAAAATTTTAAAACTTGAAAACATCGCTCATTTTCAATTTTTATCCAATCGTACAGGTAAAAAAATATGTACTAGTTTTAAATGTAATTTGTTTGAAAGCTGTACCTCAATTTGTTTTAGAGTTATTAATTTTTTTGTAGTTTTTAATACTTTTTTTGTCATTGTGGCAACAGAAGTATTCCAAAAAATGTGGACATCGCAAGGTTTCAAGTATATTTCTATTCTCGGCCGAGAACAACACACATTTTCTAAATGCTTGATTTTTTTTCATTGCTATTGCATAAGACAATAAAATATGAATACGCACTTAAACAAGTAAGAAAAATCATGCGTTAAGCATATATTATGAAACACTTTCCAACGCTTCCTGAAATCTTTAAGAAAAATTTGTTATTTAGGGAAATAAGATGCTACTATCCATATCCAAATATGCATTGAAATACTTTTGAACAGCCCTGTATTTGATCCGTCGGTTGATATATATATATACACAATATAATCGGAAAATTTAGTTTAGCAAGAAAATGTCTAACTGGCTGTAATTTCTCTTGCTGCACTTTATTCTAATAGATGCAAAATACTTGAATACTTTTGTTCAGTCCTGTAATTTATCCAGTATCTTTACTACACGCCAGTATTTTGTTAAAATTTAGTTCAAACAAACACATTCTTAAAGCTACTGAAATCACATTTCCAGAAATTATCACATATGGGTGACCATGTATTTAATTCTTTCCGTGACCCTGTATATCATTTTATCTATATTCTACAAACATTTCTTAGTAAACTGAAAGCAGTTCAACGTAAAAATGCATAATTAGTACCTTTAAGTTATTACTCTCATATTCAGTAACCTTTATGTGCTCTTTTGTGTAACCCTGTATATCAACTATAACATTTATATACACCACTAGGGGGGCCCCGCCCCCCTGCTCGCTATGCTCGTCAACCCCCCGCGTAATCGCTTCGCGATTCCAAATTATTGTCTACCCCTGCTTGCTGCGCTCGCCAATAACCCATGGTATGAATAAGCAGTTGCAGACCTTTCAAATGATGTGTCACACGACTGGTGTTGTAAAGAAATTGAAAATGTGCCCCCCTGGGGGGCAGAGTGGGAGGCGACACAAAATACATCCATAATATGAATAAGCAGCTGCAGACCTCTCAAATGATGTCACACGACTGGTGTAGTAAAGAAATTAAAAATGTGACCCCCTGGGGGGCAGAGTGGGGGATGACACACAACACATCCATAATATGAATAAGCAGTTGCAGACCTTTCAAATGATGTGTCACTCAACTGGTGTTGTAAAGAAATTAAAAATGTGACCGCCCCCCCCCCTGGGGAGAGCAGAGTGTGGGGGTGACACACAAGACATCCATAATATGAATAAGCAGTTGCAGACCTTTCAAATCTTGTGTAACACGACTGGTGTTGTAAAGAAAATAAAAATGTGTCCCCCCTGGGGAGCAGAATGGGGGATAACACACAAGACAACCATTATATGAATAAGCAGTTGCAAACCTCTCAAATGATGTATCAAACGACTGGTGTTGTAAAGAAATTAAAAATTTGGCGAAATATTACAGTTATCGCCAAGTTGGCGTCACTTTTGACAACTAATTTTGGTCGCCAAATTTTGCGATATATCGCCAAGTTGGCGACAAACTTAGCGATTGTTGGCGATGGCAACCTTTCCTCTCTTTATGGTAACCCATATGGCGATGCATAGACGGAGCCCTTTCCTGATTGGTCTATTCGACTCATGGAAGGAGTGGACAACCCGGATTCGTTAGTTCCGGAAATCTTCCACATCAGCATCATTCCAGGAGTCATTCCTTTTAAGGCTAGTTTTTTTTTTACTATAGAAGGATATAATTTGCAAACATTTTGTAAAACTTAAAAGCGCATATCATAATTGAAAATGCATTTCAACCATCCATCAGCTATCATCGATAATACACAGTATTTCGGATAAAAATATAAGGTTTGAAATATTTTGTGACCCTGTAAAAGCTATGTACTTCATATTATGCGTTAAATATTAAGTCTCAGCGGTGTCTATCAATTTTAGGATACTTGAAACCGTTTAACATTATTAAAATATGTCGCAAGCAATTCCCTCCTTTATTATTGTGTAATGGAATTCTTTTGAGTGGCTTTGTAAATGAATAACAACTGTTATTTTGACAGCGTCTTTTACAGAATGCGTATTTTAGTGCACTTTGCGAATCCATATAAATTTGAATAAGTTTAACAGGGTGTAACACCTTTAAAATTCATTTGAAACGATTTTTTTCCCATTGGCCGTAATGTATCGGAAAATTTTTGACTATCCCTGTAAATAAACTAATCATAGTAGAAACTTCATTTTCAATAGGATTCGTGCTAGGATAAACATCAAAAACATATAAAAATTTCAGAGCAATCCGAGTATATTTACGGGAGTTAGAGAGCGGACAGACGGCCAGACGCCATACGGCCAGTCGGCCAGACAAACCGAATGCATAAACACTTTTAAACTTTGTTGGAAAGTGTTAATAAAAAGCGCTTTTTTTTTTAATCTGTGAAAATGTGATAAAATAAAATATAATAATAATATAATATAATGTACGAAAATATTCAGAATGTTCATAAATTACTGGCCAACTTTATAGAACTGTTAAAAGAAAACAAACAAACAACAACAAAAATTATTTGTGTAAAACAGAAGACTAAAATATTCGCAAACCTATACTAATTTTGGTCGGCTGAAAACAAAGAAATTACTCTCCTTGCGCCATAATTATCTACTCTAATTATTCACCTTGCGCCTTATTTATCTCTAAATAAAAATAAAATAAACTATCCAATTAAAAACTAATCCCTATCATAAATGAAAATCGAACTTTCGCAGAATGTCCATAGATTAGAATTAAAATAGTGCCCGAGTTCGTATCATTCCCAACTTGGGCCGGTCGGAACTATATCATCTCCATTATTCATCATCTTCTTTTACAGTGTTACGAATGTGTTGGAAAATGTTTTATAATTTATACTTAAAGCATTATTTTTCTTTGCTGTTTAAATTTATACCCATACTATTCTGTTTTTTTTTTTCTCGTTTTTCTACAGTTAAAATCTTTATAATTTTTACTTACCCATCATACGTAGTATAGGGTAAGTCTTGCCATCGTTTTGAAAATCGAAATTTTTTTTTGACGGATTTACAGGTTTTAGATAGTGGAGATTCCGAAAAACATATTTTTAGAAAAAAAAAAAAAAATGCCGTCCGTCTGTCTGTCTGTAAACGCTCTATCTCCCGAAAAAATTGAGATAGAGACTTGAAATTTTGTATGTAGTTAGCATGTAAGAATGGGACGAAGCCTATTTAATATCAGCAACCTCGATTATTCGGAACTATTTTTTTCGGACTCTCGAAAAATTCGTTCTGATGAAAGGTATATAAAATTTTTCGAATTTTTTTGTTCTAAGGAATGGATGTAAAAGGTAATAAAATAACACACATTTTGCATATAAAACGAATTCAATCGGATTGTTAGCTGCCGAGATATTTGTAATCCTGTTTTCCACATTCTTCGATTTTTCATGACCCTGTATTTCATTCAAATTTCAATTCAGAGGTATATTTTAATTGGAAATGAGACGCTTAATCCGACGCAGTTAATTGTTAGTTAATAGAATTATTATTTTTGGAGTTATAAGGATGTTTCTTTTACACAGTTCGGTACTACTTGAGTAGTTTGGCATTTTATATAATTTGTCGAAATTGGTAAATCAGCAGTTCTTTAATAAAGCATTACTATGTATATTAACAATATTTAAATTTTGTTTATGAATTGCAATGCACTATATAAATAGTTTTCGCATGTTTTATTTTCATATACATATCCATGATGGGTAAGTATTACGGTGGCCCCCAACGACTAGTTTTAATCTTTTATAGAAACCTTCCATGAAAAAAAAATTTTTTTTAAGCACAAAAACTTTTTTCTAAACCTAGAATCATAATACCATAACAATTTTCATCCATAGTAGTATCAGATTGTAAATATCTTTTATAATTTATAAATCCGATATCCGCTTTACACATGCATGTATTGCACCTAAATGAACTTTGCTGAGTTGCTGATTTCAGCAAAGTTAGCGTAACAATGTAGATTGTATATTGATTGAATGAGACTGAAATGAGAGAATAAGTACAGTTAAGAAATCCAGAAAGCTTTTGTGTATACTATTCTACTGCTTCAAGTCTATTCAATCGAAACACGATAGTTTGACCGTGTTAATTCTATCGCGTTTTAAATTGGCTAATGCTTTAAAATGTTTAAGATTTAACATAAAATGTTTCGTAATTTATGCTTGACGCATAATTTTTCTTTATTATTCAAATTTATATTTACACCAATGTGTCTGTTTCGTTCTTTTTTGTTTATTAAAGTACAATTTTTTAACACTTTCTGGTCTGAATTATCTTCGATTTTGAGAACAAAATTATTATTTCTTCAATACAGTCAAACCTCGTTAAGATGAACCTCAAGGGGGATCAAAATTTTGTTCATGTTAAGAGCCCACAATAGTCACAGAAAAATTACTCAAAAAGACCCGGATGACCATGTAAAGTCTATGAGAGCGTTCTTTTCTAATATCTCGCTCAAATTTTAATATTTTTGCATGGTTTTTTTGCACAAGATAGCTGAGGACAATCCACAACCGGGCTAGTTTTTACTTTTTCGATTTTGCTTATATATTTTTTATATTACGATAGTTTCAGTTTCAGAACCGGTTTAAACCGGTTTCGAAAGTTAAAGTAATTTTTTAAAGAAAATCTGAAACAAAAATTAAAAAAGTAAAAACTAGCCCGGTTGTGGATTGCCCTCAGCTATCTTGTGCAAAAAAATCATGCAAAAATATTAAAATTTGAGCGAGATATTAGAAAAGAAGGCTCCCATAGACTTTACATGGTCATACGGGTCTTTTTGAGTAATTTTTCTGTGACTATTGTGGGCTCTTAACAGTAATTCATGTAATCAGTATTAAATCTTTGTATTCGTTTTTATAGGGGATTGTGAAAACAGTTCATAAAAGTAATTCACGCTAAGAGTGTTCATGTTGACAAAGTTTGACTGTAATGTTAATCGTAGCTATCGAAATGAGACTGCCTGATATTTAAAGATTATCTCGTTGTCTGAAATACAACGAATGTACTTATTTTGTGCAATATTTAATTCATATTTATATGATAATAGGCTAAGGAAGAGTTTTTGGAAGCTTATGGAAAATATCTTATTACAACAGGAGATAACAGATATCAGAACTTTATAAATTTTTTGCGTTTTATCACGCAGAAAAGTAACTTATATTTTAAATTTGAAAAGTGAAATGTATGTATAAAATAAAAAAATCACCAACGGTGCAAAGATAATTAAGTAATTGTTTATTATTATTGTTATTTCTAAATGTCAAAGCATAAATGAAGTCACAAGAAAGGCATATGCATATATTATCTTTTCTATATGTAGAAAGTAAAAAAATAATTGTTAAGACAAAATAATACTCGATGAAAAAGCCTGTACTATTAATGGTACACAAGACCCGAAAGGGTTAAGTAATTAGAATCATAATACGATAAGAATTTTCATCCATAACACATTACAACATCGATTGTAATTGCTTTTTATAATTTCAAGAAAATCCGATATGTGCTTTAGTACATTGCATCGACATAAACTTTGCTCAGTTGCTGATTTTAGTAAACTTAACATAATAATACCGTTTCTATTCTGATTGAATGGGACTGTAATTAGAGAATCAATAAAGTTTTAATGAAATTCAATAAAGCATTTACGAGTATTCCATTATTTCAAGTCTGCTAAATCGAAATAAGATAATTTGGCAGTGTTATTTCTAATGCGTTTTAAATTGGCTAGTGTTTTAATCTGTTTTAGATTTAATAAAATAATTGGATGAGAAAAAAAAATCTATTCTGAATCAATGGAGTTTTAATTCATATTCATAATATTTTTGGACGGATAGTGATAAGTTCCTGGTAACAAATTTATAGTAGTTATATACACGCCTAAACTGAAAAGTAAGGTAAAACTTGTGAAAACGCAGCATAACTATAACGGTGGTCTTAAACGGAACATTTTACTATCTCAATGGATGGAATACCATACGATTCAGTGGCGCAAACTTTTTAAAAATATTGGGTGGGCTCAAAAATATTTTTGGTAAAATGGTGCGACCAGTTGAAGAGTTGTCAGATTTCGTTGAAGAGTTGTCAGATAGTGAGAGATGAGAATTTCAAGTCAAGCTATCATGTTTTAATAAAGTTGCAATTTAATTAAATTATATTCTTATGCGTTTTTCCTTATAAAAGACACTTGTATTTATTGTAATGTCATGAGAGATCATGACCACGACTACAAATAGAATTATAAGTAAGTTAAACATGAAAGCAAAACATTTCAGTCATTTGGGATTTATGGGTGTTAGTCGGAGAATTAAAACACGTGGTCATTGGTGAAATATATTTTATTTAATGGAGAAAAATGAATAATAAAATAATAATGAAATAAATAAGTAGAACAATGAAAATTGGGTATGCTATGATTCAAAATTATTGGGTGAGCTCGGGCACTACGGGCCATATAAGTTGGGGCCACTGATACGATTCATGTAATAGCTCACACCTTCAAAGACGAAAAAAAGAAAAAATGCTATGATGATGAAAATTTTTTTTAAAACATCGAAGGATAAATTCTTCTTATTAGTATATTTTATATAAAACATTTTCCCCGAAAAATGAGATAGAGATAGCGTTTGTCGCGGGTCGGATTAGGAACTGTGAAATATAACGTAATCATTTTAGGGGGGGGAGGAGGGGTCTGGCAAATGATATCGCAAGATAACTCTAAGTTTTAAAAATATTCAGATCTTGGTGTACTGTACTTCGAATACAGTAGAATATATGAAATCTTTTGTGTACCCCTGTAAATACTATCTGCTTTCTATTATACAGGAAGTAACTTGTAGTAAACCTCAGTAACGTTTATCAATTTCATATAATATGAAATAGTTTAATATGATTAAAATGCAATCCAAAAAATTTTTCCTCCTATACTGTTATGTAATGAAATACTTTTGTGTTGCTCTGTAAATTAATAACAAATATTCTTTGCACTACAGATTGTGCAGAATGTACATTTTAGTATATACTTCATATATGCATATAAATTTTATTATGTTCGAAAGAGTGTAACACCATTAAAATGCATTTGAAACTATTTTTTCCTAATGGACATAATGTATAAAAATACTTTTGATTGTTCCTCTAATAAATCTATGAATCTGATTTTCATAAAGTTTGAAATAACTCGACAAAATTATGCAACAATTATATTATTTAATTTTCGTATGATTTGGTTGGGTAGTTTTTGCTCTGTTATATGTGGACAGACTGACGGACTGAAAGACGGCTATAGGTGCTACGCATTTACATAATTACAAACGCACCTAAAAAGATTGAAATCCGGTTACTTTACGTGATGTTAGGTTATAGGTAGGAGACAATTTCTAACATTTTTTAATATGATGCTTTATTATTTACTAATTTAGTTATAGATATTTTGATGCAGTCCTTATTAAATTTTTCTCCAGCGATTAACTCCAAATTTGAAATAAGTTGTTTATTAAACTTACTAACATTTACAAAGTCATTAAAACTATAAAAGGTTTAGACAGTTCGTCAGTAACATTATCACCCACAATTGTTAACTAAACTTTTAAGAAAATGCGATAGGCATTTCATATTATACGTTAGTGCATTATTTAAATCTGCTCGGTCTCTGCAACGCATTAAGTGAACATTACAATTTAATATGTAAAGTGATATTATAGAAATAGGTTAAAACTAGAGTATCGATAAAAGCTTTAAAGAAATTCAATAAGCCATCTTGTCATTCTAATGTTGGCAAATCAGTTAAATCGAAACAAGGTAATTTGATCGCGTTACCTTTATCATGTTTTAAATTAGCTTTTATATTTTGAACAGTACGAATTTAACGTAATAATTGGTTTTCTAAATAAATTCCGTTTTCCGTGATGCAGTGATATCGCTTAGTATTTATTATATTTATCAGGATATATGTTTATATATTCGTGAACAACTTTATTCTAGGATAATAATTAAGTTGATAGCAAACTATAAATATTCTTAGTAAATTCTTAGAAGGAAAAACTTAAAAGTGGTTTCCGAAAAGTTTAATTACTTAGAATTTTTTTTTTCGTAATAAGGGAACACGGAAAACTTTCGGCTTCATTTCCCCAGTAACTGGTATTTTAAAAAGATTTTTAGTTGGTGATTTAGATATCTTTTTAACAGATTTCGTAAGAAATACTACTTATTACATACCCCCTTGTGTCGGAATTTCTGGAATTTTTTTTCAGATCTACGCCGATCATGACCCATAGAACCTAAAACTACCCCAGTTCAAAACTTTTTCTATCTTGCCATCTCTCTCTCTCTCTCTCTCTCTCTCTACATATATATTTATCACTTTTTTATGGACATGGTAACTTCCAGAATTCTGCACAAACTTTTTCCAATCTCATACACAAAATCAAGGGGCAGAAAATCTCGGTCAACTTGTTTAATGGGCAAAATCAGAAAAAGGAGGGGGGGGGGTGGAAATATAGAAGATATTTTTGAAAACCAAAAAAATCCCATAACTTTTTAGTTATAGTGCATATCAAATCATCTTAAAGTTGTTATTGTTTCTAGAAAAAGACCAACAATTTATGCATGACAGATTTTGATAAAATTAAAAATTGGTTCAAGGAATAAAAAATAGGGTTTTAAGGAGAAAATAAATTATAACTTCGTCAATTCTCAATATATCAAATCGGCTTAGATTTATTATAAATTTTTCTTAATTCTATCTTTTACACTGACAAGTTTTTGATAGATCCAATTCTTACAGCAAAATGAGATTAAAAATACATAAAGGTTAAAGAAAAAATTATCGTTTAAACATGATTCTGATAAAACCAGCTCTTACAAAGAAATGAAACTAAAAGCTCCTCGAAAGTGATCAAATAAAATTGTCAAATTGGGCTTATCACTAATCTTGATTTAGTGTTTGTTGGTGAAATTAGAATTTAATTTCGAAATCTACCTGCACCTGTAAGTCGAGTCGGCAGGGATTACTTAATAACCATTTTTAAAAGTTTAATGCTTTCACTGGAGTGGTTTCATTGAGCGACCAATTTTGTGTTGATCCCCAATGCTAAATAATGTACCAGAATGCCAAAGAATGCCTCAAAGCGTCAGAGTTTTGGAATTTATTATATTTTATTTTCATAATTTTTGTGAAGATAATAATTTATTTTCCGATTAATTCATACATAAATTCTGCTGGAAAACAAATATTTCAACCTTTTACAAACATAATTGCTTTGCTCCTAAAAGGTTTAACTCATATGTTGGGATACTAATATATTTAGGTTATTATAACGATTTTATTAACCTTTCCCTATGATTGTTAGAAAAAACGCTTAGTAGATGAATTTGAACCAAGTAATTATTTAACACTAAAAGAGCCAAAAGGTTTTTTTTCCCTACACTGTCAGAAAAATTCGTCAATATACACTAAGTTATCCTCATTTTTTCACAAATAATTTCCGTACTCACAGAAAACGTATTTGATCTGTGAATTCATTTTGAACGTCGAAAAATGAGGAAGAGTTTCCGTTTATTTCTAGCACGCATGCGTATTGGGTCTGTTAGTAATAAATTCGAATTTGTTTTTAAAATGAAAAACAAAATATTCTATAGATTATAATGTCTAATTTAGTTTAAAAAAAACAAAAATGTTTTCGAATTTAAAAATAAATAACAATTACTTTCTTTATTCATTCAAAAATTCTCACAATTTGTTATTCAAAGTTCGATAAGTTGAATATACTAAGTAATTTAAATAATAAATGCGAAATATAATATTTCACATTTAAAATATACTTTAAGTGAACACATTTAAAAGATATTTTAATTAAAAAATAAAATGAAAAAAAATTGATATTGTAACACGCGCTTTCCAAAGGAATAAAAGAAAAAAAAATAGACTCACGCGTCACGTGACCTGAGTTTTGCTAAATTAAAAAAAAAATGTAGTTGTAATATTTCGTGTTTAAAAGAAATCTGGCAACACTAGTTCTATTAAAAAAAATGTTCTTTTCTTAGTGATATTCGAATGTTGGTTAAAAAAAACTGTGGTTTATATCTTGTGATGGTGGCGTGCGCCAGAATTATGTAAAGCTTTATTTGTATATAATGTGTGTGCGTTAGTGTTATATTTGTAAGTGTCGTCTTTTCAAGTAATAAAAAGTTTATAAAGAAGAATGCAGCCCCGAGATATTTATTAAGATAAGTTATCACTTCTTTCTTTCTTCTCTTCTACATTTGTAAGACGACTTTTTACAAAATGGCTACCCAACGTCTGGCTACGAATCAATTTCAAAGTATTCAGCTATCTTAGTTCCAGAAAAGTTCGATATTTTTATAATGAAATATGATTAATAAGAATGAAAAAAAAATGGCTCGAGCGGTCGTGCTCGTCTGTTTGTGAAGTATATTTTAAATGATTAACATAGCAAGTTTGTTTCGTTGATGTGAAATCATTCGATTGTGAAATACGCACGAAATAAAAATGCATGCATGTTTAATGCAAGAAAATGGCACGAGCAGTCGTTGCTCGTTTTTTGTGAAATGTGTTCTTCAAAGCTTGCATGTTCTGTGCCTTTAAAGTTCTCGTTCTTCGTTTGTGAAAAAATTTCTACGGAATAATCTTATGCCAAGCGCCATTTTCATTTGTTTGTGATATATGTTCTACGGACTGAATTTGTTTAATTTTCTGCTTCAGTCATCGTCGTTTCATCTTATATGTGTTTATTTTGGAACATTTTAAAGTTTGATACTTTTGTCATATATTTTCAATAAGTAAGCCAAGTTTTAAAGTATCTATAATTCTTTTCGCAAGTTACCACATTTTACCTGTCTGTAACATTTTGCATACCACATATTAGTTTTAATTTATTGATTACTTTACAATTTATTTATGTATTGTGTAATTCCCCTTCCCTCCCCATGCTTATATTTTTTATTCTTTTGTTTATTTTCATTCTCTGCATGCATGTTTAAATTTTATCTTGATTAAATAACAACTTTTCTTACTTCGAATAAAAAAAAAAACAATTAAAAAAAAAAAGGTTGATAAATAATGAAATAAGCATTTATTTACGTTGATATTATTTTTCTTTTTTTTTTTTACAAACAGGGAATTAAATTAATAGTGAAAAAAATATATTAAAATACATTGATACCATCAATACAAGTGTCATACGGTATGTGTTTATTATTTTTTTTGTTTGTTTTGTTGTTGGTTTCGCAAGGTAACAGAATTTAATTAGAAATTTTATTTGAGTGTTCTATTGTTAGTTGTTTTAAGCATTTAATTTAGAGTTCTTGATATACTTTGAAATAGCATTGAATACGATTTTTAAAACAGATTGAGTAAGTTTTTGCATTTATTTATTGATTTATTTTTATGAAATAAGACTTTCTTTTCTTTTAAAGTTATATTGAAAAAAACTATATTACGTAGTCTTGTCTTGATAACATGATAATAATATTGCTTGACATTTTAATTATTCAGATATGTTTTGACTTATTTAGAACATTGTTTATGAATGTTGCCAACAATTCAGTACTAGTTTTATATCAGTTAAAATAATGTTTTGATTAAATGACACGTAATGACAAACTAGTTTATTTATATCAGCAATAATTTAAAGTATATTTTCTTAAAAAAAATAATAAAGTTTAAATTTTAAAGATACTTTTATGAAGTTTTATGAAGTTTAATTATTTTAAAAGTATATTTTGCTAACGTTAAAGTTCACTGTTTTGTTTTATTAATGTTTTGTTTATATGAGTTGTAAAGCAAAGCTCACGTCCGGGGAACAATTTATTTAAATCGAATTTTTAGCATTAGTGGGTATATATCTTGTTGTTTGCTAAATTTACCAATGTCCGAGCTCAACAAAGCACGAAAAGAAGACCTCTTTCAGGTCGCTTTAGAAATGAATTTAGATGTACAACCCTCTATGACTGTTGTCACATTGCGTGATAAGATTAAATCCTCTCCCTCGTATGAAGTTGATTTCGTAAATTCGTTAATCAGAAACCAAATTGCGACTCGCGAGGAAAAGCAAAAAGCAGCTGAATTAGAACAGCGTAAATTAGAAGTAGAAGAGAAACATCGTTCGGAAGAACTGGAATTAAAAAAGTTTGAGATGAATTTTGAGCTTGAGAAGCTTAAGTTACAGGCTCAGAGCCAAAGTGTTTCCAGTGGAGCGGTAGGTGGTAATGCGGCAGGGATAATGTCTCATCCAGAGAGTAAAATAGATATCCAGAAGCTGTTGCCTACATTTAAGCCAGAGACAGATGATGTAACATTGTTTCTGGTGCTCCTGGAACGACAGTTAAAGCTTTCGAAGGTACCAGAGCACCTCTGGGTTTCTTATTTACTAAGTGTTGTACCCTCTTCTATAACTACGCTTATTGCTCGTGAAAAAGAAGAAAACGCTTCAGATTTTTCACATGTTAAAGGTCAACTTCTAAAAAGGTTTAAAATTAGTGCTGAAAGGTTTAGGCAGCTGTTTTTCACGCATTGCAAAGATAAAGAAATAACTTGGAGAGATTATTACTTCGAGTTACGTGCTTACTTTGAAAACTGGCTTAAAGAGTTAAATGTAACGTCTTTTGAAGCTCTTCAAGATCTGATCATAGCGGATCAGATGAAAAGGCGCGTGCCTGTCGAATGCAAACAACATATGTTAGATAATTGGGAACATTTAAATTCACCAGTCGACCTTCCCGGAAAATTAGATGCGTATGATACTATCAGGTCTACGTTTTCTAAAAAAGATTCGGTTGTACCCCAGGAGAAAAAAAGCGTATTTTCGCCGAGAAAATACATGGAAGCAGAGTAAGCCTCCAAAAGAAGACAGATCTTCTCCTAAGTTTGCTAATAAACGTTTAGAATCCGATATATTTTGCTATGGTTGTGGCAAAGTGGGATTTATAAAGAAGAAATGCCCAAATTGTTCCCCTACGATTAAGAAGCAATCAGTGCAAGCTCAACGTCTTGAGCTGTATAGTTTAAATACATCAACAGTTTCAGCTCTAAATGTACCTATTACGATCTGCAATAAGAAGGTATTAGTCTGTGCAGATACAGGAGCGAATCGTTCTATTGCAGGAGAACAAATGTATAAATTATTTTTTGAAAGCTGGTGTTGCAATGAAACCTCATACTCATGAAGTAACATTAGCTGATGGAACTAGGATGGCTAGAAAAACTCTTTCTGCCACTGTGCGTGTAAAGATTGAAGATCGAGTTTTCAAAACAGAATTTATTGTATTACCAAATGCCAAAGGTAATAGAACACTTTTAGGAATGGACTTCCTGCGCAAAGCTAACATAGTGTTAGACATAGCTAACAAAAGATGGCATTTTAGTGATAAACCACAGAAAAAGTTCTATTTTGTGGATGTATACGAAGAAGAAATAAGTACGTCTGCTCATGCGGTCAAAATCTGTCCGTATGCATTACCTGAAGATGAACGTAAAAATTTAAATTCCAATGAAAGGAAGAAACTTAAAGATATTCCGAAAAAGTATGAAAAATGTTTTCAACCAGGGGGAGCGAAGACCCCATATCTAAAACATCTTGCAAATAATTCGAAAGATGTAAAAGAGCCTGTTGAAATGAAACAAGGTAACCGGAAGAGATATTACAATAAAAACCATAGACGAGTACATTTCCAGCCTGGAGAAAAGGTATGGATTAACCTACACCCAGTTAGCAATGCAAGTAGAAATAAAACATCAAAATTAATGCCTAAGAGAGATGGCCCATACATAATTTTGACTCAAAAGTCACTAGTGACATATGACATTGCTAGTCTAGAAAATCCTACTGAACGAATTGGATCTTACCACGTTTCTGCCTTGTTGCCTTTCCAAGAATCTGAAACTATTCCAGTTGCACCCTTGAGAAAAAGAAGAAGATCAAAAAGCATCCTGTTTCCTCTCCGAGACGTAGATCGGAAACAGAGGGGGAGGATGTAACACGCGCTTTCCAAAGGAATAAAAGAAAAAAAAAATAGACTCACGCGTCACGTGACCTGAGTTTTGCTAAATTAAAAAAAAATGTAGTTGTAATATTTCGTGTTTAAAAGAAATCTGGCAACACTAGTTCTATTAAAAAAAATGTTCTTTTCTTAGTGATATTCGAATGTTGGTTAAAAAAACTGTGGTTTATATCTTGTGATGGTGGCGTGCGCCAGAATTATGTAAAGCTTTATTTGTATATAATGTGTGTGCGTTAGTGTTATATTTGTAAGTGTCGTCTTTTCAAGTAATAAAAAATTTATAAAGAAGAATGCAGCCCCGAGATATTTATTAAGATAAGTTATCACTTCTTTCTTTCTTCTCTTCTACATTTGTAAGACGACTTCTTACAATATTATTAAAAAAAATCTTATCGAATAAAAATGTATACCATATTTTTAGAATATATTACG
>OZ025300.1:57944329-58104329 GCA_964019185.1 Maratus speculifer
GCTTATGATTTTTGTAGTTGTAACCACTTATCTTTTAAAAGTAATCTTCAACTTATTTTATCGCAAAATTTGTAAGGATTGTCTCCTCCTAAATAAAATGACGGTTATAATTTGATTTTATTGGTGACAAAGTTAAAACCATTTTTACCCTGGGTAAGCGCGTGTTCTCCCGGGCTAAACATCCTGTTAGCTTCATATGTACAAACAGGATGAGGGAGTGTTGAAATACTTATTTTAGGTACAATATTTTAGTAATTTTGCAAAACTCTGAAAGGGTCTCAAAACTAAATTAGATTTTTGAATAGTATTTCATTTGAACTTTCGGTACAGAAATTCATTGAGTAACCTTGGAATTTTTTCCAAGGGGGCTTAAAATATTTTAGGGGGGGATGAGCCGCCCATAGCGCTCCCTTAGCTACGGCCCTGGAATAGGGGATGGGGGGGGGACTCGTATTTTCTCTCTCTCTATGACGCAGAAAGATAAATTAGTGCATATTCACTCTGCAGATATATTTTGTTTCTTATTAAACTGTTGTAAAAATTTCATTTTATGCTAAGAAAAGAATAAGTTGATGAAAAATTTGAGTATATGATGTGCAATATTAAACATTAGGTTAGCTTCATATGTGCAAATCGGAGAGCAAGTGTTGAAACACTTTTTTACTTACAATTTAGTATTTCTGCAAAACTCTGAAAGAGCCTCAAAACTAAATTCGATTTTTGAATAGAATTTTATTTGGATTTTCGGAACATAAGTTTATTTAGTAAACTTGGAATCTTTTCCAAGGAGAGGGTCAAAATGTTTTAGGGGGGTATGAACCGCTCTTAGCACCCTTCTAGCTACGGCTTTGGCCTGGGCCAGCCCTTTATAATAACTAACATTTCAGCCCGAAATCGGCCCGGCCCGAATGAATTTCTACAATTGATTTTTACTCGCCGGAGGGGTTCTGACCAAAAAAAAAAACCTTACCTTAGCTTCCCCCCCCCCCATGTTTATAATCTACTGTAGTGTCGTAATTTGCGATATTTATGTTGTAAATGAACCTCTGTTGTGTGAACGTTTTAGTTGACATTACTATTAATTCATATTCCATGTAATGAGGACATAAAAATCTAAAAAAAAAAAAACAGTATACAGTAAAATCCTTTAAGGCGGAATAGCACAGCAAAGAAAAAAATGTATTAGAGACAAATTCCCTTCTTAGCAGGTATAAAAGTATTGTATATTTTCTCGCCATATTATTGCATTTATTTAGCATAGATGAACACATTTTTCAGTTTAAAACAGGATTCCGTCATAGGCAAGTTTTTTTTTCATACGTTTTACTATATTTTAATTTAACTACATTTTAATAGGCCTAAAAATCTACTTTTCTTTAAAAAGAATAAATTTTAATGATCAATTGTAGAATAATGGCGATTTAAAAATATATGCATTTTTTAGCCTCCGATGCTATTTCTTTCAGACAAGCTAAAAAGTGCCGTGTCATGTCAAAAATTGTGGCCCACTTTTTCATAATCTGGCCGTTAAAACGAGGCATTCATACAATCAATACATTTAAAAGACCTGGCTGTTTTTTTAGTCATCAGCCCTGAATTTTCTACTCACCTGATTTTGATAATTATTATTATTATTTTTTTTTTTAATGTAAGCTATTTATTTGTAGTTGTGCCCATTTTAGCTATTTTTTAATTTATTTCCATTTTTATATTTTATTTTTAATTTTAAATGCTTTTTACGATATTTCTTCAAAATGGTGGCAACTCAGTTTAGCTTTTCTCTCGATAATAAAAATTTACTTCTCTTTATCACTTTCCACTAGTCAGAAGCTTTAGTTCATCAGTGAACATGTCCTCGTATTTAAAAGAAAAAAGTTAATTGTTTTCGTAAAATTTAGTCACAATAAAATGATTGCGTATAATTATGCACTAATTGAGGTTAAAAAAAATATATTTACTGAGAAATAATATTAATAATGTAAATAAAATAACAGAAAAAAATTTATGATAAAAATTAATGTCTAAAGCAAAATAAGAAAAATTTTAAATGAGGAAAATGATGTCACTCAGAAACCAGATAAATGGGAATTACAATATTAATACGGATGCCTTTTTCATATTACTAATAACAGTAACTTTTAAAAAACATTTGAAGAGAAAATGACGTCACTATTAAAACATCGCATTTTTACTCATAACGATATTACATTTCAATATTTCTTTTCATTATGGATACTGAGATTGAGATTTTACTTTCAGATGACTTCAGTAAGTGAAAATAATGTCATAGTAAAAATGAAATTAGTTTTTTTTTTTTTTTAATAAAACTATTTTTTTGTGAGTGCATGTAAAATAAAATATCTGGATTTCGCCGGCACTCAGATTACAATTTTAACTGAAGATGTGCGAATATTTGCATGCAAAATTGTAACTGGCAAACTTGACATTAAGTTTGGAAATATATTTATTATATATTGATTCAATAATGTAATTGCTTTTTTTTTTTTTTTTTTTTTTTTTTTTTTTCTTTTTTTTTAACCAAATCGATCGGGTCTTTTAAACATTTCATTCGTCGAATTCGTCGGGATTCCACTCGTTTTATTGTTAAAATGCATCTCCTTTTTCTCAGAGTCTATAAAAAAGCGTTTAAACCAAAGAAAAAATCCGTTTTTGATTAATCTAGTCAATGCAGAAGTAGCACGTCAAATTATATCTCTTTATTATTCCGCAATTCCAATGTCTCAGAGAGAAATTGCTATTCAATTGGGTATTTCACGCCGTTATTATATTGATAAACACAAGAAAAATGAAGTTAGTTCATTGCAATCTAAACGGGGTCGCCCTTCTAAAAAACCTCTATCGATTTTTTTTTTTTTTTTTTTTTTTTTTTTTTTCTTAATCGGAGGCGAAATTGAATTCTGCAATGGCAGAATTTACATTCAACTTATTGTAAAAAAATTTGGGATCAAGCCAAATTTTACTGATCTTTGAACAGACCTGGCCACACTGAGACAATGATTTTCATGGTGTGGCTCAAAACCTGGATTGAAATTTTTGGGGGTGGCAATCATTTCGTCGACAATCATTTCGTAGACAAATCATTTTGTCGACCCCACTTCGTCGACATCTATACTCCGTCGACATGTACACATCGTAGACATGTACACTTCGTCGACATATCATTTCGCCATATCATTCATTTTTATTGTATTTTAAAGAATAAAAATTTGATGGGGGTACTTGCTCATACACCTCCTCGTGGTGTACCCTGGATTGAGCTAAGGTATGGGCGACGTTAATATTTTTCTTTCATAATACTTTACAAAAATCCATGTGTTCACAAATCAAATCATCGTCGAAAGGTAAATTACATACAATGTGTAGACGAAACGCTATGTCGACGAAGTGTACCTGTCGACGAAATGATATGTCGACGAAGTGGTTTCGACAAAATGATACGTCGACGAAATGATATGTCGACGAAGTGATTGTGGTCGAAGAGTACCACTTTCAATTTTTGGCGCATGAAGATACGGAAGAGTGAAATCAGTCCCGGCTCGTTACGGGAAAAAATAAGCTAGGCCCTACCCAGTCCGATCGTTCAGGAAAAATGTAAGGTCCGAACCCGGAAAGAGTAGTGAAAGTGACTAGGCCCAGTCTGGCCTGAATCTTTAGAAAAAAGTAAGGCCCGGCCCAAGCGCAAGGCCATCTTGATAATATCAAGAAAGCTCTGCCAAGCGCCGGTAATGAAAATTGTCGCATCGTATTGATCGAGGATCTTCAACCCATGCTCCGCGACTGTGAGTAGTCCGCTGTGTTATTTCAAATAAGTTTCCAAGCGACCAAGAAAGATTTGACATTGAAAGATTTCCGAAATGCCTATGGCCGGAAACCTATAGCTTCGGACTTTTCGCGCCAGTTAAATTGTTTTGAATCAGAAAATATATCTAACAAATTGTATTTTGAAAATTTTTGTTTTGAAAATATATTTAAGGTTGTTCTCAACTGCTCCGCTCAACAAGCGCAAAACGTTTTGACACATTTACAAATTCATTTTTTAACGGAAAGATATAAAATTGGAATGCCTGACTATGGAAGCGATTTCGAATCGATCTCAGTTTTCCATTTTATGATCATTAAATTACCTATCCAGTTCTAAGCTATTTAGATTAAGTGATCACCCGTTTTCGCCTGCTTTTCGAACGGTTTTTCTGCTTTCGTCGGGAAATGTGCTCAAAAACGTCCAATTTGAAGGCTTCTTACAAAAGATCTATTGTGTTAAAAAAAGAAAAAAAGAAAAAAAACAGAAAATTGAGTGCGATTACACAGTTTCTGAATAACAACCCCTGCTAGTTTCATGCATTTATGAAGAAAAATAAATTAAAGCATGTGTCACAAAGTTGCCCTTTTTGATTTAAGAACACTCTTAATAAAATGTTTCTGTATGGTACTTATTTTATTTATTAAGTAAATTTTCTGGTTCGAAATGATTTTTTTAATTTTTAAAACAGCATAATATTTTATAGTTATGACAATTCTCTTCTTTATATGAGTAAAAACAAGTAAGAAAAGTCATGCGTCAAGCATACATTATTAAACACTTTCTAACATTTATTGAAATCTTTAACAAAACTTCGTTATCCAGGAAAATTAGGTATTACTGTCCATAGCCAAATATGCATTCCAGTACTTTTATACAGTCCTGTATTTGATCTGTCCGTTGATATATATACTATATAATGGAGCAATTTAATTTAGCAAGAAAACGCCCAACTGATTGAAATTTTACTTTCAGCAATTTATACTAATAAATGGAAACATACTTCAGTAATTTTGTCCAGCCCTGTAGTTTATCTAATACCTTTAATACACGAAAGTATTTTGCTAAAATTTCGTTTAAACAAAAATACTCTTTAAACTACTCAAATCACATTTCCAGAAATTATCATCCAAAGGCAACCATGTATCCAGTTTTTTGTGTGACCCTGTATATCCTTTTATCTATATTCTACTAACGTTTCTTATTAAACTGAACGCAATCAACGTAAAAATGCATAACTTATTTAAAAACCACCTTTAAATAAATTACGCTCATATTCAGTAACCTTTCCGAGATCTTTTGTGTAAACCTGTATTTTTAATTTGTGTATAAATATTAGTATTTATACTCATCACATAATATGCATAACAATTCGTGAAACTTTAAAGCGCATATCATAATTGCATTTCATTTTTCATCCATCCAACAACCATCATCCATAACGTACAGTACTTCGGATAGAATCAGGGCGGTAGCTAAAAGTGAACATTAAGGGGCGGGGGGGGGGGGTCATAATTGTTTTCTCTTTTTCTCTGACGCAGAAAGATAAATTAGCGCATATTCATATTGTAGCAATTATGTTTCTTACTAAACTGTTGTAATAACTTCATTTTATGCTAAGAAAACTGTATGATGATGAACATTTTCAGTGAACTGGTGCAAAATTAAACATCATGTTAGCTTCATATGTACAAATAGGATGAGGGAGTGTTGAAACACTTATTTTAGATACAGTTTAGTATTTCTACAAAACTCTGAAACGGTTTTAAAACTAAATTAGATATTTGAACACAATCATTTGAATTTTCGGAACAGAAATTCATTGAGTGACCTTGGAATCTTAATAGGGGGGGGGGGGGGCTCAAAAAATTTTAGAAGGGTTGAACCGCCCATAACGCCCCCTTAGCTACGGCCCTGGAATGAATATACTATTTGAAACATTTGTATGTCCCTGTTAATGCTATGTTCTTCGTAACGCGTGGAATAGCCACAGATTTTTGAAAAAGCTAATTTCTATTTATGAATATTTATGAGAAAATGCATTTTCTTCCTCCCTTAGAAAATAAAACTGAATTTACTAATAAATTAAGTACAGAATCAAGCATGGCTAAAATGAATAAATATTGACATGGGACAGTAATGCTTGGTTAAAAAGATTCACATTCTTTATATTATCGATACAAGGAACCCGTCGAAGTTCGACGAAAGAAAATGGTTAAGAAGGAACTGTTTCATGGATTTATAATAGACCTACATAATTAGTTACAATAAAAAATGCATCTTATATTGGTAGGTCTTCTTAAACAAATGATATTTAACCTAAAGTTAACAAAATACTATTTCTATAAAACTCATTTGTAGAAATTGTTAAAATTAAGCTTTAAACGTACATGAAAGCTGTAAAAAACAATTAAGATCTGCTATTATGGTAAAGTTATCAATTGCGGCTCTTATGCTTGGAATTCCATAATGAAGAACAGCCAGTGGCGCAGCCAGAGGGGGGGTTTGGGGGTTAAAACCCCTCCCAGAGCTAATAAAGAACGCTATAATTGCCGCTTATATGAATCAAAACCAATCTTAATATTTAAACATTTTGGCGTATTTCGGAATCCGCCGCTTTATTAAGTCAGATTTTATTTTTAAAAAAATGATTCAATTAAATGGTGAAAATTCTACTTAAAACTCTGAAAGTGCATATTACATGGATTAGTTAAATAAAAATTGGTTATTTGAACTAAATCACTTTTCTAAGACGTATTATGCTAAAAGAATGATGATTTCCTGCCACACAGATGCTCTTCGAGTTTATGTATTATACAGTGAATATTCTAATTAGTACTGATTCTATTAACCGGTGATTCAATTAACCGGCAAAAACCTTTATCAGAAACTCAACCCCTCCCCCCCCCCCCCCCCCCTAGAACCGAATTCTGGCTGCGTCACTGAGAACAGCAAAATTTATTCCACTTTAAATCAATTATAGAACTTTTCTCCTGTGATACCAAAACCCGTCATCATTTTCACCATATCCAAATTTACATATGCAGCTTTCACAGCTGTATTCACCTTTTTAAAAAAATTGTATTTTAATTTGGTCATTTTGATTCAAAACGTAAAGTCTCAATGTTATTAATTGAAACGTATTCTAAACTATTCATATTCTTTTAAGTGTAAACGTAATTTTGAAAACGAAATAAAAATCCATCGGGTTTTATAAGAGAGGATCGTCCTGACACACGTATTTAAATTTTTAATTTTTTCACTTTTAATCAGAAAATGGCAACATAAGGATACATTGATCATTTTTCCATTTTCCCTTTTCATTTAATAGAAACGGAGTACTTCTGTTGTCACGATTAGAAAATTGTACTAAAAACTACAAAAAAATTAATGTTTCAAAAATAAATTAAGATAGAATTTTTCAAACAAATTGGATTTAAAAGTACATTTTTGTCCCTATACAATGGTGTAAAAATTGAAAATTTGCAATGTTTAGAAGTTTAGAAATGTGTAGTAGTAAAAATTGCATACCCGAAATTTCATTTCAAATTTCAAAGTGTTGCCATTCGCAAAATGACGTATACGTTACGCACAGATACGTTTGGTCTTTATAATATAGATAGACAAGTGAAAATTGTTTAAAAAAATCTACATAGAGACTGTACACATACATTAATAGTTGATAAATTGAACTCAAATTTATCAGACTTTCTCTTCTACTAAAAGTAAATTAAGTACAATTGAAATACTCAAATGCATCGAAACTGATAAATATAAGTTAAATTTAGAAAATATGAAAATGAAAAATAAAACAAATATAAATACAGGTCGCAATTGGAATTTTAGAAGATTTTTTTTCCCCCATGAACTCAGAAACTAAAACAATCCACCTTTTACTATTAGTAAAAGAGCGCATGTTGATGGGGTAGAGCAGAAATTATTTAAGACATTCTTAGATGGCGAATATAAATTGTGCGTCAATTGTATGAGTCCGGTTTCAAGATTTTCGAGGAATTATGCATAAAATGCGTATAAACTGTAAAATACTGTCCTGCTTAAAAAACGGTCGTTTCTTAGAAAAAAAAAAAAAAAAACTTTGTGTCCATTATTTAGCATGGTGTATATACTTGGTAACCTTACTCAATATCAGTAATCAAAGAAGAAAAAAAATCCATGAAAGCTTGAACATGGGATGATAGATCACAGACAAAAGGTGTCCCTACAGACATTATTGCATTAGATCTAATTAGGCGGGAAATTCAAAATCTCATTGAATCCCATGAAAGTGATCAGATTTTAACTCGTGTACATTATACAACTACCCATAAACAGACAGCTGGATCAACACGCTAAGATGCTCTACTTCCCATTAAAATGTCTGAGACCAGGCCTGATTAAACTCTGAAACTGTGGGAAGCACAGTGCATTTCAGAACCCTCTTCATTCGAAAAAAGTTTTCTAAATTCAGCATGCCTGGAAAGTTATCAATGCTTACAAATATTATTCCAAAAAGTTAAATTGTCATATATTTCATTAAAAAAAATTTTATTACGTTCCTTTTACACAAAAATTTGATAATTTCGAGAAAAACATGCAAAAAGAATTTTGCTTGAAAAATATCCAACAAAATATAAGTTGGATAAAACGTTGAATTCAGAATGTATGTACAACAGAAATTATCAATATTTTGAAATACTTCTCTTAATTTTGAAACTAAATTATCAATATTTCATGTTACTCATACAAGCCAAACTCAGTATTACTTAAACTCGGTATGCAAAATAAACATACATCTAAAATAATGAACAGCCTGGAAGAATTGCGATCAGGTGGTTGAATTTGGTCTATTACATAAAAAATTAATTTGTTATAAAAGTTTATGAAACATTTCTTAATATACACTGTAAGATTGGTAATTTGAAAATAAATTAGCATTTTGGAATGGAATTAATCCAATATAAAATTTGGATCCTTCTGTTTTCTCAATTTCGAGCGCCTTCAATTCTCGTGCCTATTCGGTAATCAGGGCCTATCTGAGACAGGTTGATGCGATCATGAGAATGAACAGCAGGTGGCAACAAATAAATTCGGACATCGGATTAAAACGAATAAATCGGAAAACTTACCGACAAGATATAGGCAAGTGGAACTTCTTGGAAGAAGCTGTGATAAAGTTTCCTTTTGATATGTATGCCCGTTTGGGAAATGAAAATGATCGTAAAAAAACAAGTGGTAGTTCCAGAAAAACAATTCAAAGACGTCGCCTGCGGCTTCCAGTTGAAGGAAAAAGGTTCATGGTTTTTCCTAGGTAATATGCATGGTTGCACAACTCTCTTCTATATCTTTATACCTGTGCGGTCTTCTTTTAGCTTCCCAAGACACTTTTTGGCGATGTTACGGGGTGATTTCGGAAGAAGTTTCCAGTTTGGCGAGGAAGGTGTTTTTAGATGGACGGATGGACACACAAGTCAAACTGGTTTTAGTGTTTCAAAGCTTAGCTCTGTTTTATTCTCTCTTTTTGTCTTGGACCGTCACGTAATTTAGCGATAGCCAGTGTTTTGAATAATATGTTTGGGTTTGGGGTACCCGCAAAACTAGTTATAGCTGCAGAGGAGCAGTGCCGGATTTAAGGAAGAGAGCAACAGTTGGGATGGGGCCTCATAAGAGACCGATTTTCAAATTTAAGAGCCTACACTAATCACTCAAAAAGACCCGGGTGATAATGTTAAGTCTATCGGAGCGTTATTTTCAAATATCTCGCTCAAATTTTAATATTTAAAAAAATATTTTTATATTTATTTTATTTTATTTTATTATTATTGTTGTTTATTTCTTTTTAGGTGCATTCGTAATTATGTAAATATTGTAAATGCGTAGCACCTATAGTTGTCGTTCAGTCCGTCCGTCTGTCTGTCCGCATATAACAACGCAAACTACCCAACCGAATCGTTTGAAATTTAAAATATATAATTATTACATAATTTTGTCGAGTCATTTCAAATTTTATGAAAATCGGATGAATAGATCAATTACAGGGACAATCAAAAGGATTCCGTTACATTACGGTCAATGGGTAAAACAGTTTCAAATGCATTTTAATCGTTTGAAATTTAAAATATATAATTATTACATAATTTTGTCGAATCATTTCAAATCTTATGAAAATCGGATGCATACATCATTTACAGGGACAATCAAAAGTATTCCGTTACATTACGGTCCATGGGGAAAAAAGATTTAAATGCATTTTAATCGTTTGAAATTTTTAAATATATAATTATTAGATAATTTTGTCGAGTCATTTCAAATTTTATGAAAATCGGGTGCTTAAATCAATTACAGGGAAATCAAAAGTATTCCGTTACATTACGGTCAATAAGGATTTTTTTTTTTTTTTTTTTTTTTTTTTTTTAATGCATTTTAATGGCGTTGCACTCATTCGAACAATATAAAATTGACATGAACCTATGGAGTATATATATGCAAAATATACATTCTGTACAATCTGTGATGCAAAGAATTTTTATTATTAAATCACATGGCCACACAAAAGTATTTCACTACATGATGCTATATGGGGAAACGTTGTTCGGGGCATGTTTCAATTATATTAAACTATTTCACATTTTATGTATATGATATACGTTGCTGAGGTGTAATAAAAGTTACTTCCTGTATATTTACAGGAACACAAAAAAGATTTCGACCACTATACTGTATCCGAAGTACTGTCTACTATTTACTATAACATCAAGATCTGAATAATTTTAAAACTTCGTTATCGTACGAACGCACCTCCTTTCCTACGCTTCATGTGCAATTTCCAACTTGTTTTGCATAGGATAGCTGAGGACGATCTACAACCGGGCTAATTTTTACCTTTCCGATTTTGTTTCAGATTTTTATTATTATTATTATTATTATTATTATTATTATTATTATTATTATTATTATTATTATTATTTTTGGAACCGGTTCTGAAATTGAAACGATCATAATATAAAATAAAAATATAACCAAAATTGAAAAATTAAAAACTAGACTGGTTGTAGATCATCCTCAGTTATACCATGCAAAAAAATCAAGTAAAAATATTGAAATTTGAGCGAGATATTAGAAAAGAACGCCCCCATAGACTTTACATTGGGTCTTTTTCAGTGACTCGGATGGCGTTTAAGAGACCTGGGCAAAAATGCTTACAAGGTTTAAAAAAAAAAAAGGTGGCCAGTCACTTAGCGGCCGAATTCCCCTCGGTAATGTTAAGTCTACAGGCGTTTGACGCATACTTATATTCAAAATATTTCCTCAGGGAATTACTTTATTTTTTCAATGTTCTCTTCTAAAAGGATCTCATATTTTTCCTTAGTCGTCAAAATATTTCTAAATTTTATGCTCAAATCAATATTTTAGTTTTAAAAACTGGTGAGCTAAAAGTAAAATTTTAACACTTCATGTAAAATTATGCATTGATTTTAGAAATATGTTGAAAGCTAAGAAAAAAAAAAAAAGATGCATCTTTTAAGAAGAGAACATTAGAAAAAGAAGTTAAAAATACTAATTTCCTGAGGGGATATTTTGAATATAAAAATGTATCAAACGCCCATAGACTTAACATTTCGGATGGGATTTCGGTCGCTGAGTGACCAGCCGCCTTAAGAGTTGTATTTACTAAGATAACCATTATTAACTTTAATAATTACTTCCAAATATTCATTAAAAATTAAATTTGATAATCATATTTTTAAATAATTATTTAATAATTATGACATCTAAAAGAATGTTTTAAAATGAACTGTATGATGCTGATTATATTTTTCTAAGCAATACCATATACGCAGTAGAACCCCGGTTATCCGAAAATAGGCTTAAAAGAAAGACCGTAAAATTCCTTAAAGTCTTTTTTAAATGAGAAAAAATTTATTATGAACACTATTTTTACCGATGTCAAACGCCACCTTGCAACATATTTTGATTTATTATTATTTTTTTATTTGTAAATCTTAGATCAAAACAATTCTGAACCATTTTGAATACATTAAAGAGTTGTTTTAATACTTACTAGCTTTAAAAATTAGGAGCAAAATAACTAAAAATCTAAACTTTGAAATATGTTTTGGGAACTGGTAGTAATAATGTTAAAAGGCACGTTCTTTATGAAATAAATAAACAGAATCAACTTACTTATTTTTATAGCCTAATATATGTATTTTTTCATTTCAATTTACGATGTGCATTTTTTTTAAAATTTATTTTTTTATTTATTTATTTATTTACTAGCGTACTTATCTTTACATTCATTACTTATAAAACATACCGTTTGTATTATCTTTCCGCGGTTTTTCGCCGAAAATTCTCTCTTCGCATGTTTAAAAAGCGAACTCCTTACACCACTATCGGTACTGATCTTCGATTTTAGCCAATAAGTTATCGCCTTGCTGTTAGAGCGACTTGTAATTTAAGAACTTCATTCAGGCGGCTCTGAATATAACACAACATTTTTGTTACAACGATGTTTTAAATTGCGATCACAGCTTTTCATCATATAGGATTTCACCATAAGTCTTTCGGTTATTTGAAACTTCTTATGCAACATCGGTTATCCGAAAATTCCTATGGAACCCCGGTTAACCGAAAATGCTTTGGTCTCATGCTTTTCGGATAATCGGGGTTTTACTGTATTTTGAATTATAAAATATTAAAAAAAAAAAAATATTTTTTCTGCAGTAACAAACAATAATAATTAAAAATATTAGAGGAGTTGCCACTTACGATCTACGCTTACCAGCCTGCGGATAATCTGACGAGAAGAAAAATAGACTTAAACAAATTAGTCGGGTGTGGCAATCCCAAAACTTTCTTCAATCTCATGCGTGTAAATACTTCAAAATTCGCTATCAAAGTGCCAAAATTAAATGGCAATCTATGCTCATCATGGGGATTTTAAAAACATGAAATTACGTACATTAGTTCTTGAGATATGATTATCACTAAAATCACATAAAACATGCAAAATGCAGCATAGTAGCGCCACTAGTTGGGTGATTTGCACTGAAATCTAATTTCTAACAACTTATGTCAGCATCTAGCTGAATCTAAAGTTTGATGAAAAAGCTCTGCATTAGTTTTTAAGATAGACCTATTGCAGAAATCGTGAAAAATGCAGCATAATAGCTCCACCTGTTGCACAATTTACACCAAAATGTAAACACCAAGTCATATTCAGGACTAACTGAGTCTGGAAATATATTAAAATCCTTGCTTCAATTCTACAGATAGAGTTATTTCGGAAATCGCAAAAAAATGCAACATAGTAGAGCTATCTGTTGAGCGATTTATACAAAAATCTAGAAAACGTAAATACGTATCAGGAATAACTGAATCTAAAGTTTGGTGAAAATCCGTGCATTAGTTCTGGAGATCGAGCTATTGCTGAAATCGTGAAAAATACTGCATGGAAGCGCAGTCTGTAAAACGATTTACACCAAAATGTAGAAAACGTCAATTAATTTTAATGGCTAACTGAAAATGAAAATTGATGAAAATCCGTGCATTAGTTCCTGAGATAGAGCTATTGCGGAAATCATGAAAAATGCTGCACAGCAACGCTACCTGATGAGCGATTTACACCAAAGACTAGTCAGCTCCAATTTATATCAGGGGCTGACTGAATATAACATTTTATTAAATTCCGTGCATTATTTCTTGAGATAGAGCGCTCACAAAATTTATGTCACATTACAGATAGACAGAGTCACAGAACCACAGACTCACACACAGACATTTTGGAAGAACGTGTTTTCTGGTATCTCTGACTCCTAAAACGTGTAAATTCGTCGAAAACCGGAAGTCGAAAATTTTCACGAATCAAATTATTTTCTTCTTGCAAAGATAGAAGAAAGTAATAAAAATTAAAAATACAATATATTTTTTAAATGTTAAAGACAAAAGAAAATTCTTTACTATAATAAAATAATTAAAAATTCATTTTTTAGACAAAATATACGATTTTAAAAATATATAATACGAACACAATAGAATATAGAATGAAATGTAACATTCCATCGCATGTTAAAACTACATCAGATTTTGGATAATAACTGAAAAATTTTGGTCAGCATTTGAAGGGCCCAAGATTTTCAGGGACCGTGTATCTGTTTAAAATGAACAAAAATTGTTACGAATAACATGCATTTTAAAATGTCATTAAACTCCCTTAAATCTAGTATTAACCCCTTCGCGACGGGAGCCTTTAAAAAATTTTTAATGTTTTGTCGCAGATTTTTAAAAACAGAAAATTCTGCTTTATTAAATCGAGAAAATGCTCCGATTAAATAAGGCAAATTTTACAGTAAAATTTTACTGGTGGGGATAAACAAACATTTTTAAGCCTTATTGTGGCACGTATACTTGTTACTTGTCCCCAAGGGGTTAAATATGAAGAATTATATGATTTCTGTGACTACCCAGGTTAACTAGATTAAAAGTATTTAAAATATATAATAGTGATTGTGAAAAGTTAATCTAAATCCTAAATTATGAATTTAAATTCGTAATTCACTTCTTAGGGGATTAGAATAAAGTTTCCCAGTTTCTAAAGAATAAGTATTATGTTATCAAGAAGACAAAATCATAATAGGATTAAGTATCCATCAACATAAATAATGTAATCGAGAAAGAATTGTATACTATGATGAATATCGATAACACAGCATTATTTGTTGTATCATTGATCACGGTAGATTTAATTTTAATAAAGGAATGTTTAAATTGCAGCATTAAATTCACCTTGAATAAATAATTAACATTTGCATACCGTAAAATATCGAAAGTAAGCCCATTTTTAGCAGACAAGAATTTCTACTAATTTTAAGGGAGACTTTTAATTGTAACTTTTGTGAAATAATAGATAAAATTAGGAGGGTGAGGGGATATATTTAAACTTTATAAATTTCCCAGGATTTATACAGCTTACAAAATATATGAGGGGGGGGGTATGTTTGGACTGGGGGCGGGGCTTATTTTCGGTACTTTTTTAATAACACACAAATAAAATGTATTAAAATTGCTTTTACGTTATATATATACATATATAGTATAAAATTATTTAAAATGCATTAAAGTACCTTAAAAATACATTAAAAATCTAAAATCCCAAAACATTTTCGGTCAAATTCATATGACTATCGTCAATAGTTCTGACTACTGACAGTTAATAAGTCCCAGTCAATCCATTCTAACGAACAGCTTGTACCAAAAGAAATGTAAAAGAATCAGGAGTGTAGTGGAGGATATATATATATGTATGTATATATATATATATATATATATATATATATATATATATATAGTTCGAATTTCAAACAAGAGGTGGCGCTGACGGCGATTGAAGGCCATGTCGACGCTTCACTCAGCACTGATCACCTGGCCTTTAATCGCCGTCAGCGCCAACTATTGTTTGAAATTCGAACTAAAATAAAAAAATTACGGTAAAAAAAACTCCTGACATTATACATAACCCTCCTGCAAAAAAAAATTTAAATAGCTGTTACCGTTTGCAAGTTATTGAATTTTAAAATCCATCAGTCATTTTTGGGACACCCGGTACATATACAGGGTGAGTCATAAATATCGAAACAATAGGCTATCTCCTTAAATATTGCCTCTAGACCCATACTTCCAATTGCAAAAACTCATAAAAAAAGTTGAAATTTCTGATAATATAAGTTGCAACTCCATTGGGGGGTCTAATTGAAAAAATACGGAAATTAAATTTTTATACGGCCCCCGTAGAGCAAAATTCCCAATTAGGAAATTATTCCTTATCCTTTCGTAAATTGAACAAAAAAAATTTCATCTCCCTATCTAAAAACCTGACAGAGATATCAAAATTTAAAATTCTCAAAAATTCGTGACTTACACCACTTTACCATGCTTGCAAACGAAGTGTTTTTCATCAATTTTCAAAGCAAATAACGGATCGTCCACAAATTGTAACGTTGTTATATGTCGGTTTAAGACTGTGCCTCTTATTTGGCCATAATAAAGCAGCGTATTGATTTAAAATTGAAACTTGTTTCTAAAACATGTTGATTGTTAGCACTGGAGGTCTGAATAAATCGTAATATTTAGGTCCGGTCCTAGACCGACTCATAATGAAAGAAGTTCAGCCCGGCATGAAATAATGTTAAAATCATAACCCGGACCAGCCAAGAAAAAAGCGTAAATCATAGTCGGCTCAGCCGTGAATTTCTACATAGTTTTTTACTACAGTATAGTTAAAAATTGTTTTGCGTGGAGGAGTTCTGACCAAAAATACTTAATATAGAATTTGGTTTTTTATATTTATACTTTTTATTATTAAAGAGGCGCCAAAGCCTGTGATATATTTATTTTATCAATGAATCTATGTTTATATGTAAATGTTTCACTTCTATTTTATTATCGCTAATCCATATCCCGTGCGTTGAAGCATTTGAAAAATGTTATACAGTAAAACCTTTTAAGACGGAATCACATAGGAAAGAAAAAATACGTAATAGACAAATGCATTTCCTATGAAGGTTAAATGGAGTTTATTTTATTCTCAGGTATTGTTGTATTTATTTTGCATGGATCAACACATTTTTTGTTTAAGACAGAATTCCGTCATAGGCAGATTTTTTTTGTCTGGTTTTATTTTGTTTAATTTTTTAGCATTTAAATATACTATTCATAAAAAAAAAGTTTTTTTTTTATTGTTTTAGAAAATAAAAGCGGTTTTAAAATTTATGTGGTTTTCGTAAAAATATTGATTAAACCAAAATTTACTTATTTTATGTACGTATTAGGCCTGTGATTTAATTACGAATTGTTCGAGACCGTGATTAAAAATTTCGTCAAGTGCAAGTCTGGGAAAAAGGAAGCAGTCCCCTCCGGTATGAAAAATACATTAGACCAGGATAGGCGAGTCTTCAGAAAAAAGTAACGTCTCGGTCCTGATCTGACCTGAGCCCAGAATACAGATTTTTTTAACAGCCTCTACTGAACGATAAAAATGTTGAAGTTGAGAGAGCTAATTTTTTAAAAAGGACTTAATCCGCATCTTAGAAAAGGAGTTATTAAAGAACCATTCTTTTAAATAACTAATGGGCAGTAAAACAGTACATTTCGTTTTTCTGTATAATGATTTTTTTCCCGACTACTTCTTGTCTTTAAATTATTAAAAGTTAAGAATTGTTAAAGAAAAAAAGTACTAACTTGAAACATGTCATTTTTAGTTATTTTACCTTACTTTTGTTTAAAAAAATGAAAAATTATTTACTTTTGAAAATATGATTTTTTAAAAGTTTTTTTTTTAAATAAATATTTTTAATAGCTCTAAAATAAATATTGAAAAACAAAAACTTCGAAACAAAACTAAAATCAGATTTTTATTTTTAGTTAAATAGAAAGAAATTGAAATCCGATAAATAATGTTTGGAGTTATAACGATTTTTAACTATTGCATTGACATCAGTACTAACAATATGAAAATTTTTTAATTTTATGATAAATTTTACCATGTGATTTTCTTAGCAAATTATATGGCTAAGCATCACAAAAAAGGAAAAAAAAATCAAAATTCTAACTCAAAAGATAGATTTTTTACGCGTTTCCTACAACTGTTAAAGTAACATTGTCTTTTTAATTGCGCACATTTCAATTTGTGTCTAATCCCTTAAAACCTGATGAGTTATTCAAACAGTTATAACTTCGCGAATTTTTAAGATGTGACGATGCAACTTTTTGTGTATTATTCAGGACTGGATAAGGAAAGTTTCCCTAATTGGAATTTTTATCCTACGGGGGCCGTATAAAAAGTTAATTTTCGTACTTTTTCAAATAGACCCCCCATGGAGTTGCAACTTATCTTATCAAAAATTTCACCTTTTTTTATGAATTTTTGCAATTGGAAGTATGGGTCTAGGGGCAATATTTAAGGAGATAGCCTATTGTTTCGATATTTATGACTCACCCTGTATAGTATAAAATTATTTAAAATGCATTAAAGTACCTTAAAAATACATTAAAAATCTAAAATCCCAAAGCATTTTCGGTCAAATTCATATGACCATCGTCAATAGGTCTGACCACTGACAGTTAATAAGTTTTAGTCAATCCATTCTAACGAACAACTTATACTAAAAGAAATGTAAAAGAATCAGGAGTGTAGTGGAGAATATATATATATATATATATATATATATATATATATAACCATTAATTGTAAAACAATATATATCAACAAAAAATGAATAAATGAATTAAAAGAAACATTTGGAATTTGCAGAACTTTAGTAGACTCGTCAAACCCTAAATACTATAGAACTACAAATAAAGTGTGTGGTTTCATCTTCGCATTAGCCACGAAAAGCAAAATAATATGAATTTGGGGGTTACTAACACACATAAAACGTATCACGTATCGTGAATAATATACGATTAATTTCTGAGGTATAGCGATCAGGAGACTTGTCCTAATGTAAATCTCTACCATTACCCGATTAATTGTAACTAAAATACATAAAGAAATTTGCACATGCATAGTCCATATACAGGGTGTCCGAAAAGTCTGGAAACGGCCGAATAACTCGAGAAATACATATGAGATTGAAAAACGTAAATATACGTGTTAAATATTTTTAAATAAGCTACCCAGTGATACCGAATTTGACCGTCGCAACCGACCCCCTGGGGGTCAGAGGGGGTCCAACTTTGAAATCTTAAATTATAACCCCCATTTTTTATTGCAGATTTGGATTCTACGGACAAAAACACGTAACTTTTGTATTTGATGTTTATTCCGAATCTTCGTTTATCATGGTGTAATCGAGCATATTAAATCGATACATATTTTGGCTTTTCCGACGGGATTTTCCCTAATCGAAACTGATTGGGCAGAATTTTTGACGTCAAATTCCTCGTCTTTTGCGGGAATAGCGTTTCCTGAAAATCACCCGTGGCGATTATTTCGATAGTGCTACCCTGTTAAAAAATTTTCCCATTTGCTGCAGCGTCACTCCACAGCTATTATAGAATATCTCTTTTGAGACCAATGAGAATGCTCCATAACAGAGTAAAGTAATCGTTTTCTATAAAAGTGGTGGAGTGACGATGCAGAAAAAGGGTCAATTTTTTACAATGTACTTTACTGTGTTATGGAACATTCTCATTGGTCATGAAAAAGATATTCTATAAAAGCTGTGGAGTGACACTACAGCAAATGGGTCAAATTTTTAACTGTGTAGCACTATCGAAATAATCGGCACGAGTGATTTTCAGGAAACGCTATTCCAGCAAAAGACGAGGAATTTTATGTCATAAATTCTCCCCAATTAGTTTCGATTAGGGAAAATCCCGTTGGAAAAGCCGAAATATGTATCGATTTAATATGCTCGATTACACCGTGATAAACGAGGATTCGAAATAAACATCAAATACAAAAGATACGTATTTGTGTCCGTAGAATCCGAATCTGCAATAAAAAATGGGGGTTACGATTTAAGATTTCAAAGTTGGACCTCCTCTGACTCCCAGGGGGTAGGTTACGAAGGTCAAATTTGGTATCACTGAGTAGCTTATTTAAAAATATTTAACACTTATATTTACGTTTTTCAATCTTATATGTATTTCTCGAGTTATTCGACCGTTTCCAGACTTTTCGGACACCCTGTATAAATTAAATCAAAGAATAAAACACGTGAGTAAAAAACTTTCTATTTAAAATAGATATTGAAGAGAGAAAAACCTCATGTAATTTACAAGAAATATATAGATACTAGCGGCCTTCGCTCGCTACGCTGGTCGGTTTATCTACAGAAAACTTTGAAAACACGAAATATCATTTCTATTATATTCGAAAAAGTGTACCATCATTAAAATGTACTTGAAACTATTTTTTCCTATTGGCCGTAATGTGGTGGAACACTTTTGATTGTCCCTGTTATTAAACTATACATCCGATTTTCATAAATGTTTAATTGGCTGGACAAAATTATGCAACAATTTTATGTATTTTAAATCTCAAACGATTTAGTTAGGTAGTTTTTGCTCTATTATATGTGGACAGACAGACGGACGCAGTAGAGTAGCTATGTTTTTTGGCGGCCGGGGCCAGCAATAAATTTTGCGCCCCCACCCCAATATAGATATATAACAATTTCTCTCAATTTGGCGCCCCTAGGCCTCGGCGCCCGGGGCGGACGCCCCCCTTAGCTACGCCACTGGACGGACGGACAGACTGAACGATGACTATAACTTGGTGTAATCCTGTCAACGTATATCAATTTCATAAAATATTAAATCGTTTAATACAATGATTAAACGCGTCTCAATATATAATTATGCAATGGAATACTTTTGTGTGGCCCTGTAAATCAATAAGAAATATTATTTTATTTGCACCACAAATTGTACAGAATGTATATTATAGTGTATACTTCATAGATGCATATTAACTTTATTATGTTCGAAAGAGTGTAAAACCATTAAAATGCACTTGAAACTTTTTTTTCCCCATAGACCGTAATGTAATGGAATACTTTTGATTGTCCCTGTAATTGAACTATGCACCCGATTTTCATAAAATTTTAAATAACTCGACAAAATTATCTAATAACATATATTTTAAGTTTCAAAGAATTCGGTTGGGTAGTTTTTGTGTTGTTATATGCGGACAGACGGACGAACGGACGGACAGGCATACAAATGGGCAACTCGGGATCCCGGGATTTTTTCCCTTCAATTCAAAACAAACGCGATATACTTCCGTTTCCGGGATCGGTCACATACATACATACGGTCGGATTTTAATAATGTAGATATAAAATCCCCCCCCCCCCCCCCAGCATTCTGGATTTGTGTTGGGAAATGTTTCATAATACATAAGCATGACTTTTCGTTCTTGTTATAAAATAAAACATGCTCTTTTGTAAATCAATTTGTAAATTTAAGAAGGGTTAAAATACTCATTTCGAAGCAGATAAAAACGAAACGGAAAAGAAAAAATCAAACATTTACATCAGGTCATGTCACGGTCAAATGATCAGATACAATAATATCTGATCTAGAGATTATGAAAACTATTGTCATCTATAGTTACGAATAAGTTCATTGATTCAAATTCAAGTAGAAGTTAAGGGATTTCGAAGCAATTGTTGAAAAAATGTACTATATATAAATCACTAATCCGATAATATAAAAAATTCTTGGTCTTAAAATATCATATGATGCACAAATGTATGTAAATAAGATAGTGCAAATGTGGATGCCTTAAAAAAGTATTCAGAAGTAAATTTATGACAGTTAAAAACAAATCGGAAATTGTACGTCAAACATGGCAAATGAGATGCGCTCGTACTATGCAAGTATAGTTTTATAAATATTCAGATTTGGTGCAATAGCTGTTATAATCTTACACAAAAATGCTTGGGTAAAAAATTTGTTACGATTATATATATATATAATGCAATAATATTGAAATAATAGGACCCCATCTTAAATTAGAACGAAATCCCCATGCCAACCAAGAATCTGTTATGGAATACCATTAAATTAATTACGTATGATAGGTTTTTTGAAGGAACTTTTATTAATATCTTTTTATATTTTCATTAGATTTTCATAAAAGTTGAAATGAATCGAGGAAATTCTGGAATGATTATATATATTAAATTTCGAACCACTTCGTTTCGGTAGTTTTTGCGCTGTTATGAGCAGAGAGACAAACCAGACGACGACTGTACAACTACGTACAGTAGACTCCCTCAAATTCCGCACAGCTTGGGACCAGAGGTTGCGCAGATTTTAGAATTTTGCGGATTTCTGGTCATTGCTTTGTTTTAATTTTTTTTAAATAATTTGAATGTAATTAATTATGAATTCAAAAGTATAATGAATGCTTACAATATACTAAAATATTAAAATAAGTAATAAACTAAATTAATAAAAATTTAGATAATTTTTAAATTGATTAAAATACTAAAAGCAAAGGTCAGGTTAATAATCAATAATGTACAATTAAATATTCATTATAAAGATGAAATGTGTTTTTCCTAAATTATTCATTGAAACTTGCCTCATAAATGTATATTACTAATTCACATCAGGATTATAAAAAAACAAAGCTTTATTTCATGTTTAGCCAGACTTAATAACTAAAAAAGCTTGATTAATTCATAAATATATTTGGTAAGATTGTGATTACCAATGATATCAGCAATATCTTGATTTTTTTCAGAAATAAATTATTCTTCTTTCTTGGTAAAACATGAATACAATAACCCTAACAAAAATTACAAACAAAAAAATATATGGAATTGATATAAAACTTAAAAAGTCAAAATTTTACACCTACATCTAAACTGAATGTTTCACTGTTTAAATCCATAAATTATTTGCGGATTTGAGGAAGTCTACTGTATTTATATAATTACGAACGCACTTAACAAGAAAAAAATCTCTGCGTAATACAATTATTATAAACCTTTCCAATATTACAAGATTACAGTTATTGCCTTTGGCCATATAGTGCATAGACACTGTATGTGGCCAAAGGTGACCAGCCACTTGCGATTTAGATATTTTGTTAAATATCTAGAAAAATACGTGAAGAATTATCCTGAAACCTTAAGAGTGTAAACATAATAGTACAGGCCATACATTCCCGTGAAGATTTTTTTCACGAAACTCCATAGGGGACCGTCAAGAAACTGAAAAAGAACGAATATCGTTTGGATAAACCTGTCAAAACTGATCTTGCAAAAGCGTTCAAATTATAGATTATGATTAAGTAGCTTATTGTAATAAACTGTGTTCATTTGTTTGCGGATGGCATGTATACCCGTATAGAAATTAAAGTTTTTATAAAAACAGTCCCAATTTTTTCCAAGTTTTTTGCTTATAATTTGCAGAGTTCTTAATATAAAATAATGTTCTTTTCCGAAAATATGACAAACAACATTGTACACAATACTCAGTTATCAGAATTAAAAAATAATGAAAATTGTATGAAAAATAAGCAGGTTTACTAAATAATTTTTCATTGCGCATGCGTCAACGATATCAAAATTTCATTTGCATATTGTGTTAGCTAAATGTATAGAGCAACTTTTGTAAATATCCCAAAAACATAGCTTCAAAATTCTGAAAGTGATCGTCTATAGAATCAGCTCAAAATCCGTTATTCCCAAAGTCAGGCAAAAAGATGAGGGGTTGTATCCATATATCTATTGATTAATGGCAATATAGAATACACAATATAGCACGTACTATATTTGGATAAAACCCCTGATTTGTTTGCTTCATTTTCGGAATAACGGATTTTGAATTGATTCTATAAACGTCCACTTTCAAAAATTTCAAGCTATGTTTTTGAAACTTTTACAGGAGTTTACATTTAGCTAACACAATATGCAAATGAAATTTTGATATCGTTGACGCATGCGCAATGAAAAATTATCTATCAAACCTGCTCATTTTCCATACAATTTTTATTATTTTTTAATTCTGGTGACAGGGTATTGTGTACAATGTTGTTTGTCATATTTTCAAAAAAATAAAAAACATTGTTTTATATTAAGAACTTTGCAAATTATAAGAAAAAAAACTTGGAGAAATTTGAAACAGTTTTTATAAAAACCTTAATTTTTCTACAAGTATACATGCTATACACATAAAAATATACACAGTATATTATAATTAGCCACTTAATCATAATCTACAGTTTGAGCGCTTTTGCTACAATAGTTTTGACAGGGTTATCCAAAAGATATTCGTTCTTTTTCAATTTGTTCATGATCCCCTATAGAGTTTCGGGGAAAAATCTTCATGGAAATGTACGATTTGTACTATTATGTTTACACACTTGAATTTCAGGATAATTCCTAATGTATTTTTCTAGATATTGATATTTAACAAAACGTCAAAAATCGCAAGTGGCTAGTCACCTTTGGCAATATAGTGTACATATATAGTATATATAAAATGAGATTTCACATTTCATTCAGAATTTTAATCATTGTTAGGGATTAGTTTCTAATCAAAATAATCTCGATTTTAATAAAGCTTAATAACTATATATTTGAGATGAGAAGTATTCTATAGACGGAGTGTTCTAATATAATTCTTAAGAAGTTTTTTTAGAAGAAAAAAATAATAATAATAGCCGAGCTGCTTCTAAAAAAAAATCTACTATCTACAGTTACTCTTTTCCATTTACCGGAATAATGACCCTGGAATAAAAATATAAGAGTTTCGAAAATCGGACGAGTTCAGGGTTTTCGATGTCAATGCCACGACCGATAGAAGGAAAAAAGAAAAGAAAGATTTGACACAAAGAAGACTTATTTGATCATAATTCAACAATATGCGCTCTTTTAAAGACGCCATACTTGTTTCATTCCAGTTTATTTTTTAATTCTTTTTTATGTTTATTTTTTAGGGCCCCCGTAGTCGTTGGGGGCCACTGTAATACTTACCCATCATGAATATACATACTGTAAAATATGAGAATAAAATCACGTAATACCGAATTGCGTAAAAGAAGCATCCTTATAACTCCAAAAATGACATTTATATTAACTAGCAATTTACTGTGTTGGTTTAAGCGTTTCATTTTTAATTAAAATGTATCTTTGAATTGAAATTTGAATGAAATACAGGTCATGAAAAATAGAAGGTTGTGAAAAACACGATAATAAATATCTCAACAACTAATTATTCGATCGACTTCATTCTTAAGGCAAAACTCATGTTTTTTTTTTTTTTTTTTTTTTCTGTCTTTTATATTCATTTTTTAAATTAAAAAAAAATCGAAAAATTTTATGCACCTTTCATCAGAACGAATATTTCGTGAGTCCGAAAAAAAATAGTTTCGGATGATCGAGGTTACTGATATTAAATAGGCTTCTTCCCATTCTTCATTATTATGTTCATACCAAATTTCAAGTCTCTAACTCAATTTTTTCGGGAGATATAGCATTTACATACACACAAACAGACACACAGACAGACGGACAGCAATTTTTTTTGTCTTCTAAAAAATATGTTTTTCTAAAAATCCAATGTCTAAAACGTGTAAATCCGCCATTTTTTTTTTTTTTTTTTTTTTTCGATTTTCAAAATGATTGCAAGATTTACCTTATACTACAACAAATGATGGATAAGTAAAAAGTAAAAACTGAACCGTTATAAGATCACTCCTGGAACACCCTGCATTTTTTGTAAAAACATCATATTCCAAGATAAGGATCCAAAATTTTACTATGGCCCTTTTTTGCGATAAGTTCAGGTGATTTTCCTCCACCTAATCTTCTTTGTCGTCGTAAAATTAGCCCTCTATGTCCCTCAATTCATGTGAATTTCCTCTTCAAAAGCATTTTTCGTGAATTTTTGAAAATGCATTAGAAGATTTGCACTAACATTAAATTTTAGAAGGATTTTATTAATTAAAATCAATTAATTAAATTCGTATTTATAGAGGTTTTGCGCAATATTTATAACTCCACTCAAATATTTTATTTGAAATATTTTTTTTGGTATTTCACATAAATAGAAAATGTACAAATACAGTGAAACCTCCAAAAAAGGGACACTCCGAATAAGGGACACCTCTGTTTAAGAAACAAAAAGTCTGGTCCCAGTCCCTTAGTATAGGACCTGTAATCTATTTACCTCTGAATAAGGAACACTCGATTTAAGGGACACCTGAAGATAAAATTAAAGAAGCTGGTTTTTTGCATTTCAGATAATAAAGTAAACTATGATAAAAATTAAATTACAGATTTTTGTATAAATATCTTTGAGACAGGCAGTCATGTTGATACAGAGATATACAACACTATTGAGGAGCCCCACAATTCAAATAAAGATATCAGTGCGTTTACAGGGTTCATACAGAGTTGGGAAGAAAAAATCCAAGGAGTCCAAAGAATTTTAAGGACTTGCCACTTTTCTTGTTATTTATGTGGCATGCACTTGCACACCCCAATTTTAATGCCCCATTTGGAGAAAAAAACATTAAAATAAAAAAAATCTCTATTAGAATCTAATTATTGGTGTTGAAATTGCACAGAATTCACAACCTTGGTGATTCCGTAAGTTTAAATAAAAAAATACAGGATCAAGTTTCCTATGCAGAGACCAATGGTCATATACAAAAAAGATCAGTCAAACTCAAAATACTTATTATGTATGTTGCATACATCTTTAAAAAAAATTTCAAAGGTACAAAAAAAAAAAAAAAAAAAAAAAAAAAAAGCTAATGCAACATACATGAAAAAATATATTTTTTTTACAATCGCATTTTTTTTTTTTTTTCTTTCCGGGAGAATATTGTTTGCGTGCAAAACCGCAATACTATTTAAGGAGTTTCTAAGGAGTATTTTGTTTATCTAAGTAATTCTAAGTACTACTTGGGAACGTTTTCATTTCTAAGTAGTTTTTAGAGTCTAAGGAGACTAGACTGTACGAACCCTGGTTTATCTCTATTGCTGAAAATTGTGAGGATGGCTCTAAAAGAGATAAAGAAATGAAATTTGTGAGATAAAGAACTTAACAGATGCTTTAAGATACATAAAGCAGTTGAATACTTTTTCGTAAATATTTCTCATAATAAAAGACTATAATTTGTAAGTATGGTAAATGAACACATAAGAGGGTTCTAGTGAAAAACTGAAATCTGAAAAACAATCACTTTTGATTGATTAGTACTTCAAGTATAAGATTCTTTTAAATGGTATTGTAATTTTTGCATGTACACAAATACGTATGTATAAAATATAAATCAATAATTCTACAAATCATTTAATGTAGTAATTGTTTGAAAATTTAAATTAATTAATTCTCTTTTTCTTTTGTGCCTGATTAATATAATTAATAGAGTTTGGGTACATTTAAATTTCACCTTTAAAATTTGATTATTTTTTTCTAACCGATTATAAAAAAAAAGAAGTGAAAACTCCAAATACGGGACACCTTTAATTGAGAAACAAAAATTCCGGTCCCATGGGTGTTCCTTATTCAGAGGTTTCACTGTATAATGAATGGTCTTAGGAATGTTTCTGAACTGAAACTTCTCTCCAAAATCTTTCGACGTCAAACAAGTTGGAAATTGGATGTTAAACTTAGCAAATGAGATGCGTTCATACTATAACAATTTTTTTTTTTTTTATATTCAGATCTTGGTGTAATAGTATACGGTACATCGGACAGGGCTGGGTTTTTGCCGCCAGAAAATGGTTTCTGCCGTGCCAGTGGCAGAAAGTGGTTATAACCGGTTTTTACCGGCAGAAATGGGCAATAACTGGCATAAACTCATTTCATGGCATAATCTGAGACTTTAGTAGCATTAAATTGCTTTGACATTTTATTAGTCAGGATAAATAACAAATAAAATATTGTGAATAGTTTTTAGTAAAAAATAAAAAAATTTGTATTAGAATTTGATAGTTTTGAATCTTTTATGAAAAATCAGCAACATTATTTGCAGATAATTAAAAGTCAAGAAAATGATATTAAGGACATAGCAGTTGTTAAAATTGGAAATATCATGATTTGTAAAAAAGTTAAATACTTGTTACAAATGTTAAAATCTATTACTGTTGCTTTAAATGAAAGTAAAAAACATGATTACTCTATTGCAGCTGCTCATAAAATTTGCTTAAATTTATTTAATGCTGGAAATATCATAGAAACTCACAAATGCAAGATTCAAATCTCTTTTAAGAAGTGCTAGTTTTTATCCTAGCTTATTTACTTCATCCTAAGTATGTGGGATTAAAATTGACATATAAGCATAAAGAAAAGACAAGGAAATTATTTTTTGATATTAATCAAAATTTTGTGTTGTATATAATAACCCCTTGTAGCAAAATAGACTCCTTTCCCAGAAACATAATTCTCCAAGGAAGTCCTAAAAAATGCCTTGTCTTCTGTGGGCAGTCGCCTTTAAAAACAAATACTGGTAAATGAGAATTTTTTTAATTTTATATTCTCAATGACATTACTGGCAACTAATGCTAGTCTTGAAATATATTTCCAAACTTTTCTTTCATTCAGAACGATTAAAAAACAGTCTATGTTAAGAAAGGTTAGCAAAATTAATCCTATATCATAGAATCCTCTCAGTATATTACTTTCCCCACAAAAATAAATTTGTTCTTTCAATATTGTAAAATAATTGTACAAGATATTTCATTATATTTTTTTTCTGTTTTTTTTTTTTTTTTTTTTTTTTTTTTTTTTTGTGCTACATTGTTTACTTATATATTTTCACGTGAACCATTTCTCTTTGTATGTAGTAGTAGATAATTTTTAAGTTATTCAGGTGTATTATTTATTTAAAAATATTCTGAAAGGAAATGTTAAAATATTACAGGATTTTTTATAAATTTCTGTTTTTAAAACATTCAAAATAGAAATTCAACCATAAACATATATCAATAATTAAACTTATAAAGCATCAGAATACCGCTATGAAAATTCCTGTTTTTCAAGTGACAGAAAATTATTTTATAAACAAACTATATTTGTATGATCATTTTGAAACTTTTTGCTACTTTAAATAACATTCATAATCTTTATTTTATTATTATTTTTTTATTTCTTTATATATTAAATACATGCGTGAATTATAAATCATTGCAGATTAAAGTTTTTATTAGTATTATTGCTTAGTTTCTGCCAGTTTTTGCCACTTTCTGGCAGAAACTAGTTTCTGCCATGCCGGTTTTAACCGGTTATAACCAGTGGTTTTAACTTTAACCACCCTGGCAGAAACTTGCCAGCCCTGCATCGGATACAGCATAGGTTCCCAACCTTTTCTGGGCCACCGCCCCTTTTATAAGAGAAAAAAATGCCAACGCCCCCCCCCCCCTCTTCTATAATAGTTAATTATACAAAATATTAAAACATTATTGCATATTATGTATATTTTATCTGTCTATCTATCCGTTAAGAATCACAAAGTACAAGTTAATTTATATGACCCTCAAATGTAGTAAAAAATTGTCTATTAAAAATTGAAAAATAACAAACCCAATAAGAATTTTTTTTTTTTAAATAACAAAATGGTTGAGTCAAATTAAGTTTTAACAATTTGTTCATGCTGGATTCAAATTTCTTTAACATCAGTCACAAATTGTCAGGTTCAAAGATATCTGTTCCTTTTCTTGTACAGTAAATTAGCTACTGCGCGGAACCCACTCTCAGCGAAATATGATGAAGGAAAAACAATTAAAATTTTATGTACTCTCGCTTACGACTATATTGGCTTTTGAAGTTTTATAAGTGCTACTTCTAGTTCTCATTTGTTGTGAATCCCACGTTTTCAACTATGTTGATACTGCTGTATCTCCATTTGAGAAAGGATATAAAAATAAATTTTGTATATTCATGATAAATATCAATGTCAAGAACTAACCAAGTATGAAGTTTGGTGAAAATCCATACGTGAGTTCTTGAGATAGAGCTGTTGCAAAAATCGTAAAAAAAGCAGCACAACCTGTTGCGAAATTTTCAACAAAATGTAAACAGCATCCCTTCATTTCAAGAACTAACAGAATCTGAAGTTTCGTGAAAATCTGGGCAGTAGTTCTTGGGATAAAGCTGTTGCGTAAATCGAGAAAAAGGATTCATAGCAGCGCCACCTGTTTAGTGATTCACACCAAAAACTAATCAGCCTCAATCCATATCAGTGATTACCTGAATATAAGTTTTTGTTGAATTCCGTGCAGTAGTTGTTGACATAAAGCGCTCACAAAATTTATGTCACACACATGCAGAATCATAGACTCACATAACCACAGACTCACAGACATTTTGTAAAAACATGTTTCTTGGAATCTCTGACTCCTAAAACATGTAAATCTGTCGAAAACCGGAATTAGAAAATTTTCTTGAATCCAATACTTTCTTGTAAAGATAGAAAAAAGTAAAAATAGGACATATCTTTGTATTTTCTATCAGCACTCATTTATTCAGATGCTCTTGTAGCCTAGAAAGCTTCAAGGCTTCATTTGAAAAAACGTTTTAGCAAATTAAGCACATATAGGTAATGATTGGTTTGTAGGAGAGTGCTTAGAAGAGAGTGCTAAGGAGAGTGCTCTATATTTCAAATACTCAATACTGTACTGCCAGTATTTCTCCTTCGATCACCGTAAAATATTGTTAATACGCTCTTCCGATCAAACGCCCTCCCCTAACTTTATTAAAAAAATTGAAATTTTCAAAAAATCCTGAGAAAGCGACCCCCCGTAAAGATCGCTGATAAAACGTAAATTACGTCCAAAAATCGCTAAAAAAATGGAAAATACATCAAAGAACCGCGAAAAAAGGGAAATTTATCTAATGATCGCTGAAAAAACGCAAATTTCGCCATAGAATCGCGAAAAAAGAACGCTAATTTCTTCAAATGATCGCGAAAATTCGTTGATTTCTTCGAAGGAACGCAAAAAATGAACATTTCAGCAAACGATTGCAGGAAGAAACGCGAATTACGTCAGATAAAAAAAAAATACTATCAAAGGATCGCTAAAAAACGCAAATTATGTAAAAAATAACCTTTCTCTCTCAGAAAAAAAAAAACCGCGAATTATTATAACGATTACGAAAAAAATCTTGAATTTCTTGAAGGATCGCCAAAAAAAACCGCACTTTTTGGTCAAAAGATTGACGGTATAAAACGCGAGTATGTCAGATTTATAAATGAAACACAGCCAAAAGATAAAAATGCGAATGTCATCAAAAGATCGCAAGAAATGCAAAATAAGTCAAACAATCGCAGAAAAACGCGAATTTCGTCAAAAGATTGCGGAAAAGGCGAATTCCGTTAAAAAATCTCGAAAAATAACTTGAATTTCGTCAAAAGACGCTAATTTTGTTAAAAAAAACCGCCTAAAAACGCGAATTCCGTTATAGAATCGCTGAAAAAAACTGCCCATTCCATTAGAAGATAACGAAAGAAACGCGCTGAAAAACGTAGATTTCGTCAAAAGATTGCGGGAAAATGTAATTTTCGTTAATAAATAGCTGAATAAACGCAAATTTCGTCAAACATAGCGAAAAACTCTGCAAATTTCATCAAATATCGCGAAAAAACCCGCAAATTTTGTGAAAAGATCGCTGAAAAATTCCGTGTCAGGGTCCCATCTGAATATTTTCCGATTTTTTTGTCACGTTTGGGGGGAGGGTGAATTAACGGTATTTTACAATAAGATATTTTGAACTATAAAAATGTTTCCTATTTATATTTAGATAAATTTACTTTTGAACAAATTTATAGATATAATGATTTTTATCACTTTCACTAAGAATAAACTAATTTCTTGAACTGTTTCAAATCACGGGTTCGTTTAAAAATCTCTGTTCAGGTCTGTGTCTTCAAACTACAGAATTTTTCGAATTACAAGCTTAATAAAAAATAATTCTGTTTAAAACTTTTAGTCAGCCAATTATTGCGAATTTTGTACTCCACAATTTTTAAATTCATAATGATGTTTAATGCGGGTAATAGCGATTTTCCGTGCTCCGCTGAGATATTTTGGCATTCATGAAAAAATTAAAGCTACTATGTTTTTAGCCTAATATAATAAATAAATACGCGATTTTAAGTCCTTCTACGTGTTCCACGGAGATTTTCTGACATTAGTAAAATAAATTCACCCCCCCCCCCTCAGATATATGTTTGTCTTTATAGATTTTCATTTAAAGGTGCAGTTAAGATATTTGTCACGGACCGGGTAATGCAGACTATTTTCATTACATTAGTTCCTAAATAGGTAGGTATGCCATGACCGCCCAGTGCACGTGAAGCGTAGCAAATGAGGTGCGTTCGTACGATAACGAAGTTTTAAAAATATCACTCTCATATATCAATCTCGTAAAACTGTAAATAATTACAATTAAAATGCGCACCAAACAATGTTCTCCCTATACCATTATGAAATGGAATGCTTTTGTGTGGCCTTGTAAATCAATAAAAAATATTCTTTGCATCACAGATAATGCAAAATGTATATTATAATATGTACTTTATAGATGCATATCAATTTTATTACGCTCGAATGTGTGTAACACTATTAAAATGCATTTGAAACATTTTTCCCAATTAACCGTAATGTAACAGAATATTTTTGATTGTCCCTGTAATTGAACTATGCATCCGATTTTGATAAAAATTGAAATAACTCGGCAAAATTATGTAATAATTATGTATTTAAAATTTCAAACGATTAAAATGCATTTGAAACTTTTTTCCCATTGACCGTAATGTAACGGAATCCTTTTGATTGTCCCTGTAATTGATCTATGCATCCGATTTTCATAAAATTTGAAATGACTCGACAAAATTATGTAATAATTATGTATTTTAAATTTCATACGATTCAGTTGGGTAGTTTTTGCGTTGTTATATGCGGATGGACAGACAGACGGACAGACAGACAAACGGACAGTCGGACGGACGGACTGAACGACAACAATAGGTGCTACGTATTTACATAATTACGAACGCACCTAAAAAAGCAACCTCAAAGGCAACCTCATCCATTCATTTAAGCGGAAAAAAAATCGATTCAAGTGTAATCAGGTTATTTTGTTTCTCAATTCCTGTAGCCACCCTTAATTTATGATATGAGGGGGGGGGGGATTTAATTATATTATGTTAAAGTACAATAACTCATTGATAAAACTTTTATTAATGCTGACACTCCTCATTTCACCTGCATGCGATTCTTGATTAGATCTCATAAGGAAAGAATAGAAATCTGTTGGCTCAAATCAATGTACATATGATAGGAAAATAATGAAAAGATCTTATCCAACAATATCTATGTGTAAAAATTGTTCATATAAATTGCATATTCTTAAATATTTTCCATATTTTTACTGTTTTCTGTTTATTACATTGTGATAATTTTTTTTTTTCAGTCTCTTTGCAGAAATAAATCCCGAGAGAGGATCCAAATGTCCGGATAATAAAAATCCTGCGAATAGAAAAGTTGAGTTTGAGCAATAAGCTCATGTCCTTTCAAAATGTTTTCAGCTTACCTGAATGTTAAAATATCAAACTTTAAGTAATCAGCATATAGCAGAACTGCCAATCTTTAAAAATAAAAAACCATAAAGCATAAAATTGAAATTAATCTGGAGTTTGGTTGGTTGGTTTATTATGACCATTTTTTGAAATTCGTTAAAAGAATGAAGTTTTTTGGTACTTCTAGGTTATCCCGTCGACCAATTTCGCCAAACTATACAAAACGCCAAACTAATAGCCAAATTATACATGTTGACATAATTTTTATTTTAAATAACGAAAAAACAAATAATTAGTAGAGTATTAATAAAAATATTAATAAAAAGTCGAAATAAAAATCACTTTATTTTAATCACGTGAATCGCATTTAATGTCATTGAATGTGACATTCACGATCATCCATTATTTGACATTTAATCTTATAGTTAGGCCATAATTTTTTGGTCTACAGGATAACCTAGAAGTACCAGTTTTTTTTAACTCACTACATTAATTTTTTTCAAAATTGTGAAAAATTGTAAAAGATTTTTAGAATTTATTCTTGTTTCAGTTTTTTTTTCTTTAATATTTGTAAAAGTAGGCCAGGTTCAAACTTTTTAGCAAGTGCAGTAAATTTTTAAACATTTACTTTCTTTTTTCAATTATTTCACAACAATTTAAATTTAAAATAAATGTTACTTTCCTAAACCAATCATTTGTAGTAAATTGGAAAAAGTACTAGAAAGTTGTAATGTAAGTTAAATCTTTTGTTTTTCTCTACCACGATTCTTTTTTTAAAACAGCATTGTTTACTGTGAACTTTTGATGAAATTCACACGAAATTGTTTTCTTTTTTCGATCTTTTGATGATATCTGCATTTTCTATGATAGTTTACAAATTTAATGCATTTACCACCATCTTTTTTGATGAAATTTATTTTCTTCTGCGATCAGATGAGGTTTATTTTTTACGCGGCCATTTACCAAAATTCATGATAGTTTAGTGCAACATCTTGTGGCCACCAATCAACAAAATTCACTACTCATTTAGATGTCCTTTTGACAAAATTTGGAATACAATATATTTCTTTTAATTCTCACAGGTCAGGACCAAGGGATTTGAGGATTATAGGTCATATTTCTTTGTTTACAGTCTTAATGTGGGATTTATCATCAGATATTGTTATGACACTGTAAATAAATAACACAGGAATGAAAGAAATGCTTTATTTTAAGTAATATATAAAAAAAAAACTATATATATTAGAAATATATTTAAATACTGTATCACAAAATTAATAGAATTGATTTGTACTTATTTTTTAAATCTATCAGACATTGCAGAGATAGTGATTTGCTTTACATTTTTTACTATTTGCTCTAATTTAACTTGAGACTTTTTAAGAATCAGGATTTCATGATCATTAACAAAAGTTTTTCTTAAAAACTGAGATATTTATCCTACAGAGCTAACGCCTCTTCAAAAGCCATTTTAACTTTTATACAGCACACAAATGCGTTCTGAATAAAGTAGTTGAATAGTTATTTACAAGATGCATAAATATATTTCATTCTAAGGAATGCAGAATCCATTAAAAATTTCTTAATTCATCAGATCCTGTTAATTTTTTCTTTTATGATTAAAATGCTCAATATTTTGCTTTGCAAACTCGAATGAAATTCGCGATTTTACTCAGATACTAAGGGAAGATTTGTGTGTTTTCTGAGATTTTTGACAAGATGGCAACAAAATTTTTAAAGAAGAAAATTCTTGTTATAAATACTTACGAAAAAACGATTTATTGGTAGTTAAGAAACATTGAGGATTTTATGTTAAGAACTTTATTGTACAATCCTGTTTTATGTCCAAATTTTTAAAATAACTGTCGTTATTTTAAAATTTCCGGAACAGAATGCTTTAAAATTTTGAAAATTTCACATCAAAATCACTCCTGAAAAATTTTTCATAGACCAAAAATTGCAAATGTAAAAAATGTGTTTGTGATTTTTGCAAAAAAAAAAAAAAAAAAAAAAAATCATAGTTCAAGACATTCATCATAGCATTGCAGTTTATAATAACTCAAAATTGTAAGAATTAAGGTTTATTTTCATAGCAGTTGGCAGATCTGCATATAGTTGAAATGTATGTTTTTAGTAAAAAAAAAAAAAAAAAAAAAAAAAAAAAAAACATACATACAAAAATGTTTTTATTATTTATTCTGTGGCAGGTAATTTACTGTTATTTATAATAGTTACAGTACACTCCTCTAATCACATGTTGGGATCAAGGATTTTGTGAATTATAGAATTGTACAGATTATAGGTCATTTCTTTGTTTACATCTTAATATTAGGAATTTATCAACAAATGTAATAATCATACTGCAAATAAATTACACAGAAATCCTTCTATAGTAAAAAAAAAAAAAAAAAAAAAAAAAAAAAAAAAAACTAGCTTTAAACAAATCTCTAGGAATGACTCCTGGAATGATGCTGATGTGTAAGGTTTCCGGAAATAACGCGTCCGGGTGGACCACACCTTCCATGGGTTGAATAGACCAATCAGGAAAGGGCTCCGTCTCAAGTGGACTTGGAAATGAGTACGCTTCCTTTTATTTTCTTATGCTGCTATTTTGGTAGATTTTCCTGTTTTTTGTGAATATTTAATGCTCGGTATTTTAATAAGTGCACGTTTATGAGAGGAATTCCAAAATTGAGTGTATGGAAAATAAGGTATCGTGAAGCGATTCCATGGAGTATTGGCGAGCGCAGCAAGCAGGGGTAGCCTACAACTTGGAATCGCAAAGCGATTACGCGAGGGGTTGGCGAGCGTAGCGAGCAGGGGGGCGGAGCCCCCCTAGTGAAAGAAAGGATTTTTGATATAAAAAAAGATTATATTCAATATCAAGAAACTATTTAAATGACATAACACTAATGGAACAAATTTCTATTTGCTTTATAGTTTTTTGTTTACTGTATCCTGAAGCCTTTAAAGATCAGTCTTTCTTGATCGATAACAAAACTTTGTTTTCCTAAAAATCTGAGATTTTTGCTCATGGGATACTTATCACTTCTAAGAAATTTTATCTTTTTATATAGCTAGCGAATGTGTTTAGAATATATCGTATTATTCATAATGTACATAAAATATCTCAGTCTAATGAATGCATTAAAAATTTCTTAATTCATATGGGCAATCCACTTTTATTATGGTCTGAAAACAGTTACAGTGTGGATTATAAGGGATTGTGGATTAGAGAGAGTGGACTATATCCTATAAGCTATATCTCAGTGGAATAATATTTTGTAATTTAATGAAATGCTTATTGAATAACATTAAATAAAATCAACTTACAAAGCAAATAAAAAATACTTCTTAGATGTTCAAACCTTAACTGCACAATTTTTTCTAATTTTTTCGTCAAATGCAAACATCTGATATGGACTAAATAAATGTAATTCCATTCTTTGGACTATTCTTGATCAATTACAGTAATCATACTGGCCAAATTTATGGCACACATTGAGAATTATGTTTTTAGGTATGTGCCATATGTGGTACACAGTGCAATGAGGGTTAAACCTAATAGTTGGTCCTATAAGTTTTTAAGTGTGTTGTTTGAACTCAATTTTTATTTGCTTTTTTTGCTACATTTATTTGTTGTATGAAGTGTTGGATCAACCGAATGAAACTGCCTAATGTTTTTTTCTTCTTGAGCTATAACAATTAGATTGTAATTATACAGGGTGGCCATAAAAAAACTTTGCCGATATACGGAGCTCTAGCGGCCAGTCCGCTCAACCGATCGAATGAAATTTCAGTTATAGCTATTCAGAGGTATGAGCTCGAGATTCTGTGAACGACAACAAAATGGCCCTCACGGTTACGGTTATAGTTACAGAAACTCGAATATTTCCAATGGCAACATTCATTTTTTTCATCGTAAAATGCTCAGGGCATGCGAAAACCCTAAAGAGCGTTGGAACCGTACGTGTATCACAAGAAACGGACATGTTATGCACGCACAAAAAATCGTTCTGGGAATCCTCCCCCCATAGAAAAAACTCGATCGGGGCGCAAGGAGGAAATTTGCATATGACGCAGAGTCAGTACACTAATCTCTGATTACAATACAGATCGGAGAAATTAAAACTTTTATTTTTATTAAACATTTTCCACATGGGTGCCATCATAGGCATGGCACCCATGTAAGTAGTTACTGTAGTTATTTTTATTTTAACTAAAACATTTCCTTGTCCTTTTATTGTCTTATAATAATTTACATTTGATTTGCAGTTTACCATGTATTTTGTATAATAAAAATTTTTACCCTAACCTAAATGTTGTCTTTTAATCATTTACATAAATTGTGTAATATTATTAATAATATATTGGTAATACTTTGACATGCATATTTTTGTGCATAATGTTTATTTTATAAATCAAGAGAAAAATAATGAAACAATACTGTGGAAGTTTTTAAAAAAATCATGAATCCTGATGTGTGATAAGACCATTAATTGACAAAAGCTGAGAGATATATTTAGCTAAATGTGTTTTATAAAAGAGCTGAATTTTTTAATAGTTTTTTAATAATTTTTTAATTAATTCTTTAAAATAGAATAACTTCTCAGGAGAAATTTGTTTTTCAATTTTCATTAATATAATTTAAGGCATTGAAAGGTAAGTGAATTTTTATTCAATGATTGGCAATTTCGTGAATGGATACTAGTATAAGTAAACAGATTCGAAATGAACAAATCATTCCCATTCCTTACTTGGAATAAATTATTAATTATATTCAATATTTTGCTCCATATCTACTCATCTATGAAATATATTTACGATATTTGCAATAGAAAATACAGTAATGCTTTTTTGACGTTACTTTAATGACACATCAAGAAGGGCAACTTTGTGACATACGTTAATTTTTTTTTTTTTTTTTTTTTTTTTTTTCAGAAATGCATGAAAACAAATGTTATTCAGAAACAACCGAAATTCACTCAGTTTTCTGTTTTTTTTTGTAAACAAAATAGATCTTTCGGGACAAGCCATCAAAATTGGCATTTTGAACCGCTTTTCCCGACAAAAGCAAAGCCAGTCCAGAAAAGGGGGGGAAGCATGATCAAATTATCTAAATATTTAATAATTCGATAGGTAATTAAATTGCAATAAAATGGAAAACTGAGATAAAGCAGGTCTTCCATTTCGACTTCATTTGGTATTAAATTTGAAACACCAAAGATGACGGCATTTTATGAATGATCTGAATTTTATCAAAACTTCACACATTTTTTGAATGATACCTGCCAATTTCATGTGTTAAAGTGTAGCTCCTTTAGGCTATAAAGAGCATCTTTAATGAAATAAAAAGAAACAACTTTTTCACCTAAAACAGAGGAAAACATAGCTGGCATTGCACAAAAAACAGAAGATCCCCCCCCCCCTAAAACGGAGAAAAAATAACGGACTTCCTTCAAGAAACATAAATTTTCTCTTGTATCTAAGAAAAACATGACGGACATTCCTTCAAAAGACGGAAAATTTCCCCCCTAAAACAGAGAAAAACATAACGGACATTCCTTCAAAAGACAGAAATTTTCACTCTTGTAACGAAGAAAAACATGACGGACGTTCCTTCAAAAAACAGAAAATTTTCTTCCCTAAAACGGAGAAAAACATGACGGACGTTTCTTCAAGAAACAGAAAATTTTCTTCCCTAAAACGGAGAAAAAAATTACGGACTTCCTTCAAAAGACGAAAACTTTCTCTCTTTTAACGAAGAAAAACATGACGGATGCTCCTTCAAAAAACAGAAAATTTTCTTCCAGTGACGGAAAAAAAAAAAAAAAGACGGATATCCGTCTTTTCACAGAAATTTGCTGGCAGCACTGCTGCCAGTACTTTTTCTGTGAATTGACGGAAGTTTTTTTGAGAGTGCTGTTTTTGTTCTCAACTCCAATTATTAATATATATATATATATTTTCTACAATTTTTTTGTACTTTCATCAGAACGAATATTTCGAGAGTCCGAAAAAAATAGTTCCGTATAATCAAGGTTACTAATATTCAATAGGCTTCTTTCCATTATTATATACTAAGCACACACTAAATTTCAAGTCTTTATTTCAATTTGTTCGGGAGTTAGAGCGTTTACAGACACACAGACAGACGGACGGCAAAATTTTCTTTTTTTCTAAAAATATTATGCTTTTTCGGAATTTCCAATGTCTAAAACGTGTAAATCCATCAAAAAAAAAATTTAAAATGATTTCAAGATTTATCGTATACTACATATTATGGTTAAGTGATAAATCATCCTTTTAGAAATATTTTTGTTTTGTGCAAGCAATAAAGCTTTTTTGGAACAAGATAAAGTAAAGCATCTATAACACATTCTAAACTGCATTACTACTAATCTATGTATTAAATGTTTTATTATGCATCTTTTAAGTAATTTATGTACAGTTAAATGTATTTTTATGTTTCAAATTAGTAAACAAGGTGAATTCTGCACTGTTTTTGTTCTCAACTCCAATAATTAATATATATATATATATATTCTACAATTTTTTTGTACTTTCATCAGAACGAATATTTCGAGAGTCCGAAAAAAATAGTTCCGTATAATCAAGGTTACTAATATTCAATAGGCTTCTTTCCATTATTATATACTAAGCACACACCAAATTTCAAGTCTTTATTTCAATTTGTTCGGGAGTTAGAGCGTTTACAGACACACAGACAGACGGACGGCAAAATTTTCTTTTTTTCTAAAAATATTATGCTTTTTCGGAATTTCCAATGTCTAAAACGTGTAAATCCATCAAAAAAGATTTTAAATGATTTCAAGATTTATCGTATACTACATATTATGGTTAAGTGGTAAATCATCTTTTTAGAAATATTTTTGTTTTGTGCAAGCAATAAAGCTTTTTTGGAACAAGATAAAGTAAAGCATCTATAACACATTCTAAACTGCATTACTACTAATCTATGTATTAAATGAATTTTACAACAAGTTATTTTAAAGATACTTTAATGTACTGTCGGGGCAAAAAGGATTATGAGAACATGCGCATAAACCCCTTCGAAATGAGAGCTTTTTTTATAGAATTTTTAATCTTTTGTCAACGGTTTTTTAAAACAGAGATTTTTGCCTATTTGAATCGAGAAATTGCTGGGATTAAATAATGCAAAATTTACAAAAAATATATACTGATGAGAATAATCAAGGATTCTGAATACTTTATGCGGCACGTATACCGTCCCCAAGAGTTTAAATACAGGGTAATTCAAAATGAATATAGTGATTACAAACGATTATAACTATTTAATCAAAAGGGATTTATAGAAAAAATTACACAAAATTTAAAAGGGAAATTTATTTACATACTTTTTAAATACTCTATGTGATTCCCCTTGGTCACATGGACCACATCAAAATATTTGTTTTTAAATCATCACATCAAATACATTAAAATGTTTGTTTGTTAAACATCCGATACCATATGTGTATGTTTTTAGGATTCGGGGGTGCTTGACTGCACTGCTGACGAAATCTTCTGTATACTGTGATGACAGAAATGACAATTGTAAAATTCTAATAGCACAGAAGGCTCCAAAATGCAAACAACACATGCAGGGCCCTCGCTAATACTTTTTACTGGTGGGAAAGAGAGCCTTAAATTGCCAAGTCAAAATTCAGTATTTGCCAACTCAGTAACAAAGCAAACATAAATAGTTGGGTACACGACATTTCGGTCCCGCCACTTCGGTTCCGTCCTTTCGATCCCGAGACATTTCGGTCCCTGGCCATTTCGGTTCCAAGACAATTCGGTCCCAAGACATTTCGGTCCGGAGACAATTCGGCCCCGAGACAATTCGGTCCGTGGCCATTTCGACATCCAGCAACTTTGGTGTCTTGCCATTTCGGTCCCTTGTTATTTCTTTGCTCGCTACCTTAAAAGTTGGATTCTAATTGTTATGGGCCTGCCAAATGGTATAAGTTCAACATTATTCGGGCCTTTTTTTCAATTTTTTTAATTCTCCCCAAGTTTGATAAAAAGTTGAATATAAAAGTCCGATAAATTTAAATTTTTATAACTCGTGATAATGAAATCACAGCGAGCTGAAAATTTTGTTTGATTAAACAAGTTTATATAAGTTTAGGGGATAATGTCTTTTGCTTTTAGTTGTATTATTATTTATCAGAATAAATATTTTAAATTTTATTATTAATTATTAGTATCAGTATTTTATATAAACTTCTATGGACTACTATAAACTAAAAAGTATTTTATATAGGGGAGAGTGGGGATACTTGAGCATAGGGGATACTTGAGCCACCCCTATTATCTCTACAGTTGGTTAATTTTTCTTTCTAAAACTGCCAATATGATAACATATTTATAGTTCTGAACATGTAAAAAAGAAATCACACATCTTGGTACCATTTTGAAAATATAGTGATTAATAGTTGTCTTTTCCCTATCTGAAGTAAATATTTGGGTGCATGGCTTTTTTGTTTTTTTGTAATCAAAGTTTTGTTTAAAGTTGCAATTATATGCATACATTCAATAAGCATAGTTTCAATTGTATTTTGAGTCTAAAATAGTTCTAATAGCTGCATGCTTTATTTAGTAAAACTCTGGGAAACAAAAATAGTGATAGTGGGGATACTTGAGCCAATGAGAGTGGGGATACTTGAGCCATGCCTCAACCATCCCCACTAGAAATTAAACATGGTTTAAACAAACAAAAAATAAAATTCCATCCTTATATTCACTAATAGATATTTTTCTGGATAAAAGGGAGAATAATTTTTCATTTTATTTTTTTTTCTTTAAAAAATAACGACCTAAAAATTTTTAAAAATGTATATTTTTTAATTGAAAATATCTATTTTATTTTTCATTTTGACTAACAAAATAGCCTGTCTAGATAAATGTAAAAATAGTTTTCAATTTAAGTTTCATTAAATTAAAATTACTTTTTAAAACGGTTTTACAGGCTATAATCTCTAATACTTTAATTAGTTAGGTCCTACATTTTAAAATATTTATTATTTAATATAACATATTAAAATTAATATTTTATATTGAAATCGTAACCTCTGTTGCTGTAACTTTTTTTAATTAAGAAAATTGAAGAAAAATTGGTAAAAAGAGCGCACAAAAAACAAGAAAAGCAACAAAAATCCCAGTTCAAACTTACCTGCATGGAGCCAAAGAGGAAGACAAAATCTTTTCCTGTGAAATCAAAAAAGTGTTTGAAATAGTAGAATGATACATCTGGCTTAAATTCCGACAGCTACTAAATTAAAAGCGTGAGTTCGACAATATCATTAGAGGAAAATTCTGTCAATGATGGTGATGATGTGAAAAGAAAATCTTCTATTGATGGTTGGTTATTAATAAAATATGCCAGAAAGAAAACTGTAAAAATATTTGTTGGATAAGTGCTTAATATTTTGAAAATGAAATTTGCCCGAAGAATTGCAGATTCCAAATTTAAATGGCTCTGAACTGAGGATGTATCTACCGTCGTTATAACTCAAGTTGAAATTATCCTCCGACAACCAGTTTTAACGACAAAAAAATGATCGTATTACTACCTTTGTTTTCTCAATTGGTTTTGAATGACTTTACGTTTCATAATTTATCATTCTGTAAAATGTTTGTGCAAAAATAAAGCGAAAAAAATTACTTTTGTAGGTATTTTTCCTTAGTGGCTCAAGTATCCCTTCACTATGGCTCAAGTATCCCCGCCATGGGGATACTTGAGCCATGATGTAAAACAAAAAATAAACATTTATTATACATAGAAAAATAGTTCAAAATTAATTGAAAGTGGTTTTTAGTTGAAGAAAAAATATCAAATTTTCATTTTCAATACTTTATTTTATTCTAAAAGAATATAAAAAATTTAAAAAAATTTAAATTTAAAAAATGGCTCAAGTATCCCCATCTTCCCCTAAACTTTTTTTTTTTTTGCTTACGTACATTTTTTTAGAACCTTTAAATTAGTATTAATTACATAATTAAAAAACTGTACTTAATTTTTTTCTTCCAATTAGTTTAATAATAAATGTCTTTAATAATTAAATTAGACAGTTATAAGCTAAAATATGTACATATTTCCTCAAATCTCTTATCTATACCCTCTTCTTTGATAATTCAGAAATAAGATGTATTTATTGAATAAATTCTTTTTTATATATATATTTTTTTTTTTTTTTATAATATAAAGCTGCATTTTATACATTTGTTTTCACAAGTTATTTTCCATTATTAACATTGCAAAAGCAATAGTAATTTCGTAACTGGACATGCTTTGAAAAAAAAATAATTTGCCTCCGCCACTTTTTTTTTTTTTTTTTTTTTTTTTTTTTTTTTTTTTTTTTTGGGTTAATTGTATTGAAACTGGGCCTATTTCATTCTAATAAGATGATTATTTTTTTATTTACATAAAATTAATATAATAATATTTTAAAAAGTAATAATATAAATATTATATATAAAATATAATATATAATTTAATAAAATATATTAAAATGTAATATAATAATATTTTAAATAATTTTATTCTCAATTTTTAAGTTACAAAACTAAGCTCTTATTTATTTATTTATTTGTATTACCTTTTCGCTCCTACTTTCTCAGAAAAAATAATAATAATTCTTATTTTAGTTTTATTTTTAACTATACTAATTGTTTGAAATTTCTGTAATTTTAAATATACAATAAATAAACAAGTAAAAGATAAATTTCAGTTTAGAACTACTAGGAAATATAATGATGTATTGAATATAAAATGAATTAAGTATGGAGTTTATTTTAAAGTAAAATTCATTAAGTCCATTAATAATGTTATTAATTAATAAATATATTTAAGAAAATTTTAATTTGATTTTTATATTAAAATTACTAACTGTTTTGAGAACCGGGATTACCAATTATTAGGATTACCAATTATGATTAGGATTACCATACAAAATTTGTGTGAATTATAATATTTTGGATAAGAATTATACGTGTGTGCGGTTTTCGGGCACTTATAATCGCATTATACTAAAACTTTATGGCCTTCAGTTTAAAAACTCTGCAATGCTCCCTATAAAATTATGTCTTATTTCACAAAATTTCAGTTTACAGGAGAAGGGACCGAAATGTCTAGGGACCGAAATGTCTTAGGACCGAAACGGCTAAGGACCGAAATGGCTTGGGACTGAAAAGTCTCGGGACCGAAATGGCGGGACCGAAACGTCCTGCTTCCTAAATAGTTCTCGGCGTTTGCCAACTAGTGTTATAATTTTTCCAAGTTATCACAATTACAAAATGTAATTTATAGTTTTTAATTGTAAAAAGCTTACTAATACAAATTTCTAATTATATTGGTAATTTTCTTCAAATCTATCAGAAATCGAAAGTGTATTATAGCTTTTTATTAAAGTTTTGAACTAATTTGCCAGTTCAGTTTGTAAATTTGCCAATTGTAACAGTATACGCAAACGTTTGGGGGGGGAGAAAATCCCCCTCCCCTTAGCGAGACCCTTGAACACACACAGATGGTATCTGATGTTTGAACTAAAAGGATGTTTACAGTGACACCAACTTTTGAAAACTATTGAGTTGGCTCAAAAATTTTTCTTGTAAAATGGTGCGACCAGCTTGTTTTTTATTGAAGGGTTGACAGATGATAAAAAATGAGAATTTTAAGTCAAGCTATCATATTTTAATAAAGTTACAAGTTGATTAAATATATTCTGATGCGTTTTTCCTTATAAAGACACTTATATTCATTGTAATGTCATAATATCATGAACATGACTATAAAGTGAATTGGAAGAAAGTTAAACATGGAAGCAAAACATTTCAGTTATTTAAATTTATAGGTGTTACTCGGAGAATTAAAATGCGTGGTCATTGGGAAAATAAATTTTATTCTAAAGAGAAAAATGAATTATAAAGTAATGAAATAAATAACTAAAACAATGAAAATTGGGTTTACTATAATTCAAAATTATTGGGTGGGCTCGAGTCCCACGGGCCCATATAAGTTGGCATCACTGGATGTTTATAAGTTGTCCGTGTGACCCAGAAGAGTCACAGAGAATATTTATAAATTGTGTAAAAAAAATTTTGAACTTCCTTTTACGTTTTGTGTAATTCTTTTTGATTAAATAGTTATAGCCGTTTGTAATCGCTATATTCATTTCGAATTTATCCTGTACTTATTCTTTACAATCGTAACATTATTCCGACAAGAAAAATAATCTAATAATGTCACTTTTCTTTTCTCATGTCGAACAAGTTTGGTAGTGGAGACAGGCGATATATAAACCTTGGATAATCTCCATCCCCCCCCCCCCCCTACTCCCTTTCAACGGCCTTCGACAAGTGTTTATCAGCGTCCTTTGATGAAAGTTGATATGAATAACACATGAGAAATCTGTTAGTGGAATAAAACTAGATTTGCATACATTAAGCAATTAGTTTTAAGAGCTGCTTTAATCATTTACAAAGAATAAGTGACAATATCTTAAATTAAGTTAAGTGTCATACTGCTAATGCAATGGACTTATTTGTATACAAATATATTTTTATTTTCTTCTATCTTTACAAGAAAAAATTACCGAATTCGTAAAAAATTTCGACTGTCGGTTTTCGACGGATTTACACGTTTTAGAAGTCAGGGATATTAAAAAACATGTTTTTACACAATGCTTGTTTATGAGTCTGTACGTTTGTCTGTATGTATGTGACACAAATTTTGGGCGCATTCTATCTCAAGAACTAATGCACGGAATTCAATAAAAAATATATACATTGAGTTAATCCTTGATATAAATTGATACTGATTAATTTTTAATGCAAATCGTTCGACAATCGCGATGCTGTGCAGCATTTTTCGCGATTTCCGCAATAGATCGATCTTAAGAACTAATACACGGATTTTCATCAAATTTCAGATTCAGTTAGTACTTGACATGAATCGATTTTTTCTGCATTTCGGTGCAAATCGCTTAACAGATGGCGTTGTTATGCCGCATTTTTTACGATTTATGCATTACTCAATCTCCAGAACTAATGCACGAATTTTCAAGAAACTTCAGATTCTGTTAGTCATTGACATGAGTTGACATTTTTTATATTTTGGTGTAATTCGCCCAACAAATGGCACTGCTATATGCATTTTGCACGATTTCCGCAAAAGTCCACACGGACTTCATCAACTTCAAATTTAATTAGATGTTGCTTTAGATGTTAGATATACAGTCGACTCTCGTTAATTCGAAATCGGATAATTCGAATCTTCGCTTAATTCGAACTAAACATGAAGTCCCGAAAATTTCAATGGCAGAATAACGTTAAACATTTTCATTAATTCGAACTCATTTTATCTTGACTTCGTTTAATTCGAACTAACAAGAATTCCGATTTTTCATTATCCTTTCTTTCTCACGGATTTCAGATCATTTGAAACACTTTCTTTCTTTGATTTTTGTGAAAATTGTTCCGAAAGGAGTATACATATAATCCCATGCATTTGATATCCACTTTCTTAGTGCCTCGTCTGTCCATCAGTGACGCTTCAAAATTTTCTACCATTATGCCTGTTTCTAATCTTTTAATTAGTTTAGGTATATTTATATATTGTAATTTAATATAAAATCATATTCTGATGATAACAGATGAAATAAATTAAAAAAAAACACTATAAAATTAATTCCTTTGTAATAGTCCCATATTAAGCATGTTTTCATTTCATACTTTCCATAATTCGAACTTCGGATAATTCGAACATTTCTTGTGGCTCCGACGAGTTCGAATTAACGAGAGCCGACTGTAGTTAGAAGTTTTTGCAGATTACGTTTCGGTATAAATCACCCAGCGAGTAGTCCTGCTATGCTACATTTTACATGATTTACTTGATTTTAGCGATAGTCATATCTCAAAAATTTATGGACAGAATTTTTTTATCATTAGAATCCCTATCATGGGCATAGATTGCCATTTAATTTTGGCAATTTAATAACGAATTTTGATATTTTGAAGTATTACCATGAATGAGATAGATGAAAGTTTTGAGATTGACACATCCGACTAGTATACGCCAGTGGTTTTTACAAAAAATAAATAAATAAATAAATAAATAAATAAATAAATAAAAATAAAAACAAAAAAAATAAAAATTTATACATGACTTTTTTTTTTAAATTTTTCTTTTTAAATCGCTGCTATTTGCTCACGACATTGGTTTATCTGCCCATGGGTGCCGAGAGAACGAAATCCTAACAAGGACAATATTCTTGAGCAGAAGTGTCTGTTATCTGCCGATTAAACCACTTTTTATTTTATTTTGACCATTTGGAAAATGATTGTTGCAAAGGAAAAACATTCTTATCTTGCAACAAATGTCGCGTAGAATTTTGTTTAAATAAATATAAATGTTTTAGATCTTTTCATCAATAAAAAAATAAGTTTATTATATTAGCTATATGATTTTGCTTGTTATAAATTGCAATACATAAAAAAGTAAATTATATAACAGTTATTTTCATTATATCAAAAAGTATAGTTAAGGCTCAGTGTACCATATGTGGAACTGAAATAAAAAGTTGATTTTTCCGTAAAATATGGCTTTATTTTTATAAGTTTTCCCTATCTTCTGATCACTAATTATAACTTATATATTTTTGTCGCACGTAAAAAAAGAGCCTTGCAGGGTTAAATTCAAATTGATAAGGAATCTAAAAATAACTCTGCTAAACTGCAGAAAATCGACTTCTTTATCTCTCAATAGAGGGCAGCACTAAACTATTGAAACTTCATCAACGAGAAAGAATAAGATTATTAAATACCTCTAAATTTAAAATATTTTTAAAAATGGAACACTGTATTCGATCGGATTAATTGATTCTACCAGGATTGGCTTAAAAAGATTTTGAATATTTCCTTTAAAAAATGCACATTTTTTTTTTCTTCTTTCCCACACTGGAATGAATAATATTTTAGAACTCAGAACTTTATTTTCTTAAGCTATAAATCACACCAAAGAAAATTTTCAAGCATATAAACCATCATTGATATAAATACTCGTCATTGAAACTAATTAACTTTCATTAATCAGGCATGAAAGTCAGAAATAGGAAAAAATGTCAATCTATACAATAAGGGCAAACATGAACAATGTTGACACATTTTAACAATAATTCAAACAATAAAATGTAATATAATTGTATATATCAGTGGTTCCCAAACTTTATTAGTACAAGACCCGCTTTTGAGTAAAAAAATTTTTTGCGACCCATCTAATATAAGAGTGTATCAGTATGGAAATCGCTGTATGGCTTCTATACGCTATCGGCTATCCTATACTAAAAAAAAAGGCAATTTTTTCATATGAAAGCTATACTATCAATAAAAACAAGAATTGGCAATCCAAATGTTTGTAAGTAGAATAATTATCAAAGCAATAATTAAAACAACCCACCAACTACAAAAAAATGTAAGTAAATTATTACCAAAACATAACTTTATAAATTAGGAGATTTCTAGCACTGGTGTTTACCGATGAGGTAATCTATATGAGGGTTAAAAGTGGCTAATTTAGATCTTTCAAGTTACTTCCTACACGCAATTTGTTTCTATACTGTTATTTAAAACAGCAATGTAGAAAAGGGATGGTCACACAGTATATTGTGTTGAATCCCATCAAGAGCCTCACAGATGATTTAGATATTTCTGGATAGTCTGTCTTTGTTTTCATCCAAGAGGAAATTGAGGATTTTTTTAGAAATATTATTTGAGAATTCTGTTGAAATCGTTATAATTTTTAAACTTATTAAACAAAAGATATATTTTTGTGAGCAATCTCAATTGCTCCACGACCCACCAAAACATCCGCCGCGACCCATAGATTGGGAACCACTGATATATATGATTGTTATTGTCTATTTGTAATTTATAAATCATTTAAAAAAATTAACTAATAATAAATATGCAGCTTTCTCCCGCACTGGAATGAATAAGATATTTTAGAACCCAGAACTTTATTTTCTTAAGCTATAAATCACACCAAAGAAAATTCACAACCCTATAAATTGTTATTGATATACTCGTCATTGAAACTAATTAATTTACATTAATCAGGCATGAAAGTCAGAAATAAGAAAAAAAAAAAAAAGAGGAAAAAATGTCAATCTATACAATTGGGCCAAACATGCATAATTTTGACACATGTTAACAGTAATTCAAACAATAAAATGGAGTATAACTGCATATATGATTGTTACTTTCCATTTGTAATTTATAAATCATTTTCAAAAAAATTAACTTATAATAAATGTACAGATTCATTAAATCATAAAAGAAAACTGAAGACAGTTTACAGTTTGTTAAAAATATAAATCTAAATATACCTGACGAAGTTATGCGAAATACAGAGATTATTTTTTTGAAATAAATGTTGTTTTGAATGGTCTGACTGTTTCATCACTGAAATTAAAACTATGTACAACATATTGGGAATTAGTTTAAAAATAAGAATATCAAAATACACTATTCTAAACAAATTTTTATGGATACTTCTTTCTCTGTTAAATAGCTTTAAATAAATTCATATACATGACTTCCAGATGCTTATTATAAAAGCTTGCCTTTGCTTTGATTTTTCTGTAAAAAAAATCAGAAACTAAAGCTCAAAGGATTTTAAGTAGACAAAATGTCCGATCATGAAATTTTTCAGCCACCCTTCTTAAAAAAATTTTTCATTGAATTTCGACAGGGTTCCACCTTGTTAAAATATTAATTGACATTTTTTTATATTGGTAGGCTGAAGTAACTGATTTACTAAATCACTTATTTCAATTTTCAATACTAAACATTTTTTCCTTAACTATTTTACAATGGATGCCTTCACAAACTTTATTTTTGAGCACCACTGTTAAATAAGAAAACAAATTATTTGAAAAGTGGTAGACGAAGCACCCCACACAGCACATACTTAATAGGATTAAACATGAAGCGATTAAGATTTTTGATTAAACCGCAAATAGATTTCCAATTCTGCAGCATTTTTATATGAAAATTTATTGTTAAAGCTGTTCTTAAATCCAAAGAGGTATTTTTATGACAAGTTTTAATTTATTTTTGTTTGGAAATGCATGAAATTGGCAAATCATATTAATTCAAAAACTACACAATATAAATACATTTTTTGAAAACACAATCTTCCAGAAAAGAAAATAATTGTCGGGTTATTCCATGCCAAATCAACCAGTGACTCAACCTGACCCTTTCAGATTTCGATGAAATTCTCAGGAATCATTCTGCCTGATGATATAAATGAGAATATATGTTCATAATTTTTTTTTTAGCATCAAAATTTCATATAGTTAATTATTTAAATTTTGAAAAATCATCGTTTTTTGGCTTTCTTAACATGTTTTGAATTTTGAATTTCTCAAGTTCTATCAAACATAGGAAATTTTATGACGACTCATTTCAAAGAGGAGTTTATAAGGTTTAATTTGATATGCAAGTCGACTATTTATAGTTAAAATAAATAAAATGTAATTTTTTTTTTAATTTTAAATGTGAAAAATTTTTAGATAGTCATTTTTAAAAATTTTGAAAAAATTGTATGTTTGTTGTAATATTATAAGCTTTAAATTCTGAAATTTTTAGAGTGGGATCTCAATGGGATCAGGAGTTATTAAATAAAAGCAAAAATTACCATTAAAATAGCAATTTAATTCTATCTATCTTGTTATTTATTTATGATTTGTTTGGTAATTTTCAGCTTTTATTTCATAACTCCTGATCCCACTGAGATCCCACTCTAAAAATTTCAGAATTTAAAGCTTATAATATTACAACAAACATACAATTTTTTCAAAATTTTTAAAAATGACTATCTAAAATTTTTCAAATTTCAAATTTTATTATTTTAACTATACATAGTCGACTTGCATATCGAATTAAACCTTATAAACTCCTCTTTCCCTCTTTGAAATGAGTGGTCATAAAATTTTCTATGTTTGATAGAACTTGAAAAATCCAAAATTGAAAATATTTATGCAAGTCAAAAAATGATGATTTTTCAAAATTTAAATAATTAATTTTATGAAAATTTAAAGTGATAAAAAATAAAAATATGCTCTAATTTATATCATCATAGAGAATGATCCCTAGCAGTTTCATTGAAATCGGAAATGGTCAGGTTGAATATTGAATTTTTTTGGCTGATTTGACATGGAATGACCCTGTCAAAATTGAGGTTTTGAATAGAATTTTCTGACGAAAGGAGAAATAGCAGTTACTGCAAAAAAGAAAACAGTTCACATTACACAAAATCACTTATAACTCATGTCAATCAAAAAATGGAAAATTCTATTCGACTTCAAGTCACTTCCATATAGACTGGAAGATAGCAGCACAAACCAGGCCTGTCCAACCTTTTAATAAGAAGGGGCGCATCTCAGTTTTTGGCACAACGCGAAAGACGCCATTATTAACATGGCTCAAAACACGCAACAATATTATCTAAGGGTACTAATACCGATGCATATATGCAAATTATTTAGCTATAGAACACATAAGGCCCCTAAGGATGCGAAATATTACCACATAGAAAATCTCTTTGAAATAACTATAAATCGTTGTAAATTTTGATTTATACGTTTTTCTTCGAGGGGTATATAGAAAAAATATTTGAAGGAGCCAGAAAACTAAATCTCGCCTATTTGTTAAGATAAATATCGTATATTAAAATAAAATGGTAACCAGCGATATTGTTAGATTTTTTGGGGATGCAAAAATATAGATATATTTTGAAGGTGTAAATTTGTCGGCATGAAAAGTAAAGAAACAAAGACGGGCATTATATAGTGATCAAATCTAAGGGAGGTTCTAAAGAGACCGTGAAAGAGAATGGAAATAATTTTGCATGACTTTATAAATAAAAAGAAAATTACCTAAAATTTCAAAGTTCTGAGAAAGAAAATGGCAAGCCTTTTCTCGTCTTTAAAACAGATAATGGGCCAGCGAAACAACGATAATTTTTTTATGCATGAAATACATTTGAATAGGTTTTAAAAATATCTCAAGCAAATATAAAGGATTTTTAATAAAGCTTGCTTTTAAAAAAAGAATTTTTTTCTGAAAAAATGCTAGTAACGTGCAATCTTCAAAAGGGCGCCATGGCGCCCGCGGGCACTGGGTTGGACAGACCTGGCACAAACAATCACCTCATTAAGTTCATGGATAAAATTCTAGGATTAGGTAAAAAACTTTATTCTCATATAAAAATGCTATCAGTTTGCCAAGTCATCTTGGTGGAAAACACATGAAAACCTGATTTTAGCAGTTGACTCGTAAGTTTACCATAGTGTTTCCCTGCTCCTAGTCCTCCATGCTTTTATACTTTTGGGTGCAGGAAAACAATGGTAGTCCTATGAGTCAACCACTAAAATCAGTGTTTTGGTGTGTTTCTCCACCATTTTAATATGTGAATCAAGTGTTTAACTATTCCTAGAATTTCATCTGCGAACTTGATGAGGCGATTAGCTGTGCTGCCACCTCCCAGTCCAACAGCCTATTTTGTACTTTTAAAGACAAGTGTAACTTTTGGGCATGTTGAGCAGTGACTAGAGAATCACCTTAACCCCTTGGTTTCAAGCGTCATGTATAAGTGCCACATAAGATGTTCAGAATCCTTGATTATTCTCACCCATTGTTATTTTCTATTATAAATTTCCTTATTTAATCAAGATATTTTCCAGATTCAATCAAGCAAAAATCTCTCCTTGGAAAAATCAGCAATAAAAAAAAAATCTAAAACACAATCATTGTGAAGAGGTTAAGCAATATGTAGGTTTTGTAGAATTCTCCGAGAAGTTTCAAAAATAATTTCAAAATGTTAGTTTATCATAGTCACCATCTAGTTAATTTTGTATACATATACAATGAAACTTGTTTAAGATACATCTGTTTAATATATAAACCCGCTTACAATACGAATTTTCTGCAATCCCTTAAAATGAAATCTAAAATTACAAGGATAAGATAGTACAAAAATCCCGGGTCCCTTTATTTACATCTTAAACAGGTTTCACTGTATTGCTATTTTAGAAAAGAGTGACACAATTTATAAATTTTTTAGTTTTTATAATATTTTCTTTCAAATTAAATATCTTATCTGGAAGGGTGTTTTTACAATTACATAAAATTGCCACTATATTTGCAAATTAAAAAACTGGATTTTATTCAAGAACCATAATACACAACATTATTTCCCCCCAAATGTTTATTGTTGGAGTTTTTGCTTTTCTTAAAATGCAATTATATCTACTGGCTAAACAAAAGTTTTCATTGCACTTTCTAGTTAGCTATACAAGAAAAATGTTCTTGCAGTTCAAAACACGCTTCTTTCTTCCATCCCTTCCCCTAGGTTACACAGAACCATAATTACTTCAAATGTTTTCAGAAATTGATATTATAACTAAAACTTTGATTCTTTTACAAACTCATGTTTTGCAATAATGAAGTCAAAGTTATATTTTTCTTTAAATTTAACATTTAGAAATATTTGATTCATTACACTTCAAAAACATTTTTTCATGTTCTAATCCCCTCATCCCCTGATCACATACAAATACTTTCACAAGTTCTGCTTGTGCATTTTGATTTTTTTCCCCAAATCAGGTCATGTAACATTGAAGTTATTTTTCTTTAAATTTAAGTCATACTAATATATATAAGTATAATAAAATCGAGCTGAAAAAAGACTAAAATAACAACAACACCATTTCAGCTTACAAGAATTTATTGTGAAACTATGAAAATTTACAATGAATCAAATGCAAAATTCACAGATAGTGCACATGAGGGTACCGGTACCATAGTATATCAAACAAATGAATAAGTACAAATGCAATTTAACATACCAAGAGTCTATTTGGTTGTATTCTTTTCTTTAGTCGGTGATGAACCGGCCGTCTGGGTGGTCTTCTCTTTGCCAACAATCTCAACTGGAATGTTTCGCTGTTTAGGTTCAGGAAGAGCCTTCAGGGGAGCTTCAACTGTTAATTCACCAGAGGAACTCAATCGAGATGTTATAGCATTAGGATCCACATTGTCAGGTAAGTCGAACGAACGGTACATTTCACAGTATTCGTACACATCGTTGCCTTTGGCTTCGTGTTTGGCAGAAATCGCAAGTTTGTTGTTGACTACCTTCACAGTTATTTCTTCAGGTTGGTAGTTGGCAGTGTCCAAGCTGACTTTGAATTTGTTGTCCTCGTTGCTCACAAGAACTTTGGATTTAGGTTCGTAGAGGTGTTTGGCCTCAGGTCGGAGTTTTCGCTTCCTGCCAACAGGCGCCCTTTCGTAGTCATCAGCATCAAGCTCCATTGCAAGGGCTGGTAGAATCCTGAAGACTTGCCCAACGGTATTTCCAATCTGATCTTCCAGGGTATCCAACACGGAACTCATGAAAGGTCGGTGGCGGCAACGGCGAGGTCTATTATTGCCACAATCTATGAGAGGAAAGTCGTCGAACAGCGTTGACAAAGCCATATTTACGACTTCAGATAGGCGTTGATACAAATTCAATAACAATGCACAGTCTGTAGGATTTTCAACCCACAAAGCTTTTCAAATCGACGAGGATATTCAAAACGTCTATACAGCAAATACTAGAGAAAATGCTTCACCAAAAGCAGAATGTAAACACTGAGAACAAGAACAGGAAACGACGCTCAAATCAGCTGTCAGATTCCGAAATAAGCCGGCGTTGCCACACGCTATCTTATATATCTTTGGTTTATCGAACAGAAAACTCCGGAAATTTCTACGGAACTCCTTGTCCCCAATTTTGTAGAATGTTCTAGAACGGGCAATAGATGGCAGCACATGATAAATGCAGTACAACTACAGTTTAGATAATTTTTTTTTTTTTTTTTTGTTTCTTTCCTTTTCGGAGAAAAGGGGCAAAACATTATAAATAATTTGTGTAGTAATATTAAAATCCATGTAAAATAAGATCAGTTAAGATGCTGAATGAAATAATTTTGCAAATATATTTACGCCTTTAAATAATAAAAAAACAAATATTTTGATTTTATTTATCTAAGTATTGAACTAAAAAATCAATTCCCGGAAAACATATTCTGTTAAGTTTTATGTAGAAATATTATTTTGCTTTGATTATTTTTACTGCGGTCTTCAACAATTTTAAATTTTATCTTTCTCAGATTCTATTAATTAATTAATTCTATTAATTAATATTCTTTCTTTCTTTCTTTTTTTTTATAATTTTTTTTTTTAAATCAAATTTGCTTTTTTTAATTAGATTTTTTTAATCAAACTTTTTTTTTTTTTTTTTTTTTTTTTTTTTTTTTGTCAAAATTTCTTTTAACATTTTTGTTATATATATTTTTTCTTATAACTTATAAAATAAAAAATTTATACACAAATACATGTTATAACTATTACTAATGTATATTAATATTATTACATACTTTACACAAATGATTAAAAGGTAACATTTTAGGCTATAGAAAAATCTTTATTACACAAAATACATAGAAAATTACAAAGCAGAATCAAAAATTTAATTTAACCTTAAGTATTTTAGTATAAAATAACTGCGGCACATAAAAATTTTAAACAAATTTAACAGCAAACTAAGGTGTTACTTTTGTTTTTTGTTTTGTTACAGAGCTGATAAAGAAAAAAACGAGTTTAGTAGCTTTATCAGTTACAGGGCCGTAGCTAAAAGTGAATAATAAGGTGGAGGGGGGGGATATTTTTTCTCTCTCTCTTTCTTTAATGCAGAAAGATAAATTAGTGCATATTCTCATTGTATGTATTATGTTTCTCATTAAACTATCGTAACAACTTTTTTTATGCTAAGAAAAAAATAGGATGATGAAAAATTCGAGTGTATAACTAGTGCAATGTCTTCATACAGTCGCCTCTCGTTAATTCGAACTCGTCGGGACCACAATAAATGTTCGAATTGTGGAAAATATGAAATGAAAACATGTTTAATATGGTACTATTACAAATGAATTAATGTTATAGGGTTTTTAAAATTTATTTCGTCTGTTATCATTAGAATATGACTTGATGTTAAATTAGAATGTATAAATACATAAACTAATTAAAAGATTAAAAGCAAACACGATGGAAGAAAAATTTAAAGAGTCATTGATGGACACATGGGGCTCTAAGAAAGTGGATATCAAATGCATTGTATTGTATGTATACTCGTTCAAAACAATTTTCACAAAAATAAAAGAAAGTTAATCAAATGATCTGAAATCCGTGAGAAAGAAAAGAAAAATGAAAAATCTGAATTCTCGTTAGTTCGAATTAAACGAAGTGAAGAGAAAATGAGTTCGAATTAATGAAAATTTTGAACGTTATTCTGCCATTGAAAATTTTGGGGCTTCATGTTAATTAACGAGAGTCGACTGTATGTGTAAATAGGATGGGGAGTGTTGAGACATTCTAGTAACAATTTTAGAATTTCTGCAAAACTGTGAAAGGGCCTCAAAACTAAATTAGATTTTTGAACAGAATTTCATTTGGATTTTCGGAACAGAAATTCATTTAGTGATCATGAAATTTTTTCCAAGGGAGGCTCTAAATGTTTTAGGAGGGGGTGAGCACCCCCTTAGCCACGGCCCTGATCTGTTGATTCCTAATTTTCAAATGTATTAAACCAAAGACAGAAAACATTCGTTCTATTGAAACAAAGTAGGTGAAACTATTGCAGTATAAAGCTAGCTGATTATGTATTCTATAAGTTTTTTAGTTTCAGCCTTTTCGATAACTGAAACAGTTGTCTTCCACTATTCTAAAGGACCATTGGCGGCAACTTGGGCCCATGGGGCGCGAGAGCCCAACCAATAATTTTATCTTTATGCCACCCAATTTCAATTTGTTTAATAAGAAATTTTTTTTTTAATCGCTGAAATGAAATTTGGTTTTACTAATGTTCTGAAAAGTAATTTTGAATGGAAAATATTAAAGACATCAGTTAGAATTATAGGAGCACTGAAAACCCCTTCAGCGGAAATATAGTTAAATTTCTCACAAAAACAAATTTCTTCCATAATTTTGCTGTCTAATTGATATCCTGAATTGATAAAGCGCTTAGTGGCTAAAATGTATGTTTTCTTTTCTTGAAACATATTTTTTTGTACTTTCAACAATTAGCAATTTTTATGTTATTTATTTTAAATATTAATGATTTATAAGAAATAACTTGTGGCAGCATAATTTAATAAACTTTATTTATAAAATTGTAACAAAATTACAGTCGAGTCTCTCTATAACGAAACTCCATACATCGAATTTCTCTATATAACGAATTTTTTGTAGAAACGGTCCCCTTTTCGCATGATTACATTAAAAACAGTCTCCATATAGCGAAATATCTATCTCCATATAACGAATTTTTTCATAAATGGGTCTTAATTTATTCAGTTTTAAAAAAGCTTCAAAATCATATGGAATCAATTTTCCATCACTTATTTTTGATTTATCGTTCAGTGCTGAGTTTTTATTTTTTTATTTATTTTTTTTATTATTATTATTTCTCTCCTTGTTTTTTAAATTCAACGAATTCATCCCACCTCCCACACACCTTTTAACTCCTTCTCAAACCAGAGTCAATTAGATTGTTACACATATAAGAAAGGAATCAAAGAGAGGCCTTCAAATGGAGGAAAATGTTAACTACAATTTTTCATTCCTTGCTAAAATTTCAGCATTCTGTTTCAGAGCGTAACAATTTTAAAATCAAAACAACAAAAAATTACAGATTTCTTCGTCTGAAATTAATGCAAGTCTTACTCATTTGATTTTCATTAAGCTTTCAAATATCTGTCTTTTTTTTTTTTTTTTTAACTGCTTAAATAAATAAGAAATAGAATGTTAGGTTAATATTTACTTTTAAACATTTCAAATTCTTAATTAAAAACATTAAAAATAATATTTGTTCAAAATTTACACATTAAATACGATTTTTAACATCATTTTCTATACATCGAATTTTTCTATATAACGAATTTTTTACTGAAACGATGGATTTCGTTATATAGAGACTCGACTGTATAATAATTTAAAAATTTGCTTAGAAAAAATAATAATTTAATTTTGAGTTATCATCTAAAGTCATTCGGTTCCCCCACAAATCTCTCTCTACACACACATATACACTGAAAGAAAAGAAATATGTTATTTTGCTAAAAAAAATTTTGCATTTTTGAAAAGTTGGCGCTATTGTAAAGGATTGGGATCCATTACATTACATTCAAACGAAAATTCATTCAGTGGTTCAGATTTTGTTCAATTTTTAATAGATATCATCAAAATAGAGCACACAAAATTATACAATTTTATTTTACTTCATACTAACAAGTAATTATTCCAGTATTTAATATATTCCTGTTTATATATCCTTAGCATTGCAATATTATTTTATAATTTGATTGCAAAGAAAATTTTAAAGCATTTTTTTCTAAACTTTGCGTTATACTTTACTTTTTGATAAAGATTAAGCTTTATCTTACTAAAAGCTGCCTGATTATCTGTATTATACAAAACTAAATTATATTAAAGTAGTACATTATTATGTTTGTTTACATCTTGAATTTATTTAAAAATAATTGAAAAGAAAAACTGATTAAAATCAAGGATTTTTTTTAATCAATCGAATTAAATCATGATTAAAATGAAGCTAATTTAAATCAACGAAACTTAATTATATCCCTTTTGTTTATTTCATATTACAAAAAATACATGCATATAATTAAAACAAAAGAAAGAAAAACAACAACCTTTCTATAAAACTAGCGACCTTCGCCCGCTATGCTGATCGGTTTAGACAGACAGACGGGCATTAAATAGTTTAATTGTTAGTATTAAATAGTTTAATACTATTAAAATGCATACCAAACAGTGTCTCAATATATAAGTATGCAATGGAATATTTTTGTGTAGCCCTGTAACTCAAAAAGAAACATTATTTGCACCACAGATTGTACAGAATGTATATTATATAATATATACTTCATAAATGCATATCAACTTTATTATGTTCCAAAGAGTGTAAGGCCATTAAAATGCACTTGAAACTCCCCCCCTCCCCCCTCAAATGACCGTAATGTATCGGAATCCTTTTAATTGTCCCTGTAATTGAACTATGCACCCGATTTTCATAAAATTTGAAATGATTCGACAAAATTATCTAATAATTATATATTTTAAGTTTCAAACGATTCGGTTGGGTAGTTTTTGAGTTGTTATATGCGGACGGACAGGCAGACGAATGGGGGACGAACTCGGGATCCAGGGATTTTTTCCCTTCAGTTCAAAACAAACGCGACATTTCTCCGTTTCCGGGATCGGAGGAGATATTGTCACATACATACATACATATGGTCGGATTTTAATAGTGTAGATTCACACAATCTTAAATTCTCAAAATATATTTATCTTATTAAGTGTCAAAGGTCAAAGCGAGGGCTAGTGGAATAAGAAAAGAAATATTACATAATAACAACAATTGACATTGTTGCAACAACAATGTTAATTGTTGGGCACATATCAAATGTTAATTGCTGAACTCATTTACAATGGTACAAAACCTTACTCATTGTTGTTTTTCAATAAAGAAATTAGAATTTGAAAAAGTAAAATAAATCTTTAACCGCATCAACGAAAAAGTCTACAGCAAATTAAAACATAATCATAGTTTAAAAAATATATATTTTCTCTAAATATTTCTTTTTGTAATTTTATTTAAAAATATTTAATCTTTTTAACTTATTCTAGCGTCAATATTTAAAAAAATATATCTAACAAATAACAAAGACCTTCACTGCATATTTATAAAAACTGCTTTCGAAATTTTATATTTGTGATCGATTGAAACTGTTAATTTGCAACTCTAAGTAAGTATTGGTAGATATATTTTTTGTTTTTCTTTTTGTTAATCTTATTGTAACCAGGACTGCGGAGTCCGTAGGAAAAATGGCTGAAAGCAAAAATAAGGAATTTTTGGAATCTTAAATGTTTGAATTTAATTTAAAACTAGTCGTTGGGGCCACCTTAATACTTACCCATCATGGATATGCATAATATAATATATGAAAACAAAACCTGTGTAAACTAGTCATAAAATATATTGCAATTCCAAAACAAAATTTAAACGCATATTTAAATATTTTTAATATACATAGTACTGATCTATTAATAAATTGCTGATGAACCAATTTCGACAAATTATATAAAACGCCAAACTACTTGTAGACCGAATTGAGTAAAAGAAACTTTCTTATAACTCCAAAAATAGTAATCATATCAATTAACAGTTTACTGCACCAGATTAAGCGTTTCATACCCAATTAAAATACATCTTTGAATTAAATTTTGAATGAAATATAGGGTCATGAAAAATCGAAGAATGTGTAAAACAGGATTATAAATATATCGGCAACTAATAATCCGATCGACTTCGTTCTTTAAGCAAAATTTTTTTTCTTTTTTTTTTTCTTTTTCTTTTTCTTTTTCTTTTTCTTTTTCTTTTTTTTTTTTTGCCTTTTACGTTCTTTTCTTAAAATAAAAAGATTCGAAAATTTTGTATACCTTTCATCAGAACGAATTTTTCGAGAATCCGAAAAATATAGTTCCGGATAATCGAGGTTACTGATATTAAATACACTTCATTCCATTCTTACATACTAAGTACATACCAAATTTTAAGTCTTTATCTCGATTTGTTCGACAGATAGAGCGTTTACAGACACACGGACGGCAATTTTTTTCCCTAAAAATATGTTTTTTGGAATCTCCAGTATCTAAAACTTGTAAATCAGCTCAAAAATGTTTTTTTCGATTTTCAAAACGATTGCAAGATTTATCCTATACTATATACCGGGTGTCCCAAAAATGACTGATGGATTTTAAAATTCAATAACTTGCAAACGGTGACAGCTATTTAAAAATTTTTTTGCAGGAGGGTTATTGTATAATGTCAGGAGTTTTTTTTACCGAAATTTTTTATTTTAGTTCGCATCTCAAACAATAGATGGCGCTGACGGCGATTGAAGGCCAGGTCGACGCTTCACTCAGCAGGATCACCTGGCTTTCAATCGCTGTCAGCACCACCTATTGTTTGAGATGCGAACTAAAATAAAAATTACGGTAAAAAAAAAAATTCCTGACTTTATACATAACCCCCCTGCAAAATTTTTTTAAATAGCTGTCACCGTTTGCAAGTTATTGAATTTTAAAATCCATCAGTCATTTTTGGGACAGCCGGTATGAAGGGTTAATCATAAGGAAAAAATTTCACTATTTCACACACACACACAGACACACACACAAAAAAAAAAGCCCACTGAAGTTAGATTTCTTAGTTTGAGAGACTACTTCAGTCAAACGAAAAGACTTGATCTCTAATGCTAATACTATGAAAGAAATTTATAAAGCTATCTCGGTTGCATTCCAATACTTTTAAACATTTTTTTTTTTTTTCGTATTGGTTACTTGAGAATGATCTGTATAAAAATCGTTTTTTACTTTTTTGATTTCGTTTACAGGTATTTTTAACGAGGACACTTTCATTTTCGGAACCAATTTTAAAAATAAAAGCATATTTTTTAAATAATAATAATAATAATAATAATAATAATCTAGAATTAAAATCGAAAAAGTAAAAAATAGCCTTTGTACAGTTCAATCCTAGTTATCCAATGAAAAAATAATAAATAAATAAAATATTGAAATGCAATCCAGATATCTTTAAAAATTCCTTCCCATAGGCTTAGTATTAGCGAACGTATCTTTTTTTGTATCTGAAGTAGCCACTTAAAGATCAATTAATTATTTTTTTCAAACCACCTTTCTTTTTTTTTACAGATGCATGCTTTCAGTTTAGTTCTAGTATGGCTATTCACCCTCTGCCCCTGGTTTCAAAAACATTCCACTAGTACAAGTTCACCCACCCGAGAACCCGAAGACGTGAAAGAATTCTTCGACCATATGGAGAAAGTAATGGACAAGTTAATAAGCGAAGCTGAGCCTGAGGATACTGACCAGAAGTCCGAAGTCAGAAAGCTGAGGTACTTGATACCCGAGACAGTAGCGAGAGAAAATACCTACAGCGGCCGTGGAAGTAACTTGCAATTTGGTAACAGTTTGTCGTCAAGCCGAAATAGTCCTTTCTACATTTCAAATGACATGGACGGAAGAAACACAGTTGTTGATTTTGATCGGTAATGATATGTTTAAACTTGATATTGAGGGTGTCCAATATAAGCTGCTTATTTTCTGATTTATTTTTAAATTCACGTTTGTTCTCAAACGCATCAAACTGGCAAATTCTGTTATTTAGAAGCTACACAATGTGCAGTGCTTGTTGATTTTTAAAAAATAAATTCAGAAAATATAGGGGGGAAAAAAAGCTGTCAAAGATGGCATTTTGGAACCGAATTTTCAAAAGTGGGAGATCTGGTAACGAAAATAAAAATAAAAAAAAAAATAAAAAAAATGTCATATTGAGATAATAAATGTTTGTAAGTTAAATTATAATGAATTGAGCAAAAAATGAAATAAGACGGCCTCTTATACATCACTTCGAAAATCGTCTCAGCAAACTTCTTGTTTCTGCTTTTAAAAATAAGTCTGTAAATGTCTAATATGTTCTGTGACAAAGAATCTATTTCGCAGCGATCCCTGCGAGATCAAATCAAAAAATCAATCAATCATCAATCAAAAAAGTTCCTTAATCTTGTGAAGCATGAATTATATTAAAAAACCCAGAAGTTATTTTAAAAGATTTAGATTACTAATTTTCATGGCAGTTGGTGCTCATGTATTCTGCCGATAATTGGCAGCAAAATAATGAAAAGAATAATTTGAATAATCATCATAGTAAATTACTTAATAAATTGAACAGTAGATGGCAGCATTAAAAATAAGTTAGAAAGAATAAAGGCAAAAAACGCTTTATTTCATAATTATTTTTTATCTGTGTTGGTGAATATTCTCTAAACAATGTAGAAAATGCTGAATTTTAAATTTAAATTAAGAAATTTTCCTGTATAAATCGATTAAATCACTTAAGTAACCGATCGAAAATTATTAAAATGGAAGTTATAATAATAGCTTTTTATTTATGACACTAGATAGCAGCACTATCTACAAGTTTGTTATGTTTTACATCCATTTATTGAATATTAATGGAAATTACTAATACACTATATTGCCATTGATTATGGGACACTTGCAATTTTAGACATTTTACTAAATATCTAAAAAAATACATGAGGAATCATCTCGAAACTCTTAGTGTATAAATATAATAGTATACGTCATACATCTCCATGAAGATGTTTTACCGAATCTCCATAGGGGACCGTCAACAAATTAAAAAAGAATGAATATCTTTTGAATAACCCTGTCAAAACTAATGTAGCAAAAGCGCTCAAACTCTAGATTATGATTGAATGCCTTATTGTAATACACTGTGTTCATTTTTAAGCAAACAGCATGCATACTCGCAGAGTAATTAAGGTTTTTATAAAAATGGCCCTAAATTTTTCTAAGTTTTTTCCTTATAATTTTCAGAGTTCTTAATATAAAATAATATTTTTTTCAGAAAATATGACAAACAACATTGCACACAGTACCTTGTAATCAGAATTAAAAAATAATAAAAATTGTATGAAAAATGAGTAGGTTTACTAAATAATTTTTTACTGCGCATGCGTCAAAGATATCAAAATTTCATTTGCATATTATGTTAGCTAAATGTATAGAGCAACTTTTGTAAAAGTCTCAAAATTATAGCTTGAAAATTCTGAAAGTAATCGTCTATAGAAAACGGACAAAATCCGTTGTTTCCAAAATGAAGCAAAAAAATGAGGGATTTTATCTAAAAGTCGTCGTAACATCCCGTATTGTGTATTCTATATTGACACTAATCAATGAATATATGGATACAACCCCTCTTGTTTTTGCTTCATTTTGAGAATAACGGATTTTCAACTTATTCAATTGATGATTATTTTCAGAATTTTCAAGTTATGATTTTGTGACTTTCACAAAAGTTGCTCTATACATTTAGCTAACATAATATGCAAATGAAATTTTGATATCTTTGACGCATGCGCAGTAAAAAATTATTTAGTAAACCTACTCATTTTTCATACAATTTTTATTATTTTTTAATTCTGATTACAGGGTACTGTGTGCAATGTTGTTTGTCATATTTTCTGAAAAAAATATTATTTTATATTAAGAACTCTGAAAATTATAAGGAAAAAACTTAGAAAAATTTAGGGCCATTTTTATAAAAACCTTAATTACTCTGCGAGTATGCATGCTGTTTGCATAAAAATGAACACAGTATATTACAATAAGGCATTCAATCATAATCTAGAGTTTGAGCGCTTTTGCTACATTAGTTTTGACAGGGTTATTCAAAAGATATTCATTCTTTTTTAATTTGTTGACGGTCCCCTATGGAGTTTCGGTAAAAAATCTTCACGGAGATGTATGACGTATACTATTATAGTTATACACTAAGAGTTTCGAGATGATTCCTCATGTATTTTTCTAGATATTTAGTAAAATGTCTAAAATCGCAAGTGTCCCATAATCAATGGCAATATAGTGTATTACTAAGGAGCTGTATTAGTTACTATAGTTAGTTAGTTAGATATTATTAGTAACAATATTGATAAAATTCATAATCATCAAATGGCAGGATTTATGAAATCCCAGTTGTCCTCGCAAATAACGAAAGATTACTATACATTGGTGAAATAAACGAAAATTTTCAAAGAGATTTAAAGAGCACAATAGAGATATTGCACGGTCAAAACTGAGTAGAGCTCTCGCAAGATTATATTTTTCAAATGAAGGGAGCACAATTAATTTTGATGAAGCTAAAATTATAATTCCATGCAACAATCCATATCTCAAAAAAATTTTAGAATTCATTAAGATCATTAAGCTCGGGCCACGAGCTTGTAACGATCATTTATCATACTCCATTTATAAAATCTGGCATAATATGCTATAATAAATTAAGCAGGTTTACGTACTCTCAAATCAACTATGCTCGTGGACGTATGTGTTTACATTTTGAAATTTTAAATTGCATTTAACCTTTTTATATTGTATCCTGACGACGTTCGCAGAAGCGAATGAAACGTTGATAATTTTTAAGTGTATTTTAAATACAATAGAACCCCGCAAATTCGGATCCCGCTAATCCTGATCTCCGGATAATCCGGATTAGTTTGGACATTTTTTTTTAAGTTTGAGAAGTGATCGGCAAATTTCCATAACATAAATTTATTTCAGCCTCATATTCTGAATAAATAAGTATTTTCTGAAATCTTTTCGGAAAATACCTCAAGATTTCTTATTTAAACTCTTTAATGCTATCTATGATATGAACAACCACGGTAAGTAGAACACAGTTTTCTACTTACCGTGTGAACAACGATACATCATTTAAGCTTTGCCAATTTCAGTTTTCATAGTTTTCCATTTAACCTTTTTGGAAATGTCATCAAAAGCTCACTGCTTTATAAAAGCGCACTGCTTTCAGAGCATTGCATAAAAGCAAAGTAAATTAGTCCTTATAGACACACTCACAGATAAGGATCACGATCCGATCTATGTCAGCCAGTCCATAGGTCCTATTGGGACTGTTTCCTTGTCTTCGTGCCAAAACCCTTCTACAAATCACTTACGGAAAATCGAAATAGGAGAAATAAACGAGAATGCTCAAGAGAATGCGTGACAATGCGGTTCGCAAAACTGGTAGAATATGACAAATTTTATAATTACTAAGTAAACATTTTTACTCTCTGTAAATATTGAATATGTTCAGAATAAAAGTAATTTTCTGTGAATACGTTTTATTTGATTTGTTCACATTCTCCGGATAATCCGGATTGGGCCTGGTCCCAGTTAATCCGAATTATCGGGGTTCTACTGTACATTCCTTTTATAAGTGTACCATTCAGTAATCTGTATTTATTTTAGAACATATTTTTAGTATAATTTATGGTGCAATTGTCCAATTCATAATTACTTTGACACTATTTTTTGAAAGATCTATAGCGTTTTCAAAAAAGAAGAATGGAAAAAAAGAAAAAAAAAAGAGGAAGACACAATTCGATTACATAGTTACTGAACAACAACAACTGCTAGTTTCATACATTTCAGACTAAAAATAAATTAAAACTTATGTCATAAAGTTGCCCTTTTGGATTTGAGAACAGCCTTAATCCTTTCGGGTTTGCTGTACTATTAATAGTGCATGTCTTTTAATGGGATATTATTTTGTTCCAACAAATACTTTTGTTGCCGTCACCATGCAGTAATATTAGGGTGTATCTATGCATTTACTATATGACTTCATTAACATTTAGGTGTTTAGTAATAATAATAATAGTAATAAGTATTTCATTAATTGTCTTTGCACCGTTTGCGATTCTTTTATTTTAAACATGTATTTCATTCGTTATATTTAAAATAAATGATAAGGGAAAATTTTATTTTAAATATAATGATAATTATATTTAAAATAAAATTTTCCTGAAAGAATCATGTGTAATAAAGTGCAAAAAATATTAGAAAATTGTAATATAAGTTAAATCTTGTTGTAATATCTGTGGTTCCGGTAATAACCAGGTAAGGCACATTTTTAATATTTTGAGTAAATTAACGTTTAAAGTTTTCAAATATGTCTTTTTATCATTACTTTTATAAAATAGATTAGAACTTAAAAATTTTCACTACATTCAATTAGGATATAAGAACCTCTTTTTTGCTAAAATCTCTATAAATAAAAGGAATTCTGAGGATAATTAATTAATTAATTGAGGCACAGGGGAAAGCAAATCTTGGCAATGCGCCAACTCGGTCCAGAGGAAGCAAATCTTGGCAATGCGCCAACTCGGTCCAGAGGAAGCAAATCTTGGCAATGCGCCAACTCGGTCCAGAGGTATAAAAGCAAGATAGAAAAAAACGCGCAGGTCTGTGCATTCAAGTACAACCACCCATATGTATATGCTGAAAGTTTGTTCTGACGCTCACCCGACGCACGTGGAGTGCCGATGGTCCGGGGAGAGTCACCGGGGGATCCGTCGCCAGCTGAGAGAGAAGCGTAGAGTCACCGGGGGATCCGTCGCCAGCTGAGAGAGAAGCGTACCATACACATAAATTATTAAATAAACCTTCAAATTAAGCCCGGCGAAGCGGGCTGGGTATGCTAGTAGTTACATAAAAATAGTTTTTATTAATAGAGAACGATTATTACTGTTTTTTCAGTTTTTAAATGAAAATTTAAAGTCGCCCTATGATGGAAGTATTCGATTTTCATTTTTCAGTACTATGGCAGATGAAAGTAATTTTTTAAAGTTACATTTTCCCAAATTATCTATATTTTTTCAAAAGTATGCCTTACCTGGTTATTATCGGAAGCCACAGATATAATATTTTCTCAATATCTCCAAAAACTTTTCCTTGGCCAATAATGAAATGAATAGTGCGCAAAGCAACTCCGTTCGCTCTGTTTCAGACAATGAAATACTTGTTAGACTTTATTTGGATAGATACTGTTAATGTTATTAACGTGAATGTAATATTTTCTAAAAATTGGAAATAAATTCAGACCTCGCAAAGGTTAAGTTTATGTTCAACCTTATCATAACTTTCACATAGTAGCATTATATAGTTTTTACTTACCCATCATACGTAGTTTAGGGTAAGTCTTGCAATCGTTTTGAAAATCGAAATTTTTTTTGACGGATTTACACGTTTTTGACACTGGAGATTTCGAAAAACATATTTTTAGAATTTTTTTTTTTTTTTTTGCCGTTTTTTTTGCGTCTGTCTGTCTGTAAAAGCTCTGTCTCCCGAACAAATTGAGATAGAGACTTGAAATTTTGTATGTACTTAGTATGTAAGAATGGGACGAAGCCTATTGAATATCAGTAACCTCGATTGTCCGGAACTACTTTTTTCGGAATCTCGAAAAATCCGTTCTGATGAAAGGTATATGAAAGCTTTTGAATTTTTTTTTTTTTATTTTTTTTAAGGAGTGGACGTAAAAGGCAATAAAATAACACAAATTTTTCATAAAAATCGAAGTCGATTGGACTATTAGTTGCCGAGATATTTTAAATCCTGTTTTCTACAGTTTTCGATTTTTCGTGACCCTGTATGTTTTTCAAATTTCAATTCAAAGACATATTTTAATTGGAAATGAGGCTTTAAATCCGATACGGTAATTTTTTAGTTAATGTGATTATTATTTTTGGAGTTATAAGGAAGTTTCTCTTACGCAATTCGGTACTACTTGAGTAGTTTGGCGTTTTATGCAATTTGTCGAAATGGGTTCATCAGCAATTCATTAATAGAGCATTACTATGCATATTAAAGATATTAAAATATACGTTTAAATTTTGTTTTGGAATTGCAATACATTTTATAGACAGTTTACACATGTTTTATTTTCATATATTATATTCTATATATCCATAGTGGGTAAGTAATACCAACAACTAGTCTTTTGTTATCGTTTTTTTTTTTTTTTTTTTTTTTTTTTTTTTTTTTTTTTTTTCAGATCACTATTTGACATTTAGCTATGTTTCAGGTACCAGCAATTTGTTTTCCGTCCCCTTTATTGTGACTCCTACGATTCTGCTGCAAGGCATTGTTTTCTTCGGCAGCAGTTGGGAACCACGGTTACGCTGGGAGTTCAAGGCTTAAATAGGGGAATGCAGATATACTGGTATCGGTGCCTCCGAAGAAAAGATTTCGACTACATTATAAAGGAGCCACTAAACAAAGGTAGGGGATTAATTCTTTTTTGTCCCTCTACTGCTTGACCCACTTTAAAAGACCTGCCTTGGTATAATGCCAAAATATTGTACCTTTACGAAGGTTTGGATAACATTAGGAAGAGACGAAATTCCTCTCCATTTTCCACAAAAACAATAGTAGGAAAAACTCCCTTTTCATTGCCCTTAGTCATATTATTAACAATAGACTCGTCTTACTCAGGTCTATTACTCACGTGACCGGTCTTTAATGCTTAGCTCAGCAGTACATATCACATACAGACCAAAGAAAATCCATATAGGTTTCCCTCGCTCTATGATAATTTCAATTTCAGTTTTTTCTCCAGACATCCCTCGATGAATAATCCCGTTTCATAGTAATAAATTCTCTTCAATGATAGTTATAAACGAATATTGGCCAAAAGTCCAATTTTAGGCAGAAAATGAAAACGAAACCAAATTTTCAATCGATCCCTATTTATAACCCTTCACTGACCTCCCCCCCCCCCGTTTTATGAATAAATAAAACAAATTTATGTTAGAGAAAATTGGATTTTCTTATTCGTGTTGTTCGTAGTAACTAACAAAAATGACGATGCAAAATAATGCAAAATGATGACTCATATTTTCAAAATTGAAATGAGAATGAACAATATCAAGATAACCTATCAGAAACTCTTGACGCAAAATTTTCTTTTTTTAATATGAAAGCGAAAGAAGAAAGGCACTGAACAGATTCTTACATTATCAAGAAGCAATTGTTACTTGACGACTTGAATTTCACATTCACTTAGTCAAAGATTAAAGTGCCACCGCAAAGGTAGTGCAAGTCAATATACCTTTTAGAGGCTACTTTAGATGAAAAAAAAAAAAAAAAACCGTTCATTAATGCTAATCCTATGGAAGAGATATATCTATATAAAGATATCTTGCTTGCATTTCAATATCTTTACATGTTTTTTATTCTTGCAATTATTATTATTTTATAGTTGAGATTGATCTGCATGCAGACCGTTTTTCACTTTTTCGATTTTTATTGCAGATTTTTTTTATGGGTATGCTTTCACTTTTGAAACCAGTTCCGAAAATGAAAGTGTCCTCATTAAAAATATCTGTAAACAAAACCGAATAAGTAAAAAACGGCCTTCGCACAGATCAATTTCAGTTATTCAATGAAAAAAAAAAAAATCATTTAAAAATATCGAAAATGCAACTAAGATATCTTTATAAATTTCTTCCATAGGAATAGCATTACTGAACGGCTCTTTTCGCTTGACTGAAGTAGCCTCTTGAGTCCCAGCTCAAAAGGTCGTGCAGGTTAAACATTCGTTTGAATTTTTGCTTCTGAGTCGTATGCAATAAAAACCCGAATCGGATAATCTTTCTGGTTTGCATAGAGTAAAGTAATAGTACTTTATCAACAGATATAGCAGTTATAATACATGTTTTACTTTCAGCCGGCATGACTAGCTTTGTTTACAAGTACAAGGGATACGATACATCTCATCGGGTCTTATGTAACAATTACAGCATTTACTCACTATTTCCCTCCAAATTTGAACTTATTTAAACTGTGTGAGTCTTGCAATCAAATACAATCAGAAATACTTTAAAAGTAGATGTGTGTGAGGGAAGCTTTTTTGGGTTATTCCATGAAAAACGGACAAAATATCCTGTACATGACGCTTACATAAAAACCTTCATCTATTAACTTACAAGTTTTTAAAATATAAAGTATACATAGAAACTTTAGATTTGCATATTACAGTTGTTTTGGGCTTCGTTCATATGACTTTCATATTAACTTTTGAAATTCAAATTTCTTTCTATTTAAAAAGCTTTTGCAATTTATTAATAATTCAGCATTTAAAATTTAATTTTAAATAATTTTTTTTCGCTTATAGAAATTTAAAATTTTATTTATATCTCCGCTGTTTTTCGGTTTTTCAAAAAATTTAGAATTTTTTGATATTATTTATATATTTTGATTTGAACATTTTTAATTTGATTAAAATAAACAACTTTCTTTTATAATTATTTTTAAATTAAATTTTTTGGTGCTACCATCTATGTAAGAATTTAATAATTCTAAATTAACAATTTGAAATTATAAGTTAAAGGACAAGTTATTTTGAAAGAAATATTAAACGAAATCCTCTGTGCGATCTGCTATCACACTTAACATCTTGTTTCTTATTTCGAGAGTAGTCAAAACTCGCGAATGTTGAGAGATTACTGTATGTGTACAATGAAATTTATTATATTAAATGAAATTTATATGAAATTGACTTATTTTGTGTAATTTTCAATAACAAAGGTCTGAAAGTATAGAAAAGCTACAAAAAAATGCCACGATTCTCTCTTTTTTCTTTTTAATTTCTTTTATCTTTACAAGAAGAAACATTCGTGATTCGTGAAAATTTTTTACTTCTAGTTTTCAACGGATTTATACATTTTAGGGTCAGAGATACCAAAAAATGGTTTTACAAAATGCCTGCCTGTGATTGTCTGTCTGTATGGTTGTATGTGACACAAATTTCGTGGGCATTATATCTCAAAAACTAATGCACAAAATTTAATAAAAATTTATATTCAGTTAGTCCCTGATATAAAATTGTGCTGATTACATTTTGGTGTAAGTCGCTCAACAGATTGCATATGATGTATTTTTTACAATTTTCCGATAGCTCAGTCTCTAGAACTAATGCACGGATTTTCATCAAACTTCAGATACTGTTAGTCTTTAATATTACTTGGTGATTGGTGCTTACACTTTGTTGTAAATCGTTCAAACAGATAGCGCTGCAATTCTACAATTTTCACAATAGTTCTAACTCATCTCAAAAAATCTGAAAATGCACTAATTACAGTTAATTAATGCTACTTTATTGTGTTTTATTCAAAATATTATTTTGCATCTAATAATAGATTGCATTTCATATTTCACGAAAAAACATAAATGCTTATCAAATACAAATCAAAAATAGATCGAGAAACTTTCGCTGTTATTTATAGGGCATCCTGTAAGATAACATGGCAAATTTTTCTTTGAAATAAGGCATGATATGTTTAGCTTAGGTTGTGACAAATACAATTTGCTTTCAGTTCTTTGCTCAACTTTTCTATTTTTGTCGCCCAGTCAAAGAGTTTTTCATGATAATAATAGCATCTTTACTTTAAAAACAAAGTTTTTCTTTTAAACAAAGTTTTTATGACAAAACATCATTTAATAAACTCGCTTTAGAACATTTAACATAGGAAAATTTTTATGAGTAGGGTGAGACTAAGGCACATGTGAATACTTCACATAAATACACTAAAACCTCCATAACGGACACTCCCGAATAGCGGATACCTCTATTTAACGGACATTTCCAATCCCCCACTCCCAAAATCTAAATTTTTGTATGCTTAACCTTTGAATAACGGACATTCCGAATAGCGGACGCTATTTTCGGTAATAAAGGAGGGAAAAGTATTTTTTAACGAGAAAAAAATGAAAAAAAGAAAAGTGAAAAGTTCTCTAAATTTATCAGAGCAATGTGTCACAAATTTTGTGGTCATAAATAAACGTAGAATTCAGTGTTGAATTCAGGGAGCTGCTCGGGAGGGACATCTCATGAATTTTAAACTTTTCAGTTTCAAATTAAAGTTATGTATTATAAATGAAATGAATAAAAAATTTATATAGGGCTGCCACAGGCGAGTATTTTTAATTCCAACTGGAACCAATTTCTGTCAACAGAGACTCTTTACAGGCACTTTAACAATATTTGCAAGAAAAATTAACTTGAAAGTTTATATTTAAAAAATACTGGTCCGAACAGAATAGAAAAATAGTCGCCTGTGGCAACCCTGTTATATTATTATATTTTAAATAATTAATGAAATACGAAAAAATGCCACGGGTGCAATATTTAGCGATTTATTATCTGCATCAGGTAGCATCAAAATACCGTGTTCTTGATTTATCAGTACAGATGTCATATATGCACCACACTGGCACGTTATTTTTCTGACGAAACTTCTTTTTCAAATATCAGTTATATACATATTTTTTAACTAATTTCCATTATTTTAAAAAGGAAATAATAAACAAGTAAGAAAAATCATGCGTTAAGCATAGATTATGAAGCACTTTCCAACACTTAATGAAATCTTTAACAAAACTTTGTTATTTAGGGAAATAATAGTGTATAGCCTAATATACCCAAATATGTATTCCAGTACATTAGAACAGCCCTGTATTTCATATGTCAGTTCATATAATGTGAAAATTTAGCTTAGCAAGAAAATACCCAGTAGCTTGAAATTTTTTTTCAGCAATTCATACTATTAGATGGAAACATACTTGGATACTTTTGTTTAGCCCTGTAGTTTACATTGTATCTTTATTACATGTCAGCATTAGGCTAAAATTTATTGTAAACTAAAACACTTTTAAAACAACTGAAATCACATTCTCATAAATGATCATTTATAGGCGTCCATATACCGAATTCTTTGCGTGGCCCTGTATATCCCTTTATCCATATTCTGCAAACGTTCTCCGTAAATTGAAAGCAGCTCAGCGTAAAAATACATAGCTTATTTAAGAACCACGTTTACGCTCATATTCAGTAACGTTGGTGAGCTCTTTTGGGTAGCCCTGTATATCAACTATAACATTTATACACATCATATAATGTGCATATATTTAGCGAAATATAAACGCGAGTATCATAATTAAAATGCATTTCATCCCTCCATCAGCCATCATCGGACACATATACGGTACTTCGGAAAGAATATACTATTTGAAATCTTTTGTATGGCCCTGTAAATGCTATGTACTTCATATTATCCAAGACAGTGGCGTATAATTTATATTAAGCTTCTGTGACATATATGAATTTTATTATACATGAAAAAGCTTAATATATTTAAAATATGTCACACACAATTCCTCCTTTTACCATTATCTAACGGAATTCTTTTGTGTGGCTCTGTAAATGAATAATAGCTACATTTTCACCTTATATTTTATATAATGCTTATTTTAATATGTTTGACAGGTTATAACATCTTTAAAATTCCTTTGAAACGATTTTTCCCCATAGGCCGTAATGTAATAGGAAACTTTTGATTCGCCCTGTAGATAAACTAATCATGGTAGAAACTTCATTTTCGATAGGACTCGTGCTAGGGTCAACGTCAATAACGTCCTAAAATTTCATGGCAATCCGGTATATTAACGATTTTTCCCCATGGGCCGTAATGTAATGGGAAACTTTTGATTCTCTCTGTAGATAAACTAATCATGGTAGATACTTCATTTTTAGTAGGGTTCGTGCTAGGATAAACCTCAATAATGTCCTAAAATTCCATGGCAATCCGAGTATATTAACGATTTTTCCCCATAGGCCGTAATGTAATGGGAAACTTTTGATTCGCCCTGTAGATAAACTAATCATGGTAGAAACTTCATTTTCAATAGGACTTGTGCTAGGGTAAACGTCAATAACGTCCTAAAATTTCATGGCGATCCGAGTATATTAACGATTTTTCCCCATAGGCCGTAATGGAATGGGAAACTTTTGATTCGCCCTGTAGATAAACTAATCATGGTAGATACTTCATTTTCAATAGGGTTCTTGCTAGCGTAAACCTCAATAACGTATAAAAATTTCATAGCAATCCGAGTATATTTACGGGAGTTAGAGCGCGGACAGACGGACAGACGGACAGACAAACCGAATGCATAAGCACTTTTCAACTTTGTTGGAAAGTGCTAAAAAAGAGCTTACAAGGAAGGTCTCCATACTGGGCATACTCAGATTTTTTTGAAAAAAATATTAATTAAGCTACTCATGTATGTATTAAAGGATCGGTGAAAATTAGCGGCGGAATTCCAGAAGGAAATATGTAAAAAAATAGAATACTTTCGAATATTTGGTGTGAAAATGCAAAAGTGTCACACGATTTGGCGAGCAGCTTTTTTTCCGCCAAAAGCAAACGATTTTCATGCAACTGAAAACTTTTCTATTTTTAGATTCCGGGTAAATGGTGTTTGATGAATTTAAACATAAACAATGGGAGAGTTTAATACATTTTATACACACACATATATATTAAATTGCATATGTATACATTATTTACTGCTGTAGTTATTTAATTTACCTCTGGAAAAATATTTTCATATATAAAAAATTCTTTTTCAGTAAAATTATTTTCATACATTTAAGCGTATTCAAAAATAAAAGCTAGATGTTTCCATAGCAACAAATCGAATTGACAATGCTCAACTGGACTTTGAACTTGAAACAATTTTAATTCATTTAAATTTTAATTTCGTTTCAAATCTCAAATTTTGATGGTTAAATTTGAATTAAATACAAATAAATATCAATATAGCGAAATTATACTTAAAACAATCTAAAACTGACAAAATTAAAGATATTTAATTTATCTAAACACGTTAACATGAAACTTTTTTTTCTTTAAAATGCATTTGACATAGAAAAAACAGACATTTTTTGAAATTGCTTTTCATCGCCAAATAACGAAATTTTCAATATTTTTTTACGGACAGGGAACGGAGATTCCGCCGAAGTTTTTTTTTTTTATATAAACATATATATCCTCATGAGAAGAACATTCTGTAATTTTTCCAGATTTTTCGAAGTATGCCCGTATGGAGATCTTCCTTGTTAGTTAAATAATTATAGAATAAAATAATTTATATCATTAAAAAAAAAGAAAATAAAAGTAAACAAACAATTTATCAATAAATAAATAACAATAGCCGGGTTACCATGTGAGGTACATATAATTGCCATTTTGTTGCAATCGCGCCATTTTGTTGCAATGTGGTGCGTATATAGGACATCTGTGTCTATTTCTCTAGCAGAATCTTCTAATTTGGCAAAAAAATGAGCAATAAAATAAATTATGAATAAAAGCAATATGATTTAATTCTTTGTATACATTCAAGGGATACCAAAATGGTCGCCAAGGGCGGCTAGTTAGTTATATTCTGTGTTAAATTTACTATAAAGAAAAAAAATGTACGAATTTCTCTAGTTTCTAGCCGATCTGTTTAAGCACAAGATTATACTATAAAAAGAAGTGTATTGGGAAAGAATAGAGCATTTAATGATTGATTATTGTTGCAAAAAATAAAGTAAATTTGAAAAAAAAAAAAAAAAGAAACATAAATAAAAAAAAGCTTTTTAATTTTGTATAGTGGTATTTGAACCGAGGAGAATTTGTTGAGGGGACTTTTAGATAATATTTATCGGAAATCTCCCAAAAAAGAAGGCTTTTCACCCCTGTATTTGCCTTATTTACTTCTAAATTAATAAAAAATATGATTTTAAACGCCCCCCCCCCCCCTACACACACACACATCATCTCTCGAAAACCCCCACCCCCGGTAATGATATCGTTGTCAAAATGTAAAATTTTTGATTTCTAGAATTTATTTTTTGTTCGAAGTGATATACAAACCTGGTTATATTTATTTTTCGCATCCATTTTTGATTCAAATGAAGAGAAGTCAATAAAATATCACTTTGGATATGAAAAAAAAACTTTATATCAAATAACACTTATAAAAGAAATAGTTGCTACAGTAAAACCCTGATCATTCGTATTAATTTGGACCAAACCTAATCCGGGTTATCGAAAATCCAGATTACCCGGAGATTGAAAACAAATGAAATGAAATAAAACATACTTACAGAAAGTCACCTTTATATTAAACATATTCAATATTTACAAATAATAAAAATGTTTACTTTGTAACTATAAAGTTTTCATTTTCTCCTGTGACAGTTTTGCGGGCCGCATGGTCACAATCCACTTGAGAATAAGTAGTTCGTTGGATTTAATCTCCACATGATGTTTAATATAAAGTATTTGTTGTTCTGAATGATGGGACGCTGCTTCATTATGGCTAATAACACTTGGTTAATCACCATTGGGAATGGTATTTTCGTCTGTATCATCTTCATTTTCATTTTCCACAGATGAGACAAAGCGATTATTTCGTCATTTGTAAGTGACGCATAAACTTCATTATTTTCAGCTTCTAACCAATTTTTAATATGTCACTGCTGGGTCATTCCATGTCAAGTGTCCTAAATTTTGGCATGGTTCCAGCTCGACCCCCTTCAATTTTTGTGAAATTGATACAGATTATACATGTATGTATATGATGAACATTTGGAAACTGTTTAGTGCAAAAAGTTGCATAGTTGGAGCACCAGGGGTCCATTTGTACCAATCACTATTTTATAGCTGTAGAAAAAACGGCCAAATCATGAAGTTTGGCATCATATTGCTCATGATATATGAAACCTTACTTATTGAAAATAGGTGATCTAGTACAACGTTTTGTGCTAAAAAATGTAATTGCAGTATTAAAAATCACAAATCAAAACTGTCGTGGTTGCTAGGCCTCAAAGTAGGCCGTACGGCCACTCTGGTTAAATTTTACCCTTACTTTAACAGGCTTTAACTACTGCAAATATTATTTTAAAAATTTGTCGTTTTACAAATTAATTACCTATGGATATATCGTAAAGCCGCTGTAGTTGTTTTTTGATTGCTTAAATATTCATTAAATTATTGATGTTCAAAATCTAATAAAAAATTAAAATCGTCAATTTTGCCCCATATTCAAAAGCGTATATCTCAAAAGGGACACTTCTGATTTGGTTAGAATTAGTACCACTGGAAAGAGCATATCTTAATTTAAAAAAAAAAAAAAATTATTTCATTTTGGGCCTCTTAGATACAGAAGAAAAATGATAAAATTCAAAAACCTGTTGTACGAGATAATCCAGATACATACAAGAAAGGTATATATTACGACAGGGTCTTTCAACATATTTTGAACCATTCTTTTTTATTACAACGATTAATGCATATAATAATTATCACTTTTCCTGGTCACAGTTACTTCCCCTTTACCTTTATGAGTGATTTGTAACCGCATTGCCAATGAGTTACATCCAATAACCAGGCAAGACTAGCTCCTGGTTGGTTATTGTATGTTTAACTAGATGTATACAAAATATGCCTTTTCTCTTTCAGTTTATGCTTTACATTACTGTTAAAACATTCTGTATCAAGATTTTAGTTCTATGAATTCTCATGATTATGATCAGAGTCAATGCAGCATTGGCTGTGCTGATAGTTCTCAGTGCCATTTTACGACTTATTGTGCACATAAGGGTTTTAAGCTTTTTAAAGAATTTTCTTCTGAAGAACAGGAGTTAATTAATCGCCGAAGTTTATTGCATCTTGAATAAAATTCTCAAATATGCTTTCATCATGAAACATTGTTTTTGCATAAATTTGAGTTTCTTCAGCGAACATGCTGTAATCCTTTCACTAAAGACAATCATTGCGTACGAAAATCTTTGCGGTCCATAAATTTAGAAAGTTCTAATCATTTGACAAACTAAGAAACTAAGAAAAATGTCAAACCAGATCAAAAAATATGTAGATCATGCAGAAAAGAATTGAAAAAACAAGAACACCATGGTCCTCTTCTTCAAGCGAATTGGAGCAAGATGAAATAGATGTAACAGAAACGTTGAACAAAAGTCTAACAGCTATTGATTTATCTCCTTTAAAATTTCAAAGAACAACAACAAGAGATATTAAAAGCTATGCAAAGCGAACGATAAGTGAAACTGAAGATGTGATTTCAAAGAAAATAGCTATTGTTGCTGGTATAGATCCATGTAAATTAAGACAACCTACTACATGCAACCAATGCCTAGACTGTTTAGATTACAAACATCTAATTAAAGAATTGAAGGAGAAGTTACAGTTGTCAAAACGTTTAGAACAAATACAAATATTAACAATGGCACCTCAAAATTGGACAATAAAAGAAGTTATGGAAGAGTTTCAAGTTTTAGAAAGAATGGTAAAAGAAGCTCGAAAATTAAAAGCAGACATCGGGATATTGGCTTTACCTAGAGCAAAGTTTGATAAGAAGTTGCCAGAAAACATAAAAGAAAGAGTATTAAATTTTTTTCAAGATGAAGAATTTAATCTAATATGTTCAGGAATAAAAGATTTCATTTCTGGTCGGAAAAGATGGAAGGAAAGTTCAGATGCGGAAGCATCTATTACTAAGCAATTTGAAAGAAATGTTTGCAGTCTATCGAAGTAGTAATGGACCGGAAATCGAATTCTCCAAATTTTGCAAGTTAAAACCAAAATGGTGTGTGACTGTCGTTGCAGCAAGTTCACATTCCCAATCTGTATGTAAAATGTATCAAAATGTGAAGTTGATGCTAGCAAGCTACCCAACTGATGTAGATTATAAATTCCTTCTAAGGAAAACAGCTTGTGAGTTGAATTCTAAAGATTGTATGTTTCATCGCTGCTAAGAATGTCCTGGAACAGAAGATTTAAAAAAAAAATTTGGAAAGTATTTTCGAAGATAGTGATCCAGTAGACGCCATTGAATTTAAGCAATGGGTTCACACAGATCATGACACGTTAGAAACAAAGCAGATGACAATTGAAGATTTTATTGAAGATTTGGTATTGAAAATCTCAGCAACGATGTCTTAATAAATTTTATGCACCCTCATGGACCTATGGAAGCATTTTATTAGCCCACTAGACAAGACCTCTGTTGGATTCCGGAAGAGCATAAAATTACTGTTCTATTTCAAATAAAAACAAAAATTAGTCAGCAATACAATTTATCGAAAGCTGTTGCAATCGCAATCAATAAGAAATTTGACAAACTGAACCAATGAGTAATGTTTTTTATAGATTGAGGATCAGGAATCAACATAAAGGGAGCTTGAAATAATCGAAACATTTAGTCTATAATAGTCTATGAATCCCGTTAGATACCAGCATTCAAAATTTAAAACATGCAATACCCAACCAGGAGCTAGTCTTGCCTGGTTATTGGATATAACTCATTGGCAATGCGGTTACAAATCACTCATAAAGGTAAAGGGGAAGTAACTGTGACCAGGAAAAGTGATAATTATTATATGCATTAATCGTTGTAATAAAAAAGAATGGTTCAAAATATGTTGAAAGACCCTGTCGTAATATATACCTTTCTTGTATGTATCTGGATTATCTCGTACAACAGGTTTTTGAATTTTATCATTTTCCTTCTGTATCTAAGAGGCCCAAAATGAAATAAAGTTTTTTTTTTATAAATTAAGATATGCTCTTTCCAGTGGTACTAATTGTAACCAAATCAGAAGTGTCCCTTTTGAGATATACGCTTTTGAATATGGGGCAAAATTGACGATTTTAATTTTTTATTAGATTTTGAACATCAATAATTTAATAAATATTTAAGCAATCAAAAAACAACTACAGCGGCTTTACGACATATCCATAGGTAATTAGTTTGTAAAGCGACAAATTTTTAAAATAATATTTGCAGTAGTTAAAGCATGTTAAAGTAAGGGTAAAATTCAACCAGAGTGGCCGTACGGCCTACTTTGAGGCCTAGCAACCACGACAGTTTTGATTTGTGATTTTTAATACTGCAATTACATTTTTTAGCACAAAAGGTTGTACTAGATCACCTATTTTCAATAAGGTTTCATATATCACTAGCGGACCCGACAGACGTTGTCCTGTCACCGACAGACGTTGTCCTTCCTGGCACCGAGTCCAGAAAATCAAATAAATGTACATAAATATAGGAATACGCACGATAAACACTACACTATTAATTTAATTTCTTATTACAATTATGTAACGAAATTATTTTTCGCTCTTCAGTATTTTTTGAAGTCGGTTCAATTTTTGATAGAAAAATTTATTTTTCTCTTTTTTGTTAAAAGTTATTGAATTTCTGAAGTCAGTTAATCAAAATTATAATACAGACTATATTACTGTAAAGCATACACGTTTGACAGGAGCGGGGTTCGAACACGCGATCTCTTTCTTCGAGAAGCAGAGCTTATATCTGGCGCCTTAGACCGCTCGGGCATTCCGCCCGCACTCTATTCATCGGACTTATAAAACACTTTTAATTAGCGAAAAATCACTAACTATTAGTTTTTGCTTAATTACTAAAAAAGTACTGAATCAATTTCGACGAAATGTGTATCTAAACCATTCTCGAATCTACTGGAACGCACACACAACATTTCATCAAAATCGGTCCAGTCGTTTAGGAGGAGTTCAATTACATACACACGCACAGAAGATTTTTATATATAAAGATGAGCAATATGATGCCAAACTTCATGATTTGGCCGTTTTTTCTACAGCTATAAAATAGTGATTGGTACAAATGGACCCCTGGTGTTCCAACTATACATTTTTTTGCGCTAAACAGTTTCCATATGTTCATCATATACCCACATGTATATTCTGTAGCAATTTCATAAAAATCGAAGGGGGTCGAGTGGGAGCCTCTAGGCCAGTTGACATGGAATGACCCTGCTATCAATATCTGAGCAACCAACAATTTTTTTGAACATGTTAACAAAATCTTCAGGTGTAATTTCTTTTGCATTCTTGTTTATTCCTCCTTCTATTTCAATTTTCCGCAAGTTAGCGTTTTCCACAAAGACGAAGAAACAGCCTCGAGAGAACTACGGACTAGTCAGTGTACCTATATGGACTATTTTTTTTCGTTTTCTTGCAATGCTCTAAGTAAAACGTTATTGTGCAATGAGCTTTTGATGACATTTCTAAATGAATTAAATAATAAACTGTGAGAAATGGAATTCCCACACTTAAAGGATGGATAGCTGGTTCTTTGACAAATAACATCAAAGAGTTCAAATAGGAAAGCTTAACTTATTCTTCCGAAGCGATTTCAGAAAAGACTTTTTTATTAAGAATACGAGAATGAAATAAATTTATGTTATGAAAATTTTTCAATTGTTTCTCAAACTTCGAAAAAAAAGGACCAGATTGATTCAGGTTATCCGAAGATCCGGATTAACAGGGTCCGAATTAGCGGGGTTCTACTGTATTTTAAAATATTGTATAATAGCTTTTTGTTACATAATGCATTCAACGGTAATAAACAAGTCCTGTCGCACTTACTAAGAACGGAGGAGGGGTGGGGGTGGGGGGGGGCAGATAAAAATTCTTGCCAACAAAACAAGTGATCAATATTCCTTCTCTTTCTCTCTCATTTATTAGTAAACACAAGCTACATTTCAAATATACTTCACATAGGTTTCTGAAACTGTGACTATACTTGCATACACTTATGAAGAAGAATAGGAATGTCAAACGTTGGGGTATTCCAAAGTTTAGAATTAAATAATGTTGTAATAGTTTAGTAATTTTAATAATAAGTTTATATTTTTAGATAACAGACTTAAAAAAGATAACACGCTATTTTGTACCATGTTTAAAATATAAAGAGAAAACATTGATTGGATTAAAAATGATATCGATATCAAAAGACAACCCCCCCCCCCCTCCATCTAGACCTATCTTACGATATTATGTTCCAACCCCTTCCCCCCTAAAATGATAACGTTATATTTGCACAGGCCCTAATAATCGTTTATTTTAAGAATAGAAATACAAGGTGGCCATAATTTAACTGAACAATACTCAGAGTGTTCTGTAGCGCGATCTAATTTAGAGAATGATGTCCAATTTTTTTAAGAAGATTAAGCAAGACGTGGGACAAGGGATTTCACAAAAAAGATTTAATTTCGAAAATCACCGCTAGGTGGATATGTGTAACAGAAAATAATTTAAAAAATACAGAATCTGTATTAAATTCGTTAAAATTGCTAAATAAAAGGTAATTTTATTTCAATATTGATTCTGCATTTTTTAAAACTCTTTTTTTCTGTTACACAGCGTCACATATTCCCCTAGCGCTGACTTTTGGAACTATTTTTCCACGGAATCCTTCGTTTCTTGTCTTGTTTAATCTTCTTACAGAATGTGAGGTTATTCTCTCAATTCGATCGCACTACAGAACACTCTGAGTACTGTCAGTTTAATTATAAACCTATCTGTCAAATTTGTACTTTCAATTGTTACTCATATTTGTTGCACAGTAAAATATTCCAATTTTATAAATAAAAATGCTCCCTCTCTTTTTTCGCCACATTACACCATTCTTTAATCGTTTAAACGCCAATGTTCCCAAATGGGAACATTGCATTATTTGTAATACAAAACATATATTTTCCAACATAATAACGATGTCCTTATTTTTCCTATAAAATATAAGTTTGATTTGAACTTTTGAAAAAAAATATATATTTATGTTTCAGCATTTATCACAGGTATAAAAAAAATATAAATTCATTAATTTGCATAAAAAAATATATGATTTGCTTTTATAGTTTTCTCTATATGGCTTACATTTGACCGCTAGGAATCTAAATGTTTTGGAATTCGAGAAAATACTCAAGAACAATATACAATAACATCTAGCGAAAATAATTTGTTATATTTGCATAGGTTGTCAATCAATAATCATGTTCCAAAATGCGAACACTGAAATGAAAACAACAAAAAAAAAAAAAAAAAAAAAAAAAAAAAAAAAAAAAACTACAGAAGTGTATTTTTTTGTTGTTTTCTAAATTTATATATGCATAAATTAAAACATTTGAAGCTGTAATATTTGAAAATCAAAATTATAATTACATTGCGATATTAATTCGACGTGTAAACGGTTAAAGGTTAAGACCGTGATTTTAGTTGCCTTTTGTTGATAAATTATGAAAAAATATATATGCTCTGATTTTTTCTTTAGGATTCTTGCCGTGGAATCTGAACTTGGGAGGATCCAGCAATGAATTACGAATTTCACCAATCAGTGAGCTGGATCTTAGCTATAATTACTATGTCGCCGAGCTCGACACTCCTCGACTGTACAGGGGGAATAGTCAAAAGACTTCCATACGTTTTTATATAGAATCTATTGAAATAGGTAAGGTATGCTTATTTCATTTTCTAATTTATTTAACACTAACAATAGAAACTTAACAAACGAGCAGCTTTTTGATGATTTGTAAATTGCATTACGTTAAATTATGTGAAAAGTATTCCGTCTTACTGATTAGAAACTAGCGAGGCTCAGGCTCAAAGCTCGAGACAAACAGGGGACGTCCCAGAATCCTTTAACCCTTTCCGGCACATAGTGCCCAGTCTGGGATACCTAATTTTAATTCCAAACTTGCAAACGGCACCAGTAATATTCTAATAAAATTTTGCTTTTACAATGAAAGCTTAAATTAAGGTATTCTTAATTTCTAAAGCCAGAAAGGGTTAAGAGCCTACACTAGACACTCAAAAAGACGCGAATGACTGTAACATTTTTCAACGAATTAGGTATGCCTTCCAGTTTTCCAACTTAACTCCTTTTTCTTGTATTAAACATTTCATAATCAAAATCACCATCTGTCGACTATTATTGCAACTTGTTCCCTTTTTTAACGCTTTCCAGCAAATTTGAAAAGTGCTTATGCATTCGGTTTATCTGGCCGTCTGTCCGTTTGTCCGCGCTCTAATTCTCGTAAATATATTCGGATCGCCATGAAATTTTTAGATGTTATTTACATTAACCCTAGCACGAACCCTATTGAAAACGAAGTTTCTACCATGATTATTTTATTTACAGGGTTATTCAAAAGTTTGCCGTTACATTACGGTCTATGGGAAAAAATCGTTTCAAATGAATTTTAAAGATGTTACACCCTGTCAAACATATTAAAATGTATATGCATTTACGAGATGTACTAAAATATGCATTCTGTAAAAAATGCGGTGAAAAAAAAAAAAAACCAGCTATTATACGTTTACAGGACCACACAAAAGAATTACATAATGGTGAAAGGGGGAATTGTGTGCAACATATTTTAATTACATTAAACCATTTCATATATTATAAAACATATATATATAGCTGAGGGTTAGTATAAATTACGATGCAGTCATGCATAATATGAAGTACATAGCATTTACAGGGATACACAAAAGATTTCAAATAGTATATTCTTTCCGAACTACTGCACATGTATCCGATGATTGCTGATGGATAATTGAAATGTATTTTAATTGTGACATGCGCGTTTATGTTTCACTAAATCGATGCATATTATATGGTGTGTATAAATACTATAGCTGTTATATACAGGGTTACCTAAAAGAGGTCGCAAACGTTACTGAATATGAGATTAAATTATTTAAAGGTGGTTTTTAAATAAGTTATGCATTTTTTACGAAGAACTGCGTTCAATTTACTAAGAAATGTTTGCAGAATATAGATAAAATGATATATAGGGCCACGCAAAGAACTGAATACATGGCAGCCCATGAATGATAATTTCTGAGAATGTGATTTTAGTTGTTTTAAGAATATTTTAGTTTAAAATAAATTTTAGTTTAATACTGACGTGTAATAAAGGTACAAGGTAAACTACAGGGTTGAACAAATGGATTCAATTATGTTTCCATCGATTAATATAAATTTCTGAAAAATAAATTTTCAACATACTAGACATTTTTTTACTAAATTTTCTCATTCTATGGTATATAGTATATCAACCGACAGATCAGATACAGGGCTGGTCAAAAGTATTGGAATACATATTTGACTATATACAGTAATCTTATTTTTCTAAATGACGAAATTTTGTTAAAGATTTCATGAACTATTGGAGAATGTTTCATAATCTATGCTTAACGCCTACTTTTCTTACTTGTTTTTTTATTATTCCATTCTTTTTTCCCCTACTCGAATAGTAAAGTACACCAATTTTTGTTTCATTCGGGTTATTCCTTCAAGTTTCAAACAGCTCAAAAAGCGGGATACTTATATTATAACCACCCTGTATATTAATATTTTCACTTTTTGAGATACTTAAACTTTGTTTTGCTATAGATATTTTCCTAGATATTCTCTAGTTTTTCTTATTTTTTTCCCTTTTCTGCCATTTATGAACATTTTTGTAAATTCTGTTTCAGATATGGGATCGTCGTACCCTGGAGAAGAAATCGTAATCTACGTTCGTTCGTTCATTGAACTACCTCGGACATCGGTCAATTTTTTGTGGTCTCTGCAGGCAAAGAACGATTTCGAAGATCACGGTCTGCCGAGTAACATGCAGTTGAATGGCGACAAAAGTTCAGTAATCATCAAAGAGCTAAAGACGTACCAGGATCAATATCTCGTGTGTAAAGTCTTCTCTAACAAAAATTTCCTGCTGGCGAAAAGGACATTTTTGTTTCGAGGATTCGGTAAGTTAATTTTCGCTTTCATGCAGTCAGGGCCTAAGAATCACATTTTCCGTTAACACATTCGCTGCCGCTTACGTGAAGATGTGATGATGGTTGATGTTGCACTGTAGAAGTGGGTTTTTCCCAAAAGCCGATTTACTTTTTATAACAAAGAATCAGTGAAAGATTTTCCCGCGCCAGTGCCTGATTGGCTGTTGGACATCACCCTACATCGCGCGCTGGCGCGTGAGTGTCCCCTTAACGTTGGCGCCATATCATATGGCGCGTCGCGTGATCGTCAGCGAATGTGTTCAGGGATGACCTCAGGTTAAATTCATAAGGAGTTCAACCCTATTTTAGGAATGGTCCTTGTTTTGTCAGTAATCAGTCTCCTTCCTGTAAAAGTAATTAAAGATCAAAAACACCGCGTCGCCGCAACAAACAAACCGACAGTGTGTATGACCGTGTGTTTCAACCTTTAAGTTTCCTTTGAATTATATCTCAGATTTTCTAAATCAGATGACGATCTCATCACCTGACCAGTGATCAAGGTTTTAAATTACGAGATTAATTCGAATAGCGAGAGCCGCCTCGATCTCGTACAGATGATTTCGTTCCGTTTCCAAGCCAAGCCCGTAAAACTGAGTTATAGCCCGGTAGTATTTTGGTCAGCGATTAAAAAGCAACATGATTTTAGGGCAAATAAAAATTTGTTAGGCCTCAGTCGTACATTAGTATATCCATTTTTACTTTCTTCTATCTTTATAAGAAGAAAGTATTGGATTCATGAAAATTTTCGACTTTCGGTTTTTGACGGATTTATACGTTTTAGAAGGTCCTGAACACGTTTTGACTATTTTTAGAAAATGTCTGTCTGTGAGTCTGTCCGTCTGTCTGTCTGTCTGTGTGTCTGTCTGTCTGTATGTGACAAAAAATTTGTGGGCGCTCTATCTCAAGAACTAATGCTCAAAATTTAATAAAATTTTATATTCAGCTAGACCTTGATATGAATTAGTGCCTATTGGTTTTTGGTGAGAATTGGCCTGCAGGTGGCGCTGCTATACTACGTTTTTCATGATTTTCAAGATTGCTATATCTCAAAAACTAATGCACAGAATTTTACCAAACTTCAGATTCTGTGACCCCTTAATATACATAGACGCTGATTAAGTTTTGGTGTAAATTGGCCAGCAGGTGGCGCTGCTATGCCACGTTTTTCATGATTTTCATGATAGCTATATCTCAAGAACTAATGCACAGAATTTCATTAAACTTCAGATTCCGCGATACCTTGAGATACATAGCCGCTGATAATGTTTTGGTGTGAACTGCCCTATAAGTGGCCCTGCTATGATACATTTTGCACGATTTTTACGATAGCTATATTTCAAGAACTAATGCAGAGAACTTCATCAAATTTTAGATTCTGTTACACTAGAATATATAACATTATTAGACGCTGATTACATTTTGGTATTAACCTTGCAACAGGTGGTGCAGCTATGCTGCATTTTGCACGATTTTCCCGATAGCTATATCTCAACAACCAACGCACAGAATTTCATCAAACTTCAGATTTTATTACAAAATGACATATAACATAATTACACGATGATTACGTTTGGTTATAAATCCTTCAACTGATGGTGCTGCTGTGCTATATTTTACACTTTTTTTTAAACTAGCTATATCTCAAGAACTAATGCACAGAATTTCATCAAACTTCAGATTGTTTTACACCATAACATAATTAGACTTTTTTTACGTTTTGGCATAAATTGTCCAAGATATGGTGTTGCTGTGCTACGTTTTGCAAATTTTTTGTTATAACTATATCTCAAGAACTAATGGACGAAATTCCATCAAATTTCAGATTCTGTTAGGTCTTGACATAAATAGATGCTTATTAGGTTTTAGCATAAATTACCCAACATGAGGCACTACAAAGCTCATTTTCTCAAAATATTAATTAAATTTTGCGTTTTAGGCTTTTCGGATACCAAAATTTCATTAGGCTATGTCAAATGTTCGAGGAAATTCGATAGTGGGCAACTTTAGGGTCACCACTTTTTTTTTTTTTAAATATTAAAATGTACTTATGAGATAGAAGAAAGTTTTGGGATTGACACATCCAACTAGTTTTATTTTATAACAAGGAGTTATGACGTTAATTATTAAATGTTATACAAAATGAACATATATGCATATAAAAGTATATTAATTGTGAGATTAAAGTGGTTCTTATTACATAGAAGAACTGAATAAATATGTGATTCCATTATATAGAATGTTTTAAAAATAAAATCTGTGAAAGTGCTATCTCGCAAAGCCGCTGGCGAAACTATAAAGTTTTTGCGGAGTTTGTTGATATGATTAATTAAATGATTTTTAATCGAACAGTTGCTTCTTTATTTTTCGATAAAAGAATCGTATCTTGAGTTCGCTATGTAGCCTTTCTGAAATTTAGCGCAAAAGGACACTTTTGGCCGAATTTTTGAAAAATCTTCGACATTTACGAAACAAATGGAAAAAAAAACTGTTATATTCTATTAAGCGGTTTCTTTTATTTTATCATCGTTTATTAATTACTTATTTCAACTTTGTACTAATGTAAGATAAAATATACTGATAGCTTTTATTTTATATTACAGGCAGAAACAAAACCGATGCTACTTTAAACAGTATTCGATTCAAAAGGTATGTCGAAAACACCGAGCAGCCATACAAAAAATTGAATCAAATGCTGAATGAAGAAACCGAAGATCAATTCAACGTTGCTGAAGACAGCTTCAACGATCCGAAAATCAACTTTCGTATGGTTCCTGAAATCGCACCGGATCTCTTTTACAATAAAGAAAAATACCACCATAAACTGCAAGATTCAAATTACAGGCCTTTGAATGCTATTTCAAGAATTATGCGCAGCTTTATACAAAAAGACGACAGTTCAATCAACGAACCATATAGAACTACAGAATCACCCCGCTTTGAAAAGCCTCGGTTTGAAGACATTGAATCCCAAATGATTGCAACTTGTGGAAGAAACTCTGATTGCAATATCCGTGCAACTTGCGTACGAAAATCAAATTATGGGCAAAATTTTTGTCAATGCTCCCGTGGTTTCAATGGTAATGGACTATTTTGTTTCAGAAGTTAGATATCAAAGACGTTTGTAAATAGGAATGTGATATGCATTAAAGATAAAATATTTAATAAACAATCAGATGACAAGCATGTTATCAATAAAAAGAATTATTTCAAACAGATTACTTTTATTTTTAGTCCGGATATAAGTATATTTTTATCTCAGTATAAATAATTTCCCACCAGTGACTGGTCCCACCACTGTTAAAAATCTGCAGCTTTAGTTGCATAGACTGCATTAAGCCGTTTGCTTTTGGCGAGGAAACGTTCTGCTAGCCAAATCGCGTGATGCTTTCGTCTTTTCACGCCAAATATTCGAAAATATTTTATTTTTTTACAACTTTCTACTGTGATTCCACCGCTAATTTTGACCGATCCTTTATTACATACATAAGTAGTTTAGTTAGTATTTTTTTAAAAAAGTTTCTGAGTATGCCCATGCCCAGTATGGAGACCTTCCTTGTAAGCATATTTTTCAAATTAAAGAACTTTTCTTTTAGAATAAATTGTACAAATCTTTGTTCATGCATTCCTTTACAAAATTTTAATGATAAATAATTGCAATTCAATTTAAGACAGACTAAGGATTTTTAATGACATGCATGTGCATTGCGTGCAACATTATATGTAATTAAATATATGCAGGGTGAGTCATAAATATCGAAACAATAGGCTATCTCCTTAAATATTGCCTCTAGACCCATACTTCCAATTGCAAAAATTCATAAAAAAAGATTACATTTTTGATAAGATAAGTTGCAAATCCATGGGGGGTCTATTTGAAAAATTACGAAAATTAAATTTTTAAGCGACCCCCGTACGATAAAAATTCCAATTAGGAAAACCGTCCTTACCCAGTCCTGAATTAGACACAACAAATTGCATCTTCATATCTTCAAAACTCGCAGTTATAGCCGTTTAAATAATTCATCAGGTTTTAAGGGATTATGCACCGCGCAATTCAAGAATTGAAGAAACAATGTTACTTTAACAGTTCTAGGAAACATGTAAAAAAACTATCTTTTAAGTTAAAATTTCGATTTTTTTTTTTTTTTTTTTTTTTTTTTTTTTTTTTTTTTTGATGGTTAATTATGTAATTTCCTAAGAAAATCACATCCTAAAATTTCTCATAAAATTTCAAATGATTAGTACTAATTTAAATGGGATAATTTAAAATCGTTATAACTCGAAACATTATTTATCGGATTTCAATTTCTTTCCATTTCATTAAAGATAAAAATCTAATTTTAGTTTTGTTCCAGGGTTTTTTTTTCAATATTAGTTTTAAAACTATTAAAAATATTTACTTAAAAAATGATATAATTAAAAAAAATCATACTTTTCCAAAAGTAAATATTTTTTTCAAATTTGCCGAAACAAAACTAATGTAAAATGATCACAAGTTGAATGTAGATTCTGCCATTGCAGAATTCATTTTCGCCTCCGATTAAAAAAAAAAAAAAAAAAGAAAAAAAAAAAAAAAAAAAAAAAATCGATAGAGGTTTTTTATATACATTTCATCAGAACGAATTTTTCGAGAGTCCGAAAAAAATAGTTCTGGATAACCGAGGTTACTGATATTAAATAGGCTTCGTCCTATTCTTACTTACTAAGTACATACAAAATTTTAAGTCTCTATCTCCATTTGTTCGAGAGATAGAGCGTTCACAGACAGACAGACAGATAGACAGACGGCAATTTTTTTTTCTAAAAATATGTTTTTTGGAATCTCCAGTATCTGAAACGTGTAAATCCGACAAACTTTTTTTCGAGAGTCCGAAAAAATTAGTTCCGGATAATCGAGGTTACTGATATTAAATAGGCTTCGTCCTATTCTTACTTACTAAGTACATACAAAATTTTAAGTCTCTATCTCCATTTGTTCGTGAGATAGAGCGTTTACAGACAGACAGACGGACGGCAATTTTTTTTTCTAAAAATATGTTTTTCGGAATCTCCAGTAATTGAAACGTGTAAATCCGTCAAAAATTTTTTTTTTCGATTTTCAAAACGATTGCAAGATTTACCCTATACTACGTATGATAGGTAAGTAAAATACTTATGCTTGATGTGCCACAATTTTTGACACGACACTTTTTAGCTTGTCTGAAAGAAATAGCATCGGAGGCTAAAAAATGACACGTTTCATGTTTTTGCACTTTTTTTCTTCAACACTTCTAGACTTTTAATGATTTAAAGACGAGAAATAGTGGGGAAAAAACTTTTCATGCAGAAAAACGAATTTAAAGTTTTAAATAAAGTTTGGCTCCTAATAAAATGTTTAAAGCTTTTTAAAAAATTGAAAGTGTAAAGTAACTCCTCTCTGTAGCTTAAACTTCCGATCGAGTTTAACTTTTCTCATTTCCATCTCCTTTCTGTACTGTTTAAATGTCCGTCAGTTATTTAAAACAATGCTTTTTCTAAGATGCGAATCAAATTTTTTTTTATAAATTTATCTCTCACAACTTCAGGCCTTTTTATTGTCCTGGAAATCTATCTCGCCTGACTGGGCCTAATGTTTCGACGCAATCCGTACTAAAATTTAATTCACCGTCTCTGACAGACCTAATACGTGCATAAAATAAGTAAAATTTGGCTCAATCAAAATTTTTACGAACTAGTTGGATGTGCCAATCCCAAAACTTTCTTCTATGTGATACGTACATTTTAATATTAAAAAAATAATAATAATTACTCATTTTAATGCTTTAATAATTTTAATTCAATACCATACCAACTTTAATTTTCATCCTAAATTTCTGATTCAGTCAATTAATCGGAGTAAAAACGAATTTCCGTCTCTGCACGAGCCGATGGACAATAGAATGATAGGCAGATTTTTTTTCAGTTAAAAACTAGGGAGGACTTACTTGCCATACCAAAAAATAATCATACACAAAAAAATTAGTTCAGTTCTAAGCCTAATTTCATACACTTTTATGTGGAGCAATATTGAAAAGGGCATAAAAGTCGCTATTGTAGCGTCCCTTTCCGGCGGATTTTTTTTCAAATTCAGGGAGGACCAACTAGCCATAGCCATACACTACACAAAAAATTTGGTTCAATTCGATGCATAACTTCATATACTTTTGGTCGGTACAATATTGAAAATGGCACAAAAATCGCGATTGCAGTGCTCCCTTCCGGTGGAATATTTCAAAATTGAAGGAAGACTTGCTTGCTACAGCCAAAAACATTCTCAAAAAAATTGGTTCAATTCTATGCATAACTTCATACACTTTTTTATGGCAGAATGGCGACATACGGACAGACAGACATTTTGTAAAAAAATGTTTTTTTGGAATCTGACTTCTAAAACGAGTAAATTCGTCGAAAACAGGAAGTTAAAAAAATTCGATTACAATACAGAAGAAAGTAAAAATACATAGATTTTGAAATCTCTTTTATTTTACAAAAAAACCTTTATAATTCTTTTTTTTTTCTTTTTTCTCTCTTTTTTTTTTAAAGAATAGCATATTTAATGGCAATTTAAATACAATACATCCAGTGAAAAAAATCTGTCTATGATGGAATTTTGTCTTAAACGGAAAATTTGTTTATCCAGGCAAAATATAATAATACCCGAGAAAAAAAAAAATTAATTTCATTTAGACAACTCCTAAGTAGGGCATATTTTTTTCTTTTCTATGTGATTCCTTTTTAAAAGGTTTTACTATATAACATTTTTCAAAGTCTCCAACGCATCGAATATGGAATAACGATATTAAAATATGAAACATTTACGTATAAATAGAGATTCATTGATAAAATAAATATATCACAGCCTTTGGCGATTCTTTAATAATAAAAAGTATAAATATGTAAAAGGAAAAGCTATAATAAGTATTTTCGGTCAGAACTCGTCCATACGAAACAATTTTTAACCACACCGAAGTAAAAATCTATGTAGAAACTCACGGCTGAGCCGAGCTATGATTTAAACTTTTTTCCAGGCCGGTCCGACTTTTGATTTTAAAACTTTTCTAGACCGGGACGAACTTCCCCCCCCCATGGATCGCTTTGGGACCAGACCTAGATATTTCGACCCATGCAGACTCCCAGCAAATTTTGAAAACAAGTTTAGCTTTGAATCAATACTCTGCTTTTTTATGTCCAAATAAGAGGCACTGTCTTAAATCGACATTTAATAACGGATAGTTTGTGGACGATCCCTCACTTGCTTTCAAAATGAGTCAAAAACTCTTCGTTTACAGGTATGGTTAAATGGTGTAAGTCACGAATTCTGGATTTTAATATCTCTGTGAGGTTTTTAGATATCGAGATATATATATATTTTGTTCAATTAGGAATGGATAAGGAATAATTTCCTAATTGGAAATTTTGTCCTATTGGGGCCGTATAAAAACTTAATTTTCGTATTTTTTCACATAGACCCCCCATGGAGTTGCAACTTATCTTACCAAAAATTTCATCTTTTTTTATGAATTTTTGCAATTGGAAGTATGGGTCTATGGGTAATATTTAAGGAGATAGCCTATTGTTTCGATATCTATGACTCACCCTGTATATATACTTTCAATGCACCCGCTTAATGTTCCATATTTTTATACTATTATACTTTAACTCCAACCTAATAATCAAGTTTACGGATTTTTTTTTTTTTTTTTCAAAATCTGATAAAATTGTAATAAATAATAGTACTAGCATATCAGCCAACTTTTGAAAATGGTAAAATGACGTGCGATTAACATACAGTTTTTTATTCACACGAAACCCATATGACCTAATCTTTCATGCAACTCATAAATAACGTTTATACATCTTTTAAAAGTACATATTCATTTTATTGAACTATAGTTTATGACCATTATAAAAATTGTTTTGAGGAGAGAAAAATATGAAAATCACAAAATTCATAAACTCATTTTACTAATTATAACTCATATAATAATAACTCTGTAATAACTCATTTAAGTAAAAATAAAAGACATTAAAAAAAAACATTTAAAACTACACCTGAACATATTTTTAACGCATAACTTTTTACATACAATGAAAATTAAAAGATTAACCTTTGCTGGTTTGACATTGAAGCCTGAACTCATTTCTTTCACAATCTCTTATTTGCATTCTACTTTTGCTATTATTAAAGACAACAAGAAGGAAATTCACAATTTTAGGGGGGGGGGGATTTAACTTAGGTAAAATTTTGCAAAAGTGTAAAAAATGGTCAAAAAATAAATTTTACACCTAAAGTGCAAGAGTTGGCAAGTATGTACTAGCTTAAAAATAGGTAGAGGTTATAAAAAATTTGTAAATTACAACATAAACCAAAATTTTAAGTTTATGTTAGTTTAGGAAGTGAAAAGTTCAAACCGAAATTTTCACCTTATTCATCATCTGTCATCTATTTTTGCGTAAATAGTTTTGTATTTATGTCGGCTAATTATCTACACTGTGAAATATAGGCCTTAAGGGATTGGGGGGGGGGGGCTCGAAGAAAACCACGAGAAACTCCGAACGATTAGGCCGACAGTGGCGATTGGGTTCTAACCCAGTACCTACAGTCTACCAGTTTGGAAGTCAGAACCTCATGGCCACTAGTGGGACTTTTATGTAAATAGAAAGTAATTGTTAAAATCATTAAACAATATTAATTTAAAAATATGTAGTACCCCAACGTTTGGCATTCATATTCTTCTGTCATACGTAAGTAGATGAGATAGTGATGGACACCCTAAAGGACATTAAAAATTGTTTTTATTAATAATTATAATCCAGTTTATTACTTTTTATGGGTGTGTCCATTACTGTGGATTAAATTTTGATTCATATTGGGAATAGTTAAATATTTTTGATAAATTAATATAAAATTGAAAAAAAAAAAAAACTTTTTTTTTCTTTTTTACTGTGTGCCAGAATTTTATGAAAAGATACTAGTGAAACAAAATATTTTAAATTTTAAATTTAACAATTATGATAGGACACAATAATTGATCAAACATTTGCGATAATCATTCGTTGTTTGCATCAATCATTGTTAATTATCAGAAGATTGATATTTTAATTATTTTAAATTGATAATTTAAAAATACTAAATTATCGAGAGTGAGGAGTTAAAAAAAATGTTTTGGAATATTAGTATAGTTTTGTCTCGCTTTTTTTAATAAACTTCCAGAGAGCACTTGATATATTACTTGCAATAAATATTATTAATATGCAAGGAATATTGCGGACTTTATGAAATTTTATTAGGCACAAATAACTGAAAGCCAGCTATTTATAAAAGTTTGGTATTTTTACATTTTGGCAAATGTAATTTAAAAGTTACATTTAATTATTTAGGTTTTGAGTTAAATCAAAGTATTTAATGCATTATGTTCACCCGTTTTGTTGATATAAAATTCTGTTCAAGAAATTATTGTTGAATACATTACATAACAAAAAGCTGTTATTAAATACTTTTAAACTGTAGCTGTTTCTTTAAAGTTCTAGATTTCTCTTAATTTACAAAAAATGATATTTATAACGATATCACTGGGGATTTGAGGAATGATAATATGAGAGGGTTGGACGAGGTTCAAAATTTCCAAAAAGTTAACATATGTTTAATGTTTAAAGAGAGTCCCTTACTTTAAGGTGATCTCTCTTTAAACATGAAGTTATTTATATTTCAGTCATAAATTCAGTATTAAAATACAGTGGACTCTATTCTGAACACTCATGGGACCGGCCAAAAATGTTCAGACTATTAGGGTGTTCATTATAGAGGAAGGTTGGATTTGCATTACTGCCAATATATAGAAGGATCGAGCCAGTAGTCATCTTATAAGGTCAATGCTACAAGGTTTTTATTATATTTCCTTTCTTTTAAGTTTTAGAAGTAAACTAACATGATTGCTATATCCCTAATGAATGTCCTATAATGATCGAAAATAAAATCTGCTGAAATTAAATAGCAACAAAATTATAAGCAACCTGTTTCTTTAATTGGCATTTTCCCGGTAGATGATCAATCGAAGAAATCAAATTCCAAAATTATTTTTAAAATATCATTCATATAAAACTTATTTGAAATAAGGAAGATTGAAATGGATTATTTTAATTTACCATAATTGCCTCCAACTAATCAAAATCTAAATGTTTACACTTTCTAATAACAAAAATCATAAAATGGCTTCTTTTACAACAGGCAGCTGACAAGCGCTCCAAATTTTTAACTGAAGATTTTATCTAAACTATTCAAACAAATAAATTGAAACTTCAAGTGCATGCTTAAAATTTAGCAGTGATTTTGTCTTTATTTATTTATTTATTTTTAGAATTCGGTTAAGTTTATTTTTCTGAATTTCCATAATGGGAAGAATTTGGAATCCAATTGCAAACACATGTTCAGTTTACAGAGAAGTGGAGTCGAAATGGGGACCAAAAGTAGCATTCATAATTCAGGGATTTTCAGAATTAAATGCAAAGTTCATCTTTTGTTAAGTATATGGAGTTTCGCCGGGACCACCAGAATGTGTTCATAATAGCGGGGTGTTCACTGTACTTTCGTTTAATAATTCTACATTTTAAATTATTAAACTAATAAATCTTGAGAGCAGAGGCCTCAACACTTTTTCAAAACTAATTTGCATATTGCTTCACATGACACAATGAAATCAATAATTTGTTCATCTCTAAGGAGGGTGTAAAAATAAATCCGACCCCCCCCCCCCCCCTCAAGCGTTCAAATACTGAATAGCGAGAGTTTTAGGTTTTTAAAACAAATTTAATTGATAACATGTTTTTACACTAATAAAATAGCATAAATTATAAAAACTAAAATTAATAGTTTAATTAGTAGCACACAATGTAATGTATACATTACTAATATTATATTTAAAAAATTAAATACTAGGGATATTTACATCTAAAATTAATACAGTGGAGCATCGTTTATACGACGCCGAAGGGACTACCGAAAAACGTCGTATAAACGATAACGACGTATAATCGATTTTCACTTCCAAAACAAGAATTAATTTTGTTTTCACTTAATTTTAATGTTTAACGTGATGATTTGCATGAATTTGTAAATTAAACAAACCAAAATAAAAAACGGGGGAGGGGGAATTAGTAAGCAATTTAAATATGCGTACTTTTATTTATGTTTCACCGAAAGGTTTCTCATTTGCAGTACATCATTTCCTTTCCATTTAAAGTCAAAGATAAAACAACCCGCGTGGCCAACTAAAAGTCGCCAATACTGATAACAGTTAGAAGAATAGTCTATTTGCAACTTAAAACAGGTCGGGAAAGCTGACCATCCCCGGAAAAAGGATGATTAAGTGTATTCTGTTATACGCAGTGCTGTAATTGGGCGGGAACGGCGTTCCCAGAAATATTTGGCTTGTTACTATTAAAAGAAAAAATTACACACAAGCACAGTATTTTTTTCAAACAATAATTATTGTTATTTATCATAACAATAATTATAAAGTTTACTGATACTGGTGATGAGCCTAGAACTAGAGAATTAATTCTTTTTCTCCAGAAATTTGTTCTTTATTGAAAAAGCCAGTTAACTTATATTCATAAGCCGTATAGGACCATGTTTAATTTTTTTTTACAAACCATATGTGAACTTTTGACTGTGATCATTAAGAACATAAGTAGACAAGACAACTTGTTGAAAATTAAAGAGCACAGAAAACACCTCTCATTTTCGCTCTTTATCGGAAACTTCTGGGATAGATGTGCCAATAAATAATATCGTGTTTGGATTCAATTCGATTTATGACAGAAATTTTTACAATGAGCTTGACTAAAAATTGGTTTTTAGATGAATGTTATACAAATGCAATGCTATAGAAACAAGAATATAATAACTTTTAATTTTTAAAAAAGTCTGCTTTTGGCTAGATGTTTTAAATTGGCTTTTTGCTTGGCATAAATCTGGTAGTTTCAACATCCATTTTATGAAAAAATGAGTTCCCACAAATATTTTTTTTCCAACTACAGCACTGGTTATACGTAAGCTGATTTTTCAGACTAATCTAAAACCATAACACATGTCTAATGTAATCTAAAACCAGCCCACATTTTTATAATGTGAAGTGCATTGAAACACGCTCTTTGGTGTCATTCATAGCTGCCATCTTCCGCGCCTTCGTAAAATACTGAAGAAAAATAAACAGAAATAAACCTATACAAAATCGAAAAATCGACGTATAAACGATTTTGGGCGTCGTATAAAAGATATATTTTTACATTAAAATGAATGGGAATGAATCGGGACCACATTAAAACGTCGTATAAATGTAAAAGTCGTATAAACGATGCTTTACTGTAATCACATTTCATATTAAAATATTATAGCACTACTTAAAATTATTCAATTGACTCTAGTTAGGAAAATTATGCTGTAACTCTAAAGTGAAAATTTAGTATTCATCCTAGAAAGAACAAGTTTGAAATTGCACGTGAACGTAGCAAATGAGGTGCGTTCGTACGATAACGAAGTTTTAAAAATATTCAGATCTTGCCGATATAGTAGAGCGTACTCCGGATACAGTATAGTAGTCGAAATCTTTACGTTTTTGTAAATATGCAGGAAGTAATTTTTATTACACCTCAGCAACGTATATCTTATTCTTAAATGTGAAATAGTTGAATATAATTAAAACACGCCCCAAACAATGTTTCCCAGTATAGCATTATGTAGTGGAATACTTTTCTGTAGCCCTGTAATTTAATAATAAAAATTCTTTGCATCACAGATTGTACAGAATGCATATTTTAGTATATATTTCATAGATTCATGCCATTTCTATTGTGTTCGAATGAGTGTAACATCATTAAAATGCATTTGAAACTTTTCCCCCATTGACCGTAATGTAACGGAATCCTTTTGATCGTCCCTGCAATTGATCTATGCATCCGATTTTCATAACATTTGAAAAGACTCGACAAAATTACGCAATAATTATATGTTTTAAATTTCAAACGATTAAAATGCATTTAAAACTTTTTTCCCTATTGAACGTAATGTAACGGAATCCTTTTGAATGTCCCTGTAATTGATCTATCCATCCGATTTTCATAAAATTGTTATAATTAATTCTGTATTTTAAATTTCAAACGATTTGGTTGGGTAGTTTTTGCATTGTTATATGCGGACAGACGGACGGACTGACCGACAACAATAGGTGCTACGTATTTACATAATTACGAACGCACCTAAAAAGGGGCAGGATGCTAGTTCTAAAACAGGATACTATTTCAAAAGAAAAATATTAGCAAAGTGTATAATAATTGCATATACATAATTAAAAAGTTCTAATTTTTGTTTAGTGTTGGGCACAGATTTAGAAATTCTGTGGAATTTGGAAATTTATTTTTATTACAATTGTTTTGTCGAAAACCACCCAGAGGAAAGGTAATAATTACAGAAGTAACTGCAAATAAGTAGTTTAAGTATTAGCATCAGGGTTTGAAAAAACCCGGGTTTTTTTTGAAAAAGCCCAACCCACTGGGCCCAGTAGTCTAAAACCCGGGTTTTTTCGGGTTTTATCAAAAATTTTTAGAGAACTCTTCACATTTTGAATTTTCACATGCATAGTACCTAAATTTTTCATTTATCAGTGAAACAAAAATATAATTTTGCATTAAGTATAGATTAACAATAAAAAGAAAATATAAATATATTTAAAAAGATTATTTTGTATCTCATAGAACTAGATTACTGGAAGAATGGTACATTAAAAATCAAGTGCAACTGAATTTCTTTATATAAATCTTAAGTTAAACAGACTAATTTATGCAATTTCTTTCATTTACTTCAATAGAAATCAGTTTAAAGCAGCAACATTTATGTAAATATTTTTATTTTTGTGAAGAAAAAAATAGAATTCACACATATATATGCATACATATATATACTACAATTTAAGCAACATTTATATTGCAATAGTATTAAATTGGATTATCTAAAAGTCAATGTCAGTCATATCTATAAAGTTAGATCGTAAATGGCAATACACTTTTACTAGTTTAGTTTTGCTTTTATATGCCATATGTAAGCAATCTTTTAAAGTATCTGGATATATTTTAGATTAGATTTTATTAGGGTTTTTTGGATATTATCAAGGTTATTTATGTTAAAGAAATATGGTTCAGAATGTTTGAAAACAAGGTACTTATACTACTAAATACAATTTAAAATAACTAATTGATTACAAAAAGTTTATGAGGTTAAAAGGTTATGACAATAATAAACATTATAATTTGCTTTTACAAAAATTAATTCTTAGTAATAATTTTAACAATGAAATTATTAAAGTGCTATACTAAAACTTTTTCACTTTTTTTTTTTTTTTTTTTGGTTATAACAGGATTTCCAGCAAAACATGACTGGCAAATTCCATGACTTTCCGTGACCAAATCTCAAAAAATTCCCTGACTTTCCCAAACCAAATCTAGAAAAATTCTCTGATCAAATGAGCATACAACAAAATTTGATACTTATTTTCACTATCTTTTGACAAAATTAGCAATTTTTTTCTGCAATCATACTTCAATCTTTTTTTTCCCCCCCCCCCAACTTTTTAATGAATCGTGTACCATTTTTCATTCAAATGTTTTCCATGACTTTTTTAGAAATTTGTAAATTCCCTGACTTTTACTCTTTATTTTGAGATTTTCCTGACTTTCCATGATGCTGGGAACCCTGTATAATCTGTCACCATTTTTGTGTTGAAAATTACTGTATAAACTTTCATTGAACATTGAAGCAGGATAATAATAAATGTTGTGATTAATTTTAAAAGCTATAACAATACAAGCAATCAGGATGGGGATCACATTTCAAGCACCATCATTAGGTATACATTAAGATTTAAAGCACTTGGGTGCATTTTAAAATATATAGCCATGAAAATCTTCCTTATTTACAAACTAATTTATTTTGTGGTCATTTTATCAATACTTAGAAATTCTTTTAAATATGGTTAGTTTGAAATATATTTAAATTGGCATTTATCTTTCCATTCTCATATCTTAGATTAAATAATGATACAAGTGTGAAAACACGAAAAAACCCACAAATGGGTTTTTTCAAGTGGGCCCGCCCGAAAAAACCCGGGTGGGTTTTTTCGGGCTGGGCCCACTTCGGCGAACCCTGATTAGCATAAATATTCACAACTCGTATTTGCTCTGTTAATCGCCTAAATCCGAACTTGCATGTAAGCCAGCCCCCCCCCCCCCCCCCCAAAAAAAAAGGAAAAGCGTTGTCAAATATCAAAAAACACCAAAACATTAAACAGCATTATTAGCACTCTGGGGATTCTCAGTATTCAATATTTCAAATAGATTCCCTTTTTAATCCCTTACTAATTTTTAGTTGCCGTATAGAAATATACTGAGCTGTACTGAAGTAGCTCTGCCAGTTTGCTCTTTCTTATGCATTCTTTTACAACAATTCAGCTTATGACATTCTTTTAACTCCAGCATTTACTATGATTTTATTACAAAAGTAGAATGGAAAAATATTCTGGCTATATTATTTTGCTTTCAAAAATTTATTACACTTGCTAGGCTTATTTTACATACAAGAACAAATAATTTGATTACTAAAAGCGACAATTCAAGTTATTGGACTTACTATTCAAACTTAAAGTACTTATTCTTGAGTAGCACAGAAGAAAACTATAGTAGGAATCTCAACTTAGGTACAAAAATTTGTAGATTTAAGGATGCAGCGAGATTATTGAAAGCATGTTAGATATCTAGTTAAGGTAACTGGTCACTCAGTAGCTAAATTTCTCTCCACAACACACCTTTTCTTTTGGTTTTCAAAATATTTCTAAAATCTACATAAATTTATATGAAGTGTTTCCAGCTCCGCAGTTTAAAACCCTAAAATTTTGATGTCCAAGAAAAAACATCCTTGAAGAATACTTAAAAGTTAATATTAATTTCCTGGATGTTTTGGTTAAATAAGGAGTACATGAGAGTGAAAGCAACGGTCCAATTTACCTTTTACATTAATCACTCATATCAAGCTAATTACTCAACAAAATTTCTATTCCTGCACACAAATTTGAACATTCTTTGACATTATTGCTAAAACAGTCAACTAATACTGAACGAGGGTTCGCTCAAGTGGGCCCAGCCCGAAAAACCCACCCGGGTTTTTTCAGGCGGGCCCACTTGAAAACAACCCCATGAAAAACCCATTTGTGGGTTTTTCAAATTTTTTCACACCTGTACAATTATTTAATCTAAGATATGAGAATCTAAAATAAACGCTAATTTAAATATATTTTAAAAGAACCAGATTTAAAGGAATTTCTAAACATTGGTAAAATGACCAAAAGAAAACAAATTAGCTTATAAAGAAGGAAGATTTTCATGCCAGTATTTTAAAATGCATCCAAGTGCTTTAAATCTTAATGTTTAACCTAAAGGTGGCATTTGAAACTTTAACCTCATTTTGATTGCTTGCATTGTTATAGCTTTAAGATTTTGTCAGTTTTTATTACATTCAGCACAAACTATTTCAATCTAACAATACTTTTCTACATTTGATTTGGTTTGGAGCAAATGACAATCATTTGGGAGTTTAAGCAGCAAAGCTAGTAAAAATGTATTTCCATTTGTGATCTAAATTTACAAATGTAACTGACTTCTATGGCAATCCAATTTAACATTTAATACTGTTGCAATATATGTAGTAAATTTTGCTAGAATTTTCAAAAATATAAATCTTTAAAAAAATTCTACCGATTTTTGAATTGAAGTGAATGAAAGAAACTACATAAGTTTAGCATGTTTAAGGCAGAATTTGCGATTTTCCTCAACCCAAGACTTTTTAATGAAAAAACCCATTTGGGTTTTTTCAAAATTTAAACTTTAAATTACATAAGGTAATATATTTCATAATATCAATTTTCTGCAAGTATGTGTAGTTATCACAAATGCTATAACTAATTTGTCTATTAAAAAATAAAATTCCATATTTTTAGCACAATATGTTTTAAACTGATTGAAGGAAATAAAAGGAACAGTATAATCTATTAGTTTAACTTATGTATGATTTAAGTAAAGAAATTCAGTTGTATTTGGCTTAATAACATTTGTACAGTAATCTAGTCCCATGAGATACAAAATAATCTTTGTAAATATACTTCATTTTTTTCTTTTTATATATTTTTATTGTTAATTCATACTTAATGCAAAATTATACCCTTGTTTAACTGATAAATGAAAAATTTAGGTATTATGCATATGAAAGTTTGAAGAGTTCTCAAAATTTTTAAAAAACCCGAAAGCCTGTTTTTTTCAGAAAACCCCAGGTTTTAGACAACTGGGCCCAGCAGGTTGGGCTTTTTTTTAAAAAAAAAAACCCGGGTTTTTTCAAACCCTGTACTGAACGTTTTCCATAAAATGGAAAATGTGTTAAGACATTTCATTGCATTTCTTGCAAAGTTTGAGAAATCTAGGCAATGACTTATTACCTCACAATATTCTCTCCATAGCATTAAAAGACAAATGCTCATTAACAGTGCTTTAACTGGAAAAAATGTTTGTAGGAACTCTAACTGAGAAGATGCTGATGCTACTGGATATTTGGTATGCAAAAAGCCAATTTAAAACATTTAGACAAAATCGGACTAAGCTACTAGTTATACTTTCATAGTATTGTATAGGATTTATCTAAAAGCAATATTTAATCAATCTCATAAGATTTTCTATCATGAATCTAAATTTAGTTTAAATAAGAAATCCATATATTGACAATTATCAGTGTGCTTTAAAAGAAAAAGCCTTTCCCCCCCCCCCCACCCCCCTTGTGCACAATATATTTAACCAAAAATCCCAGCATGTTCTCATACAATTACAGCACTGCTCACTTAAGGTCCCTGTCCTCGCTCGAGGAAACTCTTGCGAGCTAATGCTATTCCTATGAGGAAGCATCTTTCTAATAACTCTTTTGCATTTTGACATTTTTGAATAATTTTTTTGCATTGCACAGCTGAGGTGCATGACGACAACACACCTTTTGTTACTCTTTCGATTTTGGTTGCAGATATTTTTTTACAAAGTTAGTTTAACCAAAATTGAAAAAGTAAAAAAGGTGTGCTGTCGGCATGCACCTCAGCTATCCAATGCAAAAGAAATTATTCAAAAATGTCAAAATGCAAAAGAGTTATTAGAAAGATGCTTCCCCATAGGAATAGCATTAGCTCGCAAGCGTTTCCTCGAGCGAGGACAGGGGCCTTAAGTTCAAAAGATTCACAATTAAATGTCCAACAGTCAAGTGCAATTTTGTTAATCCAAGCATTAAATTTCTCATTGAGAAAGTATACTGCAGAAATCTTCTGAATTTAATATGCTGATATTTCTATGTTGTACCAAGTTTGTGACTAATTGTACAACTGTAATAAGCAGGGGTGAGAAAATACATCATTGATTGGCATTGATTTTCTGGCAAGGTGATTTCATTCTTAGTTTTTTAGATACATTATCAGAGACGCTTGTTTAATCTAGATATTTTAACTTAAAATAAGCTTAAAGGAAGGTAAGAGTTAGCATACCAAACTTTTCTTGTTTACTTAAAGCATCTAAACACTTAAATAAAAATACCAAAATTTACACTGGCAAAAATTTATTTTGAAAAAAGAAAAATGAAATGTACAAATGTGGAATGATGAAAAACAATTAAGTTAACAGTATTTGAACAATATGTACAGGCCCATTTGTCAAGTTTTTCAAAAGCTTAACCCATGGGGATTTTATATATCACTAGAATATTTAAATATAAGTCCTTTTTTATTAAACACATCTAGTCCACTTCTTCCATTCGGGATGCATCCTCTTCATCTCCTTCAAGGGGAGGCATCTCTTCTACAACAGCATCACCGGCAGCTCCCACCACATCTTCCTCATCGATGCCAAGACCCAACTTGATCATGCGGTAGATTCGGGAAGCATGTGTCTGAGGATTCTCCAGGGCAAAACCAGAGCACAGGAGGGAGGTCTCAAACAGAAGCATCACAAGGTCCTGGAAGGAAAAAAATGACCCATTGTAAGCACAGATCAGATAAACAATGAAATAAATACATGTTTTAGAAGAAACTATTATTTGAAGGATAGGATCCAAAAACTTTCTATTATTCATAATGTGGCTAACATTGTCATTTGTCAAAATTCACACATTGAAGACATAAGGTTGGTTAGCTTAAAAAACTTCATTTTAAAAAAAATTCTATAGTTCAAAGAAAAATTAGGCTAACAGACACATTTAGGAGCCTAACCCAGCTCTTCTGTCCACCAGCTATGAGAGCAGAACCTCTTGACCACATTCCTATGTTTTTAAATATTAAAATCTTAAATTCATAAATATTAGGTGGGGGTAGTGCATTGAAGTACATTTTAAAATGTAACCATTGGAGATTATTAAAGGAAATAGCTTTAATAGAATGCAAAAATTTTGTCTCTTAACGTGATTAAGTGCAAACAAGTTCCCACCATACAATAAGAATCTGAAAATTGTTTAAAAAGAAAAGGCAATTTTAACATTTTGCTGTTATAATTATTTTTAGAGAAGAATCATTTAAATTACATAGGATATATCACACTGCCTGGTTCAGAATAGGGATAATAGATTTGAATGTAAAATAGATGCTTATCAAAAACCTTGAAGCCACAAATTTTATATTTTAATGCATCATACTTCCAAAAATTAAATAACAGAAAATTATACTTAACATATTGAGTACTTAAGTTTTTCTAAATTTTATTGCATTTATATTTAATTGACAGAGGGAGAAAAAAAAATCTAACATGTTTAACTGTTTATCTATCAACAGGACAAGTGCCATTGTAGGAAATTTAAAAAAGGGTTATTTAATCAGTCTTAATAAAGAGTTCATTTTCTTACTACACAATATGCTTTACTCAATCTACTTTAGATAGAACAGAAAAATAGTCCAAGTTTACTTTTAAAAAGAGGTAATTTATCATTTTCATAAATATCTTTCTTTGAAGAGTGGTATGAAATATTTACTGCAAGATTCTATTTACAGAGAGAATCATACATTTAAATACATTGCTTTAATAAGAATTTTTATCTAATATTTTTAGTTAATTTGATTATTTTTGTTAATATTTTAAAGTAAATACCAATATTCAGTCAGTTTAATAAACAAACTACTTTTAAAGGCCAATGATCCTAATTGGGAACATAAGTTAAACTTATTAAAAATTAAATTTAATCAAAATTACATTCTTATCAGTAATGAAGAACCATATAGAATGTCAAAAATGACCAATGAACTCTGGAAAATATCAAAAATGATTTTTTGAAATAGAAGTTACATTCCTATAATGACCACTGGAAAATGGTTGTTGGAACTGACCAGTGTAATGTTCCCAATTGGGAACTTTTCCCCTTGCCATATTAATGACTAATGTCCCTTAACTAAAGCAATAGAAGGCATAATATAAAAAAAAGCTTAGATCTGAATTTAGCCCGTTAAAAAGGTTGAGTTTATGCATAGCATTTTATTTTTAAAATCACCTTTTAATTCTTTTAATAGTTAACATAAATGCCACGCTGGTTTGACAAAAAATTTATATAAACTTAGTCATAAAACATGGGACGCTTAGTTAAATGATGTGAAAACTTACCTTAACGGATTTGTCGTTCTTGTCTACTTCGGCCTTCTGCCTCAGGTTCTCAATGACAGGATGGTTGGGGTTGATTTCGAGGTGTTTCTTGGCTGCCATGTAACCCATTGTGCTGGAGTCTCGCAAGGCCTGGGCCTTCATGATTCTCTCCATGTTTGCACTCCAACCATACTGACTGGTGACAATACAGCAAGGAGAGGTTTCCAGTCTGTTGGACACAACTACCTGAAATTACAAGAAGAGGAACAATATTTAGAAAAATATAGAAGCAAAGAATTCTTTTTGGTGCGAATATTTGTACAGTCAACTGAAATCTGTACACACATAAACATTCACTATTTCTTGATCAGATATAAATTAACTCAAGGAATTGTTAATAATTAAATGTTTTTCATATTAATATATCAACTATTACTATAACCTTATCTATTCTTATATAGTAGCAATGCACAACCTTTTTGCCAGAAAATTGACACCAGAATATTTGAAAAGTGTTTGTTTTCTTTCATAGCAAACTGTCATAAGGAAAATTATTCTGCATAAAATTTCTGGTATCAGTTTGGCCCGCGGGCTACAGGTTGTGCATCCCTATTACATAAAATCATTTTCGAATATGAACAGGGCCTGATTATTATTGCATATACCAAATGGACTAGGATTTCCGCCGATTAGCTTATGAGTAAAATAAACTTAATTCATAAAAATACTTTTTTTGCAACTTGCTCCAGAACTAATAGTTATCCTGGAAATTTCATCTTAATATCTTTTTATGTCCAAATATTCCATGAAGAATATACTAATTATTTTGATTAGAATAAAAAATCATTCCAAAATAAGAGTAATCAAAATGACTGTTAAAAATGCTGCCAAAAATTCAACCAGAAAGAACTAGTCTGTATTCTGAAATCTCTATTCTGTCTTCAAACATTTGCAACACGACTCATTTAAGCCATGTCGACTCAAGAGATTTATTGTTATGAACTATATTGTTAATTAGTCATAACCGACTTAAAACTCAACTGCAAACCATGAAGGCAAAGCCAGAGGTGATTCTGGATGAAAATTTTCGGAAATTCGCATGGGGAAGGGCAGGGGGTGAGAGTTCTTCCTCCAGCAATCTTGCTAACAAAATCTGCATTTCCCCCCTGCTATCTTCAGATGAAATCACAATAAATCGGCAAAATCTGCGATTTATTGTGAACTTTTGCCAAAATAAAGTTTTTCTGCAATCTTTTGATGAAATCTGTTTTCCCATGTTTTTGGTAAGTAAAATCTGCGTCTGATGATCTTTAGACAAAAATTTTTTTTATGCAATTTTTTCTAAAACTGCATATTTTCAAATATAATTGACAAAATATTTTTAAGCGATCTTTAATTGAAAACAGCAGTTTTTTCCCACAATCTTTTAACGAAATCTGCATTATATCCACTATCTTTAGATGAAATCAGCATTTTCCTGCTGTCTTAAATCAGCGTTTTACCTGCTATATTGGGTGAAATTACTGTTTTTTCCCTGCGATCTGCATAGGAAATTCGCATTATACAATCTTTTTGACCAAGTTCATTTAAAAAAACATTGACGAAACCATCGTTTTCCCATGAAATATATGCTATTTCGGCAATCCTATAACGAAATGTGCATTTCTATGCAATTGTTTTTTCTGTGCACAAAACCATACAAGTTGGCAACTATGTCGAACTGATAACCCAATTTCAAATTTTTGGAAGAGGATGTCTTAAATTTTCGGACAAGAATCACCCTTGCATTTCTATTACTAAGCTTTGAAGATCTTTTCAAGAACTCATTTAAAAAAGTGATAACAGCATAAAGTTCTTTTGAATGCTGTTTGAGAAAATTGTGTCGTTTTAATTACATTTTTATTGTAAATGAATACATAAAGTTCTGGCCAGGGGCAAACAGCCAGCTGAGCACCTGACTCAAGATTTAAATTTTCTAAATATGGACACTCAAAATTTTATAGAAATTGTGCAGAAATATTTGAAGGAGTAAGTAAATATTTTAGTGTATATCTTATCTGTAATCGTATTAAATTAATAACTATCCAACTACGAGAACTTGCACATGAGATTCTTCCACCATTGTAATTTCTGTACTGTACCAGTCTTTCACGTACCCTTTTAAAGACTATTTTCCATTTTAATAAAATTTCAAAATGTAATTGATTACTTTACCTTTAATAAAAGTACTAAGCCAAACAAAAAATTTGATATTAAGTGACTAAAGTAAAAAAAAAGAATTTGGCACCGTGAGAAATTTTCATAACGAGTTCTCCCATGTTAAAACATTAATGATATAAAACCAACTTTCAAGCAGTTTATTTCAATTTATTTAAATGCCAAATATAAAGAGCTGAAAAGATTAAAAATTAAATATTCTTCATTAAATGTTCTCCATTATTTAACTTTAAATTGTTAATTGACAAACATCTGATTAGTAACTTATATACACTAATATTTAAAAATGTTTTTATACACATTAACAGCTTTAAAAATATTTGGGATATTTAGTTTTCTGCTGAAAATAAGATTGTTGAAATTCAGTTATGATTTTGAAAACTTGTTTTGGTGGATCCATAATTTCAATCTTGCCTTGGGCCCTAGCCACCTTTAATCAGGCTCTGTACATACACTTTTAAAATACTAATATATAACTGGATTCTTACCTTTTCGACCCTCTTGTCCAAGATGTCTTTGATGACCTTGCACAAGTTCTCGAATTTGGCCTTTGCTTCTTCAAATTTCTTTTTCTCCTCCTCGTCTTCTGGCAGTTCGAGGCCTTCTTTGGTCACCGAGACTAGGGTTTTGCCATCGTACTCTTTCAGCTGTTGCACACAGTATTCATCAATGGGCTCTGTCATGTAGATGACTTCAAAGCCACGTTTCCTGACCTTCTCTACGAAAGCTGAGCTGGCAACCTGGTCTTTGTTCTCACCTGTGATGAAGTAGATGCTCTTCTGGTTCTCCTTCATCCTGGACACATAGTCTTTAAGAGAACAATACTCGTCACCTGACAAGGAGGTGTAATAACGTAGGAACTCTGCTAGTTTCTTGCGGTTGGTAGAATCTTCATGGATACCCAACTGGAAATAAAAAATATAACGATAAGTACTTTGAATGAGCCACTTAACCTAGCAATTTTATGTTAAAAAATCCTTAATATCAATTCAAGAATTGCTCAAATATAAATGTGCTCTATAGAATAAACTTTCTATTTTCACTTAAACTATTAAATGACAACTAGTCAAAAATAAAAAATCTGCTAGTTATTTTTTATGCACAGCACACATCTAAACCCAGCTGACACATGCCAGGAAAGTTGACACAGATCTTGCTTGCCATTTTTAAGTTTCAAGTGTCTTGTATCAGATATTCATAGAGCAAATTGGATATTTCAAAGCAATATAAGATATCAAATTACAGACTTAGAATTTAAGATTAATTTTTCTTACAATAAACCAAGTTAATTTTTAAACTATTCAATTTTAATTTTGGACAATATTTCAAGGAATTTAATTCATTTACTGAAACTGTTCATAAAAAGAGCACAAAATCCCTTTAACTGTAAAATGCAGCAAGTGTTCAAATTCAGAAATAGAAAGCTTCTGGTCCTGAGGATTCCAAGTCCTGTACTGGATTATTTTTTAATTTTATAAAAATTCAATTGTAAGATTAAATGCCAAAAAGTATGTTTACATGTTAAATTCTGTTTTTACAAGAACAAACAAAAAAGCATTAGGTTCTTTACCATTTCAGTTATATTTATTACACTTAAAATTTAGTTTCAATTCCTCATCTTAAAAATAGAAATAAAATGACATTTCAAAAAGTTAGGCAAATTTGATCGATGGTATAAGCAAGTAGCCATTCAACATTTTTATGCAAATTTATAAAACAAAATGAAGCCCTTACCTTCAAGTTTTTGCTGAATTGCTCATAGAATTTCTTGTACATGTCCTTATCTTCAGCAATTTCATCAAATAATTCTAGACATTTTTTCACCAAGTTCTTCCTAATGACTTTCAAAATTTTGTTTTGCTGCAACATTTCTCTGGAGATATTAAGAGGAAGATCTTCAGAATCAACAACACCCTTAATGAAATTTAAATAGTCTGGGATGAGGTCTTCACAATTGTCCATGATAAATACCCTTCTTACATAAAGCTTAATGTTATTTTTCTGTTTTCGGTTCTCAAACAGATCAAAAGGAGCTCTTTTAGGAACAAACAAGAGTGCCCTAAATTCTAACTGTCCTTCAACAGAGAAGTGTTTTACAGCCAAGTGATCTTCCCAGTCATTTGTTAAACTTTTGTAGAACTCTCCATATTCTTCTTGACTAATGTCATCGGGATTTCGCATCCAGATGGGCTTTGTTTTATTGAGCTCCTCGTCTTCAGTATATTTTTCCTTGATTTTCTTCTTTTTCTTTTTGTCCTTTTCCTTGTCTTCCTCTTCATCCTCACCGATATCTTCAACTTTGGGTTTGTCATCTTCAGTCTTTTCTTCCTCTTTTTCTTCTTCAGCTTCGTCATCAGAGATTTCCTTTTCTCTTTCTTTCTGAACTACAAGTTTAATAGGATAACCAATGAACTGACTGTGCTTCTTGATGACTTCTTTAATTCTGCGTTCTTCCACATATTCTTGCTGATCATCTTTAAGATACAGGACAATCTTTGTACCTCGTCCCAAAGGCTCACCTAAAAAAAAGAAATACATTATAGGACAAAGATATCGCAAGAAATGTCATGCCTTCCTGCCAATATAAGTTGTGACCAGAGTTATAAAATGACAGTTTACTTTTATCTGCATTACAAAATATTTTTAACTAAATGCTTAAGAACTTCAGGAGCAAAATTAAAAATGACAGAACAACTTTGAATTTTAAGTGGCAGATAAGAGGCAAAAATTTAAATAGTGCATCTATTTAAAAAACAGTCTGGTTTTGTTTTCTGAAAAGAAAGATTTCAAAACTAAACTGGTGTGACTGATCAGAATAAAGGGGGAAAAAAATTTAGATTTATGCATGAACTTTTACACAGAAAGTAACACTAACAAATTGACATTTTTCTAGCAGATGATAAATCTACGTTAATATTTTCCCACCAATTCACCAATTAAACTCCTTTTACATATTGGCAAAATGATTTCTCTTTGAAATCCCGACAATCTAGGATTAAGGAAGGTTTTTTTTTCAGAGAATTGACCAATTTTTTTTTAAACTTTACCCACTGGACACTGGTTCCAAGACATTAATTGTGCATTAGTATTAAATCTCATGCAATCTATTATTAATTCTGCAATTGGGGTGCAGCAATAAAAGAGTCTAGTTCCAAAAGCACTTTTCAGCAAACACTTAGAGGTCATCTTTCACCATATTTACCTCTCTCCGAGTAATCTTTATCAAAACATTAAGTATGAAGCACTAACATTTGATCACATGCTAAAGTAGTGTTCACTCTAGAAATAAAAAGGGCATGTGCTACTCTATAAAAAGAGCACTACTGCTACTGCAGCAGAAAAGGGCACTTTTGCAGCAAAAAAAAAAATTGCCTTTAGAAGGGAAAAAAGCGAAAAAATTTTTTTTAAGTAAGATAAATCAAATATTAATTTTGAATGATTTTATGATATAAAAGTTAAAAATACAATTAAATTACCATGATTTAATATTTTGATGTTCCTTTTGAAAAAAAGAACAAAATTTATTTTTGAACACAAATTTAAAAATACTGCAGAATAAAATATTAAAAATCTATGCGTATAACTAGTGGTGCATTTAGCTACTTTTAAAAAGGGCAGGGTGCTGCACCCTTCAAAAATGGCCTAGAATGAACACTAGCATTCTGTAATTAATAACTCATTCTACAACTAAAGCGTTCAAATCACTATGGTTTTTTATCATTTGCACCTAACAGGGAATTTCCAGCCAGATATTGATCATAGCTATACAGTAAGAAATCCATATTTAAGTTTTCACAATTTATGTTCTTTTAAGTACCTCACAAAAGTTAGATTAAAACAAGTTTTGGTTACACAATCTTTTTACTTGAGTAGTGTTCAGTTGTAAAATCGAAACTATCACATAAAATATTAAATTTTCAAAATAATACAATAGAACAAAACAACCGTGATTCAAACAAAACTTAATTTAGACTACGATGAATAAGTCATTGAATCTAGATAACTCAAGGTTTAAATTTCAAACTTATGCTGGCTTAAAATAGAATCATTTGTTTACAATTTAATTTTGATTCTCATAAGGAAAAGTTGCACATGGCTAAAAATCTAGAATACTGGAAGAGTGAACTATTAAAAATTTAAACAATTCTCATGATGCAAAATTTCTAAAAACCAATATATTTCTAAAGAGCAAAATGAAAATGCTTAAAAATTCTCTTAGAAGTAAACTGTTTCGCATAATTTTTTTTATTACAGATTTCTTTCCAATTATGGCATAAAATTGCAACAAAATGCTAAAATTAGAGAAAGTTGACTAGGAGAATTGTGATCTAAAATACCACGATCTGTTACACTGAAAAGATTTTTTTGTACAAAATTGATGACAAAACTAGACTTACCATGATCAGGTCTAACGATGAAGGAGCCACCAGCTGATGATTCCCAAGTATACTGTTCATCATCATTGTGCTTTGATGTGACTGTTACTTTGTCAGCAACCAAATATGCAGAGTAGAAACCTACACCAAACTGTCCAATCATGGAGATATCAGCTCCTGCCTGCAGAGCTTCCATAAAGGCTTTGGTTCCAGATTTGGCAATTGTACCTAAATTGTTGACGAGATCAGCTTTGGTCATACCGATGCCTGTATCAATAATGGTCAGTGTTCTGTCTTCTTTGTTGGGAATAATTTTTATGTAGAGCTCTTTGCAACTGTCTAGTTTACTAGGATCGGTCAAGCTTTCATACCGGATCTTGTCAAGAGCCTGCAAAGTAATAATACTCGATTAAGTATAAAATTGCAAGACGAATATTCGATCAAATGAATAATACGAAAATTCTATAGAAGCAATTTAACATTATTGATACTTACGTCCGAGGAGTTTGAGATCAATTCTCTAAGGAAAATTTCTTTGTTGGAGTAGAAAGTGTTGATGATCAAGCTCATCAATTGAGCGATCTCTGCCTGGAAAGCAAAAGTTTCCGCGTCCTCATACTGCTCCTCCATCCTAACATCAGTTGATTCGGGCATCTGTAAAAATTAAATAGCCGGTAAGCACGAGTCGGCAAAATGAATGTATGTTATCTAGCCACTAAAATTACAAGAAAAAACTGCTAAATGCAATAAAACTAAAATTTACCTTTACTCCTTTAAATAAATATCGGATTCTAGAATAAATAGAACAATTTATCACAGCAAAATGCAATATCACTGCTGAACGCACGGATTTGATCCGCAAATTGACAGCAATTGAAATCTCAAAAATCTGATTCGGCGGCTGCCGGCAATCGTATATATAGATTATTGCAATTCAATGCGGAGAAATACATCGATTCTGATTGAGCCTTTAAAATATGTAGTTATTCAGCTAAATAAACAGAAATATACTTTTAAATGTTTTTAATTTTATTGAAATTAATTAATATTCTACGTATAGAGTACTGTGAATTATTTATTAGCGGACTATTTTCTATTGCGCACTTAAAAATGGTGCCCTTCGCCGGAAATAACTAGAACCTTCTACAACGTTCTAGAAGGATTTCGAAACCGGAACTGCGTCAGTTTATCGTATGGTTACCACGTGATACATCAAAGGCGGGATCTTAAGCTGTAACTTCTAGAAAATGCTAGTTATCGCCTATTAAAAAGAAAAACAACAATTTAGATTTTACTATATAAAATTTATATTTTCAACTTATTTGGGAAACAATTTGGCCCTTTTTTTCCTACAAAAGTAATCTAAAATAAGGAGTAAAAATTCTAAAATATTGTTCCTTCAATTTTTAAAAATATTTTCATTGTAAAATTTTCAATTTTAAAGGGAATCCTTCAGTTAGATAATGATAGCCTTTTAATTTTTTTAAAATTATTTTCGCGAGATATTTCAAAAATATTATAATTATAACGAGTTAACGCAATCTAAAAGAAATATTTATATAATTTGAAGATTTATGGGGGTGTATAGACGAACATGTTTGATCTCTGAAATAAAAATTCTACATAATAGAAAAACATTTTATTTTTAAAATATTTTAATTACAGAGCCTCAAAAAGATATCTTACACTAAATGTGCGATTTATTTATTTCAAGTATGTAGTGTTCAGAATTCCATGCAAAATAAAAATATAAAATTTGCGGTCTAATTTTTATAACAGTCATTATAATGCTTTTTATATTTTTATTTGCATAAGTTCTTTCAGATGTTATTTTTTCCCACTATTTTATTTTATCCCAGATCGATTTCAGTTTAAATTCAGTGTAAATTTAAAAGTAAATAAATGCACTAAATAGAAAAATTATGTTTAAAATGTATTTTCATTTAGATGCACTTGGGATATTTTGGTTTTAAATTAAAAATAACTAATATTAAATCCTTATACGTTTTAATAAATCAAATAACTAATTTTATTATTTTCATAACACAATTTTATGGGAATTTGTGTAATCAATGTTAAATTTACCTTTTTTACAATAATATCTAAATGAATTGCTTTATCCTCTCAATAAATCAGCAACCTGAACTGAGATATTGTTATAATATTTTAAGGCGCATTAATATTTGTATGATATCATACAATCGAAACTTTTTTGATGAAATATATTTTTAAGGTTTTTACCCCATGATTTGGGATGTATGTCATTTAGTTAGAGTCATTATGAAGGTTATATGGTTTTATCCAGAAGGTAAATGAATATAGTACATACTGCATAACCTTCCACTACATTACTGCTTACAATACATATAATTAACATTAACCTTGTAATGTGTAAGTGCTGCAAGCTGTTTTAATTATTTCATATTCATGAATGTAAGAATTGCAAAAGTACATATCCAAAATTATATACAAAATATAAAAGTAGAATTTTTCCCCCTCAAAATAATGCAGATATGAATCAATATCTTGCATTGCTAGTTTTGCATCACATAAAGTCCCCCCCTCCTTCCCAACTTCACCCTAAAACTATCATAAGCATTTATACTGTATACGAAGTATCTGTAAATCAGTTTTATAATTACAAATATTTATTTTATTTTTATGAATTTTATAGTTTGCGTTATTTTTTATTGGCAGACTTAAATTGAATCTGTGATTGTAGAAAAGAAGTCACTCCATATTTAAGATGGTTTCAATGCTTTTTCATGTTTATTGATAATTTCATGAATAAAGAATCTTAGTCTGGATACTATCTATGCAAGTTTGGGAGAAGGAAATTTAAAAGTTTTGTGTTTTGAGACATTATGGGGCTGTACATATATTAAATTATGAACTTTTTGGTAAATTTGGATCCCCTTCTCCTTACAATATCATACATTATCATTCTTCAACCCTCTCCCTTCTAATGATGTCATCAATGTCCAAAACATATTTTTAAAGTTTGTAATGATATGGTTGTGCATTTATTATTTGCATACTTTACTGATTCAAATGAAAAGTCAATAAAATATTACCTATTATATATGAAATGATTTTCTGTGACTAACACTTGCAAAAAATAGATGGCAATTAACAGTACTTAACAATAGCTTTTTATTGCACAATGCCTTTAGTACTAACATTCTCTTCTTGAAGCAGTTTCTATTAATCAAAACAGTTGGAGAACATTCTTTCTTTTTTCTTTACTAGTACTAGACCTATTTCAACATACTTCACAGCTGGGCTGTCCCACAACAGAATATGTATGTCCATATGGCAGAAGAGTAAGAATGCCAAATGTTGGGGGTATTGAATATTTTGAAATGAAATATTTTATGATTGTTTAATAGTTTTAATAAAGCTTTTTATCTTCATAAAAATAGATAACAGATTTAAAGAAAAAAAGAAGATAAGACTATTTTGATGGAAAGGAAAAGTTACAAAAAATTGGGAAACTTTTGGTTCGATAAAAAATTATAACGATATCAAAAACAGTATTCCTTTCCCCTAGCGATACCGTACGAGATCAAGTTCCAGATCCACCTCCACTCCCTAAAATGATAACATCATATGTGCATACCCCTTATATCCAGGACTTGGGAAATGTCAAAATATGGACTTGGTTTCTTTCAACACACTAATTTAATTGTTTGTATTATCTAAAAAGTAAATTTTATTGAAATAATAATTACCTTACATAACTCATTTTATTTATGGGCTCTGTAACTTACAAAAATCAATTTAAAAATTTTAAGTATACTATTAAATCAATTTATCTAAGCTTTCTGAATTTTGCTAATATGCTGTGAAATATGTGTATACTATTGCAATGAAAAAGGGTGAGGGTAATAGGGATTAAAACTCTTCTCGGAACACCTAAAGAATGATAAGATATATATAATGATGTAACTATATGATGTGTAAAAAGTAAGACAAAGAAACACACGAACATTTGAAATATTTTAGCATATTTTATAATTGATTCAAGACTTAATAATATTAATTCCTTTATCAATGCAAAATTAATGACAGGAAGAATAATAACTCCAAAACACATATGTTACTGTGATTGCTCTTACTTGCTCTCTTTTTATTTTGCTGTGAGAATTAAAGCTTATTTGATACTTCTTAGTTAGGTATCTTAAATCGTCGACAAATTTCACCAAGTTACACAAATCGGCAAACTAATAGCCAAATTATACATATTGACATTTTTTTAAATAACCAAAAATAATAATAATAATAGCATATCAGTACCGCTTATTATTATGAAACTTAAAAAAAATAGCTGAAGGTAAAATTTATTTTGGCTGCTTGTGTTTTGGGTACTACTTGGTTATTACATCAACCGAAAAACTATCGCTAGTCTATAAGATTAAATGCCAATAGTGGATGATTGTGAATGTTACATTCAATGATATTAAACACGATACACATGTTTAAAACGTCATCAGGTGATTTTTAATATCACTTTTTATTTGTATTTTTATTAATGTGTGCAAATTTATTTGTTCTTTCATTGCTTAGACTAAAAAGTATGTCAATATGTATAATTTAGTTATTAGTTTGCCGATTTTTATAAATTGGCAAAATGGGTCGACAGAATAACCAAGTAGTACCGTGTTTTGTATTACTTACATGTCATATATTTACTAAAGACTGTTTTATAAACATGGAAAATAATGAATATTGTTCAGGAAAATTATTCATTTTATAAACGTTGATTATCCAAAACAGCTTCTGTAAAGATCCTGGTTGCACTATTGATATATTATTTATATGTTTATTTCTCTATTTTACCCTACTCAGTCCTGATGTTGCCTGTGAGAGACACTAAAAAACAACCTTTAAATTAATTTAAATTCTTCTAGAATTCTAAAAATTATTTCTATGCATTTTAAATAAATGCGTGCATATCATAAACATCGATATATTGATCGATACATCTTTGGAGATGTTGTATAGTAATTTTGAATTGGTTTTTGTGGTCTTTCGTAATATTTGTCTCAGGACTGAGGAGGTTATACAAATACATTAGTCTTTATAAAACTTTTGAAAATTACTCTTGGCTTATGTTTTGTATCCAACTATGAATTGTTCAAAATTCAGGGTCATATTAAAATATTACTTTCACCTACTTACAGTGAATAGAGTTAAAGTGATTGAACAGAATAATTAAATGAATGAAAAAACTATTTTCCAAATTCTATAATGATTATACATTTTTTTTTTTTTTAAATTGCAACTCTTATCTGCTGTAGAAAAATAAAATTGAGTAGTGAATCTAATGCTTTCCAGTTTTAAGCATACCAATTTCTAAAAATGAAAAGATAAAAAAAAAAAAAAAAAGATAGAACTGGCACCCAGCTAACCGAAAAGTACCAAAAATTTTTGTCTTGAGTATTTTTGCATGTTTGGTTCATGAAAGTGTATGTAATATAGCATACTCTTTTTATTTTTCGTAATCTTAATTTCATGAATACAGCTTACTAAAATCACATATTTTCAAACGGTGTAGTTATTTTTTATTTATGCCCCCCCCCCCCTCCTCCTTTGTTCCCTGCTGTAATAAGGAAGAAGAAAAGGAAGCAATACTTATTGAAACACAAGAAGTTTCTTCAAAAGACATTTTGGTGTAAAAAAAAATGATGCCCTCAGTTAAATATTTTTATTTTATAAATCTATCATTGATCAATCAGATCACTGATAATACATGAAAGTGTTTAATTAATATATTAAGATTTTTTTTGCTTCTTTATTAACAATATATATTGTTGATGTGATTACATATTTGTTGTAACTTCTCAAGAAACAATGTTGATCTCATTTATTATCTATGTATATATATATTTGGAAAAAAAAAAAAAAAAAAAAAAAAAGACAGTATTATGTTAAAGGAGGATTTCGTGCCATAAAATTCCATATAACCAACTATGTAAAAGTGACCAGTTCTCTAAATTGCATGAATAAAATAATTAAACAAATGGTATCTTTATATTAAGAATTTTTATTTTTGTTAAAAAAATATTTCTGTATTTATTACAGTGAACCATTAGCAATTATATATTTGTGTAATCTTGCTTTTTGTTTAGCTGAAAGGATTAACTTAGTAGCACTCAGATGTATGGTAAAAATTTTTATATCTTAAAAGATTATTAGTATCGCTGCAAAAATTATGTTTCTATAGTGTAATATCTCAGATTAAAGAAAAGTAAGAAAATAATTATTCTTGCATATCTTCTGAGGTAATAACGAGGGTCGTCTGTCGTCTGCTAGCATGGCTAATTTGTGCTATTGTTGCCAAATAAGCGAAGAAAATACAATCTTTTTTATAAATTTACATTATTTTTCTTTTCATCCTAAGAAAATAAAATGTCGTTCTATTTCATTTGAAATAATATTCAAGAAGAATGTAGAGTAATATTTTATTTGCAACTAATTTCAAATAAAATGTAGAAATACTAGTGTGTTGTTTATTTTTGTGTTTGTGACTGTAACTGTTTTCCAGAAAGATTCAGTAAATTTTACCATTGCGTATTTCAGCGTTTGTTTTTAATACATTTAATTCATATAAAAAGTAAATTAATTTTTAAAATAAATTAAGATGTCAGAAGAAGATTGGGATACGGTCACCTATTTACGTAAAAAACCACCAAAAGCTAGTCAGCTACGATCACAGCAGGTATGACGGTCAATGACTTAGTCACGTTTCTTATTTATTTATTTTAAAATATAATGAGGTTTATGTATAAGAGAAAACAGGTTTTGTAAAAGAAGATATAAATAGATATCATGAATCTTTTAATATTCTTTTGACAGTTGATTTAATATTAATTTTAATTACGATTGCATCATCTTCTGTTCACAATCTGCTTGAAAAAAATATATACATCAGTCAGTGAACCTCCTGAAGCGCTGTTAAAGATCATTTATGCTAAAAAAAATTGGAGAAGAGTTGCTTAAAAGGTATTGTGATGAGACGTTTAGAGTACATGTTTTTCTTCCAAAATTAAATATTAATTACATAAATAAAAACACCTGATTATAGTGACAGCATATTTTGTATTAATATGTTAAATTACGTTTATTAGTGGAAAAAAATAAGTCTGATTTTGAAAATGTATGAGTCACAGATACTCTGGATTAAATAAGTTTCGGCTTTTTGTTTATAAATTCTTCTCTCTGTGTGTAGTATTGTTTATGTAATGTTATAATGGTGTCTAATTCGATGGAAGAGAATATTTCCGAAGATATGTAGCTGTAAAATCGAATGAATTATTGAAACTTTTTGCTAAAAGAAAATATTAGCCATACAAAGCACACAGCGATGACTGAGGTCTAATTCGAGAGGTTTTATGCAAGCTTTTGAATTACTACATTCACTTTTCCTTAAAGCATGTTTGATTAAAAATTTTACACAATCCTAGAACAAACAAGACTCCCAATTTGGCAGTTTTTCTAGCGGCACACTCCAATAACCCCATGTATAGCAACCTGAAAACTCATGTGATCAGACTACTTTCTTGACTGTTCCCAGCATTCACCTTTCTACTACACCAACATTTTGGAATCATGGGAAATACGATATTTATAAATGATGCATTTGACAACACAGGAAAGCTCATTTTTATGCTACAATTAAAATAAATAAAAGGAACAGGGGGAACAAGGGTCATATTTTCCCGCTAGCTGCCATCTTGTTTCCCTATTATTTTTCACAAATTATTATTTTATTTTGCAATTATTTTTTTAAGGAAACATAAAAATAAATGTTTTTAATAGGGATGCACCGAATAGTGATTTTGGCCGAATACCGAATATTCGGCTTTCCAAATACTTTTTATATTTCAAATTATAATTCAGAGTTTAAAGGTATTAAAATGTTACTTTTTAAAACAATTTTACATAATATTTAATAAAATACTTACATTTTGATAAACAAGTGTGTTTTATAAGAAAATTTAGTATCGAAAAAAAAATCTGCCTTTAGTTATTTAAGAAGTACAATTATGAGACTTTTTGAATTAATAAAATTTTTAATTTCATGGTTTCTTCTACGAATTAAAACAAACATTTTAAAATCAAAGAGAAATAATGAAAACATGGATGAAGTAAAACTTTACAGTCTCTTAATTGTCCTTTTTCAATAACTCAAGGCAGATTTTTTTCAATATCAGGGATGGGAATTTTCCGCTTTTTGGCTGATTTCCGCTTTTTTGTTATTTTAAGAAATTCCGCGGATTTCCGCTTTTTTGCTATTTTGATAAGTTTCAGATTTTTCACCCCAAAAATTCCGCTTTTCCGCGGATTTCAGAAATATGTAACAGGGATGCCGCAGACGCGCTATAGCGCGAAAAATACACAAAAAATCGGCGACAGGACGCTAAAAAATGGGGCTTCGTCAAAGAATAGCTAAAAAGGCAAGTTTCGTTAAAAAATCGCGAAATAACGAATAATTTCCGGCAAATTTCGTCAAAAAATTCGTGAAAAAAAGACTAATTTTGTTATAAAATCCCGAAAAAAAAGTCTTTTCCTAGAAAAATTGACAAGATTTGTCCAAAAATCGTGATAAAACGGAAAATTTTGTCGAAACATTCGCGAAAAACGATAAATTTTATCAAAAAACGGTAATTTTCTTTAAAAGATTGCAAAAAAACAGAACATTTCGTCAAAAGATCGCGACAAAACGGTGCAATTCGTCAACGAATCGCAAAAAAGGAAATTTCACTAGAAAAAATAGTGAAATAACGAATAATTTCCTGCAAACTTCGTCAAAAGATTCGCGAAAAAATGGCTAATTTTGTTACAAAATCCCGAAAAAAGCGCAGATTTCCTCAAAAAATTGCGAAAAAACGACAAATTTTCTCCAAAAATCGCGATAAAATGGCAAATTTTGTCAAAAAATTCGCGAAAAACCACAATTTTCATCAAAAAATCATGATAAAACGGTAACTTTCGTCAAAAGATCGCGAAAAACCGGCACATTTCGCCAAAAGATCGCAAAAAACCGACACATTTCGTCAAAAGATCTCGAAAAACTGGCACATTTCGTCAAAAGATCGCGAAAAAACGGCAAATTTCGCCAAAAGATCGAGAAAAAACGGCAAATTTTGTCAAAAAATCTCTTTAACCCTTTCAGGGGCGGTGTTTGCAGTCTGCAAACACATAATGTTACTGTTCCAATTTCGAACTGGCACCAGTATAATTTTAGTGCAAATTCGATTTTATAATATTCGCGAAAAACAGCTCTTGATTTTTTTCAAATAAATCTGTTCTTTAATTGTGGTGTGAATCAATTATTTGAACATTTTCGGAGCAGAAATACCTTGCCCCTGAAAGGGTTAAAACACAATTTTCGTCAAAGGGGCAAGAAAAGAAAGTTAATGCCTGGTGGATAGAATTTTTCTGTTCCAAAAACTAACTTTCCTGCTTCCAAATTATTCTTTTTGCTGCTCCAAAAACAGATTTTCCTGCTTCACAATCTTCTTTTGATTGTTTCAAATCTTTCAAAGTGAATAGAACTTCTGATAACACCTATTCATTAAACAAAAAGTACCCCCTTGTGCAATTTTTCATTCACGCGTGCGATCAAAATGTGGTGCAGTTTTTCATTCGCGCACGTGAATACAATATGGTGCAATTTTTCGTTCACGTGTATTTTCAGTCTTTTTGCTTTTTTGCAGTTCCCATCCCTGCAATATAAAGTACAAATACTTTCAACTTAATTCTGAATAAAGGAATATCTAGCTCATAGTTCTTTTCATATGAATGATGGCATTTTCCACCCTTCCCATCATATCATATTTTACAGAAGTCAAAGCATGCAAATTGAAAATACAGTATGGTATCTTATTTATTGTTAATGCAACAAATGAAAACATAAGTTTGATCTAAAGTGAGATGAAATACAATGTATTTATGAGTCAATAAGTTGATTATGGTTTCATGAACAAAAATTGCCTTGATAGCTGTTACTATTCTCAAAAGTTTTTCTTTCTTGTTTAATGTCTTTTATTTGGGAAAAGCAAGAAACAGAATATTTACTAAACAAAATTTAGGAACTTGCATTTGCACATCATTTATTCTTAAGGAGAATCCTAATAAATCACCATTTTAATCCTTCTCATGGTTAATTTTCTTAAGTTATACTTTATAAACAACAAATAAATAATGTAAAAACATTCTATTTTATTTAAATATGACTTTTTTTTTTTATTATTTTAAATATATTTATGAATTGACAGTTAAAAGTTGAAATTGTAAAAAGTTTTTAAAAATGTGTTTTAAAAGGTTTCATTGAATATATAAGATTTGGCCGAATACTTTGATATTCGGCTAAACTGAATATTCGACAGGCCGAATAGTTTGATATTTGGCCTAACCGAATATTCAGTAACGTGGCCGAATACCGAATATTCAGTGCATCCCTAGTTTTTAAGGCTTATATACACTAAAAATTTGTTTTCACTTTACATGAATATTTTAAAAAAATCATAAGTGAATCAAATGATTTTTATTAATAAAAATTTGATCTCTCAATCTTTGAATTTCCAAAGTAGATTGTCTTGTTTGATTTAATATCATTTTTTGAAATGTATGATTCAATTGTTAAATGATCATTTCAGTTGCATTTTGCAGTTTAAGGTTAAATAATATTTTGTGAGAAATAATAAGGTAACAAAATGGCGGCTCGCGGGAAGATGCTACTGGGTCATTCCACGTGAAACCAACCAATTTAAAGAAAACTTGTTGCATCATAGTCACAGATTTTTTTTAAATTTTTATCATAGACAGACATAGTAGTGAAACCCTCAAATCTGAAATTTAAAAGTAATAATCGCAAGACATTTGAAATCTGACCATTTTTACTAAATGGCGGCCATCTTGGAATTTCATCAGTGTCTAAAAGTGCCCATAACTTGATAACTAATGGCTCAAATTTTATATATCTGGTACCAATTTGAAGCTATTTTTACAAAGAATGCATATTTTTACCTTAAAACAATAGTAAATTTTCATTTATTTACTTTTTATTAGGGATGCACCGAATAGTGATTTTGGCCGAAAACCGAATATTCAGTCGACAGGTGAACCAAATACCGAATATTCGGCTGGCCGAATAGTAATTGTTGGGCCGAATACCGAATATTCGGTTTTCCAAATATTTTTTATATTTCAAAGTTTAAAGGTATTAAAATGTTACTTTTTAAAACAACTTTACATAATCTATACATATAAAATATAATAGGACCTCAGTAGGACCCGGTGTGTCTGTACATTGAAGATAATTGACAAAAATGGAGTCAGGGCGATAAAAGAAAACCAATGAAACACAAAAAAAATTTTTTTGAATTTTTTGTCTGTCTGTCTGTCTGTCTGTTTGTTCGAGGTTATCTTCGTAACTACTGAATGGATTTTTATGCGGTTTTCACTAATGAAGAATGCACACTCCTGGGCAGTGTATAGGCTTTGTTTCATCAAAATCGGACAACAGACAAAAAAGTAACAAAAAGAAACAAAAGAAACTATTAGGTGTGCTGCTCACGTTTTTTAGTACATATAAAATCCAATAGATGTCACTGTGCGATTTTAAAACGCGCTATCGTTATGTTTTCGCCAGTCTACTTAAGTATGAGAAAGTTTCAAGCTGGCTGTCGTTCCATGTGGTTTAGTCGGTAGAACGTCAGTGCGCCATACTGATGGCCCGGGTTCGATTCCCAGCATGGAATTTTTTTTCACTATGTTGGCATTAACGCCTATAAGCAATTAAAAGAATTTGAAATATTGTATTCAAGGCGAATTTTCTCTCTGGGAAAATTTCCTTGCATTAATATGTCAGTGTAATTTTTTTTTCGATTTAATTTTTTTTTTCGAAACTTTGTTTTTCTTAAAAAATTACAGTAAATATTTGATATTTCCCAACGTTTTTTGAATGATCGACTTGCTTTTTTTTTTTTTATGTATGTCTGAACCTTATCTAACTACTTCTTCAAGATTTCTTTAGATAAACTGACCAGCGTAGCGGGCGAAGGCCGCTAGTATTTAATAAAAGAAACTTGCATTTTGATAAACAAAAGTGTTTTATAAGAAAATTTAGTATTGAAAAAAAATCTGCCTTTAGTTATTTAAGAAGCACAAATAAGAGACTTTTTGAATTAATAAAATTTTAAATTTCATGGTTTCTTTTACGAATTAAAACAAACATTTTTAAAATCAAAGAGAAATAATGAAAACATGGATGAAGTAAAACTTTACAGTCTCTTGTCCTTTTTCAATAACTCAAGGCAGATTTTTTTCAATATAAAGTACAAATACCTTCAACTTAATTCTGAATAAAGGAATATCTAGCTCATAGTTATTTTCATATGAATGATGGCATTTTCCACCCTTCCCATCATATCATATTTTACAGAAATCAAAGCATGCAAGTTGAGAATACAGTACGGTATCTTATTTATTGTTAATGCAACAAATGAAAACATAAGTTTGATCTAAAGTGAGATGAAATACAATGTATTTATGAGTCAGTAAGTTGATTATGGTTTCATGAACAAAAATTGCCTTGATAGCTATTACTATTCTCAAAAGTTTTTCTTTCTTGTTTAAGGTCTTTTATTTGGGAAAAGCAAGAAACAGAATATTTACTAAACAAAATTTAGGAACTTGCATTTCCACATCATTTATTCTTAAGGAGAATCCTAATAAATCACCATTTTAATCCTTCTCATGGTTAATTTTCTTAAGTTATACTTTATAAACAACAAATAAATAATGTAAAAACATTCTATTTTATTTAAATATGACTTACTTTCTAATTATTTTAAATATATTTATAAATTGACAGTTAAAAGTTGAAATTGTGAAAAGTTTTTAAAAATGTGCTTTAAAAGGTTTCATTGAATATATAAGATTTGGCCGAATACTCTGATATTCGGCTAAACCGAATATTCGGCAGGCCGAATAGTTTGATATTCGGCTGAACCGAATAGTTTGATATTCGGCCTAACCAAATATTCGATAACATGGCCGAATAGGCCAAATACCGAATAGATACCAAATATTCGGTGCATCCCTACTTTTTATTATGTGCAAACTGAAAATATCACCCAAAAAAAGGGCTGATTGTAATTGCCCATAAAAAAATGAATCATCATGAATTTTTCTAAAACTTGGTAAAAACATTGCTCCATGTGTGTGCTTTAAATAATAAAAAAATTGGTGATGTAAAATCTGTAGTTTAAAAATAAATGATTTTTTACATTTAAGGTGTCACTAACCAAATAATGATCATTTTAGAATCTGTAAGTATTCCTAATTTAAGAAATAATGGTAAAAATGAAATTTTCTAACATTTAAATTAATATATTTTTGAGTATGTTATATAAATCAATAAAGTAATATCAATTTGCAGCTATTTATGCTAAATATTCATATATTAAAATACAAATAAAATTTCATTTCTACAATATTTTTTATTTCATTTTAAAATATGAGAATATAATTCTCAAAACATATTTACATAAATATTAAATACTTTACTATAATGGACTACATAAAAAAAAAAAAAAAAAAAAAAAAAAATAATATTTTTTTCAGAAATATTGGAGAAATACTAGCTGTAAATCGCAATTAAATTCATTCACTTGTGCATAGCTGCCAACTTGTACGGTTTGGCCGTACGATGTACAGATTTTGTTCTAAGTGTACAGTTGTACGGATGAACAGTACGATTGTACGGTTTGCGCACGGAAAAAACAATCGCGGAGAAATGCAAATTTCGTGACAGGATTGCCGAAAAAGCGGAACAGTTCGTCAATATTTCGTGGATAAACGACGATTTTGTCACTGCTTTTGTCAACTAACTTTGTGGAAAAATCGCTGAAAAGCGCGAATTTCCTGTGCGGAGTGCGGAAAAAACGGCAATTTCACCAAAATATCGGAGATGAAACGCTGATTTCGTCTGAAGACCGCGGGAAAACGCCGATTTCGTCTAAAGATTGCGGTTATAACGCGATTTTGGCAAAATATCGCGGGAAAAAACGCCGTTTTCGATAAAAGATCGCTTAAAAATGTTTTGTCAAAAGATCATTGAAAAGAATGCCGATTTCATCAAAAGATTACGGAAAAAACGCCGATTTCATCAAAAGATTACGGGAAAAATGCCGATTTCATCAAAAGATCGCGGGGATAAAACGTCCTTTTCGAGGAAATATCGCGTAAAAATGCAAATTTTATCAAAAGATCGTCGAAAAAACGCAGATTTCATCAAAAGATCGCAGAGATAAACGCCGTTTTCGAGAAAAAATCACGCGAAAATGCAAATTTTGTGAAAAGATCATCGGACAAAAAACCCGCTGATTTCATCAAAAAATCACGGGAAAACGCAGATTTCGTCAAAAGATCGTGAAAAAACCGCCGATTTCGATAAAGAAAATCTCAATAATCGCCGATTTTGCTAAACTATCGCAGATAAACCGCTGATTTCGTCTGAAGATCGCGGATAAAACGGCGATTTCGTCTATAGACCGCGGATAAAACGCCAATTTCGTGAAAAAGTTGCGGGAAACAGTGAATTTTGTCAAAGAATTGCTGGAAAAATTCAGATTTTGTCAAAAGATCGTTGAAAAAAGGCTGATTCAACAAAAGATCGCGTAAAAATCGTGAATTTTGTGAGAGGATCGCTGAAACAAATGTGCACTTCATCCCACCAGTACACCCAGTAAAATATGCATAATTAATGCCAGTAAATATACTTTTCCTCCCACCCCCTCAACTGCTGTAACCTTTCAGGAAATTTGTTGTGAATTTAATCTGCCTTATCTATTACAGATCATCATGCAGGACAGTTTTTAGTAAACACATTCCCAAAGTATGAAATTGGAAAAACATTTTCTTGTGTAGCCTCATGTTTTTACTTTTCAAAATATAAGTAGAAAAAGAAATATAAAAGTAGCATAGAAAATATTGTTGAGAAATGATATTCCTATCAAAGCATGTGAGTTGAAATTATGTTATCTTATTCATTGTTAATTTAATAAACGAACACACAAGTTTTGACCTAGAGTGAGATGAAATACAATGTACTTATGACTCAATAAGTAGATTATGATTATGGTTTCATGAACAAAAATTGTCTGCCTTGATAGCTATTACTAATCCATACCTGCCAACATGTCAATTCTGAAATCCTTACAATTTTCACGATGCATTTTTAAACATGCAAGAATACATCGTGAAAATTGTAAGGATTTCAGAATTGACATGTTGGCAGGTATGCTTGTGTAATTTAAATAAAATAAATAAAAAATCAATGTAAATTTGACCACATAAATTTCATTTTTTAAGTGAAAAAAATGTCTTAAATAGGCTCTATGTATAGAGGAGAGTGGGGAGGAATGGGATACTTTTTACAAAAATTTGAAAATCATTTTTGTTTGACACAAAAACAAAAATTTCGTTTTGAATACAAAAAAAAACACTTTTTAATGTTCTTGAGCAATATAGCTAAACAATTTTATAATTAAAGAAATTGTAAATTTCAAAATATGTCCCATACCTCCCTACTAACAGGCAGGAATGAGACAACTATAAAACAATATATTATATGAAACAAATTATTCTAGAGTTGGCTATATTTACAATCTAACAAAGAGTATAGGTTGATAAAGTCTGTGCTACAACATCAAATTCCAGTATCTTCATCAATGGAAGGATAATTCAGGATTGTTAGAGATTATAATCACTCGTTCAATTTATTTATATTTTGAAGTAAATGATTATATTTTCAATGCTATAATTAATATACTACTCTTTAAATGTATTTGCATATATTAGCTATTTATACTCATCTTATTAAAAAGTAAGAATTAGACATGTTCCATTCCCCCCCCCCCCTTTCCTGGCATGTCCCATTATTCTCTCTACCTTCTTTTATTATAAACAGAAACACTGCTTTTAGGCATAATTTAAATTATTGTTAATATACAATATAGTGTTCTATAAATAGGAGAACTATTACATCTATGCATAAACAAATCATTAATATACAGAAAGCACAAAAAGTATATGAAGTAAATTTACTTTTGATTCTTGAAATAATCTTTTCTTTATACATCAACCAGCTACTTTTTTCAACTGAAGATTGGGATACTATTGCTTCATGTAATGTGTGATTGATGAAATTTTCAGAATGATACATAAACAGAAAAACCTACTGTCCCATTCCACCCCACTCTCCTCTATATGTAACATAAATCCTCATTTATATGTATTGCATTTACAAGTATTTTATAATTATAATCCTCATTTATATGCATTGCATTTACAAGTATTTTATAATTATACATTATATGCCTTAATTATTTCCTTATATTTTTCAGTGTAAAAGTTTTTCCAATAGTATACATATTTTGGGGAGGAGGGTGGGGTTGAGGGAGAATTCCTACAAAATTAGTGCAAAAGAATTTTTGAATATATATTTACATTAATCTAGATTTTAGAAAATTTTATTTTAACCATTATTTTTTAAATTAGGAATACTTACAGATTCTAAAATGATCATTATTTGGTTAGTGACACCTTAAGTGTAAAAAAATCATTTATTTTTAAACAATAGATTTTACCTCTCCAATTTTTTTATTATTTAAAGCACACACATAGAGCAATATTTTTACCAGGTTTAAAAAAAATCATGATGATTCATTTTTTTTTTTTATGGGCAATTACAAACGGCCTTTTTTTTTTGGGTGATATTTTCAGTTTGCACATAATAAAAAGTAAATAAATGAAAATTTACTATTGTTTTGATGTAAAATATGCATTCTTTGTACAAATAGCTTCATATTGGTACCAGATATATAAAATTTGAGCCATTAGTTGTCAAGTTATGGGCACTTTTAGACACTGATGAAATTCTAAGATGGCCGCCATTTAGTAAAAATGGTCAGATTTGAAATGTCTATATATCAGCCAATATTGCAAATATTACTTTTAAATTTCAGATTTGAAGGTTTCATTACTATGTCTGTCTATGATAAAAGATTTAAAAAAATCTGTGACTATCATGCAACACCCATTGGTTGAATTCATGTGGAATGACCCTACTTCTAAGCCAAATAAAACTACAGCATAAATTTATTGAAAAATGTGCAACCTTTAAACGACCTTTTTAAATCAGAGTCATCATTTAATGATTGTAATTATGATTGTTAGACAACTTTCAGAAAAAATCATCATGCCATCCCAATCGTGTGCTCACTTAAATCAGTGTAAACATTGAAGAATTCAAATTTTAATTTGTCTGCGACTTTTATTTAATGGCTCGTTAACGTAAAACACATCACAGGATACAGCAGCCTAGTTGTGCAGCAATTTCAAAAGTGTACAAAACTCATTAATGTAGTGTTCAACACATTTAAATGCTGCACATTCATAAAATATATATATATCACTGGACACATCAGTCTAGTTGTGTAGTTATCAATTAATGCACAAAACTTGCTAATCTCACAATCACTAAATGTATGATGAAAGATGTACAATAAAAGATTAATATAAATCAGAACATTACAACAAAATATACATAAATTTTTTTACATACTTTAACAAACATCTTTTATTGAAACTCAACGCTATGAAATGTTTAATCCCTGCAATTTCAGAACTTTCCATTTGTTAGTATACTATAACTCAACTTTCCAGCAGAAAAATAGTGTTAACAATCTCAAATTGTTCAAATGTACTGGCACTTTAATTTTCAAATTTACAACTAAAAACAGCAGGGGAAAAAAAAAAAAAAAGAGAATAAATATTAACAATCTAAAACTTGAAATTACTGGAACCAATAATTGACATTCCTCATTAAGCTAAATTAAATAATTATAGACTAAAAATCATGGTTCCTAGTGTATCTTAGGCATATTTTAACTCGTAGTCAAAGAGCTGACAGCACAAAAACCTAAGGTATTGAGTGCAAGGGGAAAAAAAAAAAAAAAAAAAAAAAAAAAACCTTTATTTTATGGAATAGTTGTAATAGGGTTATCTAATGATCCATGTCTGCTGGAAGTTGAGTAATGTATATAATCCAAAAATTAATATCACTAATGGTTTATTTGTAGGTTTATCGTTGACTTTATGGCTAACACAATGTTAAACCTATGAGTAAATCACTAGTGGTATTAATTTTGGTCAAATGAACATGAACAAATCAAATCAAATCATTAAAAAAAATTCAATATTCAACCTGACCATTTCAGATTTCAATGAAACTGCCAGGCATAATTCTCTATGATGATATAAATTAGATCATATTTTTATTTTTTTTTATTTATTTAAATTTTGAAAAATCTTCATTTTTTGACTTGCATGAATATTTTCAATTTTGAATTTCTCAAGTTGTATCAGACATATAAAATTTTATGACCGCTCATTTTAAAGTAGAGTTTATAAGGCTTAATTTGGTATGCAAGTTGACTATGCATAGTTAAAAAAATAAAATTTAATTTTTTTATAGTTTAAAAATTAGAATTTTTGTAAGTAGTCATTTTTAAAAATTTTGAAAAAATTGTATGTCTGTTGTAAAATTATAAATTTAAATTTCTGAAATTTTTAGAGTGGGATCTCCATGGGATCAGGAGTGTTTGTCTTAACTGGTTAGAGTCACGGCAGAAAAAATCAGCATTTCAAGGACAAATGCTTTCTTTCATTTTTCCTTCGTTGTCATGGTATTAGAGGACGCTAGTCCCTCGTCCCGTTTCTTTCCACTGCACTTCAGCAAAACAAATTCACCCATGTTAGAGTATGAGATGCAGCGTTATTCGATCAACTGGATCTCTCAAACGGTGTAGAAAAAAGAAGTGCAATCAGTCGGTCACGTGGCTGTTTCCATAGTTACTAACCTAAAATAGGGGCCGAGTAGTGACCAACAAAAGGGGAACATTCGTCCTTGAAAAGACAATTTTTCCTGCCATGACTATAGTGCTACTTTGCCATGGTTTTGCTGCTTGAAATACATTGAACGTGTTGTTCATCATTAGATTTCAGATCTAAATTATTTCTGTCAAATAAAAATATATTTCGTACAAATCACATTTTCCAAATTTTTAAAATGGATTGGTTTTATGATTAACTTATACACAGGTAAAAAAAATTAAAGGAGGAGTAAAAACAATACAATATTATAAAAAATTTTAGTGATGATGTGAATAGCTTTAATGTAAAGGGCAAAATTAGCACTAGCCACCGGCCACAGGGCCAGTAAACGAGAAAAAGTGGCCAATGAAAAATCGTCTATCAGCGGCCACCTTGTGGCCACTTTTTTACAAGGAGAGAATACAATTTACTTACATTTCATCAAGAATTCTATTTTTTTAGGTTCCAATATATTTATATTAACATATTTATTTGTGCTATTCAGTCTTACATTAATACTTATAGAAATTTTAACTGTTTAGTAATTTTAAATAAAAAAGTGGCCACTAGTATAAACATAGTGGCCACTTGAAAAATTAGTCTTACTGGCCAGTGGCCGGTAAAGAAATTTCCCAATTTTGCCCTATACTTTAATGTAAATATCAAGCTTAGTGCTGCAGGGGTGCAGAATATGTCTGATCCGGCGATCTAGGATCGGGGGAAATATTTACCACCTGGGGAAATTTTTCAGAAATATATACAATTGATTTCGATTATAACAACAAATACTATAATTTCTTGATATAGAAAAATTTCACTACAAATTAAAAAAAGATCTGTATGACGATCTTCACAAAATCAATCTCCGATTAATATGTACCACATATTAGCGGCGATTCTACTCTGAATTTTCCGAAAGTTTGGGGTATTCGGTTGGTAAAATTAAGTCATCAATCTGAAAATTCAGACATAAAAATACTGCGAATTTTGTCCAAGAATTGCAGTAAATTTTATCTCGAGATTACAAAATAACCATGAATTTCATTAAAATATCCCAAAACAACTGCAAAGTCTGTCAAAAGATTGGGATAAAAGTCAAGTTTCTGAAACTGAACTCTAATTTTGTCAACACATCACGAAATAAATATACTATTCGTCAAAACAACAAATTTTGTTTAAAAACTAAAAAAAAAAGATTGCAAAACTGTAAATTTCGACAAAAGACCATGAAACAACAGCAAATTTCATCAAAGGACTATGAAACAACAGCAAAATTCATTAAACATTGCAAAACAACTGCCAAATTTATCAAAAGACCACAAAACAACAACAAATTTCATCAAAAGATCACGAAACAAATGCAAATTTTGTCAAAAGATCACAAAACAACAACAAATTTTGTCCAAAAATTGCAAAACAACAATTTTTTCCAAAAGATAGCGAAACAAACGTGAATTTCGTCGGGCAAAATTACCTGAAATTTTGTTAAAAGGTAACGACAACTTTCACAAATTTCACCAAAAGATCACAAAACAACTGCAAATTTCATCAAAGGGCAAAACAACTTCTAATTTTGTTAGAGAATAGAAAAAAAACACGTTAGTGTGGTGAGTGGAACCTCCCACCCCCCTCTCCTTACTCTTTTGCAACCTTTCTGAAAATCTGCTGTGAATATCGAATTTTTCTTTTCCACTTAGAATCGTCCTTGCCATGCATACGACCATAAGTTGACAAATATTGGAAAAATGAATTTTTGGTAACTACCGTAGTGCAGTATTTACCTATAACATACCGTAAAATTTTGGGGAAATTTTCATGCAAATTGTGGGAAACATTTTCTGCACCCCTGTAGTGTTGTTGATTGATTTGAGTAGAGAATATTTTGTCTTAAAAATGTTTATTCTAAAAGTTTTGTATTACTTAATTATCCTGCTGACCAATTTCACCAAGTTATATAAATCTCAAATGACATAAATTCACAGAATATTTATTTTAGCTGTTATAGTGCCCAAGAGTGCCATCATTCTCTTATCTAATATCAAAAGACAATACATTGTGCTAAAACAATTAAATAACGAAATAATAAATAAAGTAGTAAAGTAGTAAAGCATCAATAAAAATACAAATAAAAAATCATTTGATGATGTAACAAACACATTTAATGTGTTGAATGTCAAGTGAATGTGATATTTACAATTATCCATTATTGGCATAAATCTTTTAGTTTGGCAATATATTTTTGGTTTGCGGGATAATCAAGTAGTACCAAAAATTTATAGCGAGTGAATATGATTTAAAAAAATGCTACATAGTAAATTTATGTTGAATATTTTAGGCTATCAATGCTGCTCAACGTCAAGGATTAGCAATTGAAACTTCTAAGAAATGTAAGTATAAAGTATTCTAAAGTTGTATCAATCTGATTTATATCATTTATCAAGATTTTGCAGTGATGGGATAAAAGTGGCCTAGAAGGACGGTAATATGTGATTTAGTGTTGGTCTTAGCTCAATTAAATGAAAAATTTTTCATCCTTGAAAACTATTAAAAAATTATCAAAAGTCTAAAAATATTCAAAACAAGCATTTTTGAAAAAATATTTTATCCAATAGAAAAAATGAGTGTAATTCCGTGACATATAGAATTTGTGTGTGAACTGTGATCCAAAAATAAAACAGCTCATTAATTTTGTTTTTATGAAAGTGCTTTATAGAATGTTCTGGTTCCAAACTGGATGAAATATTTCAAAAATTTCCAATGTCAATGTATAATTTTAATCTAAGGCATATCACACACTGAGCAGACAAAAGTGTAAGGGGTAAACAAAACGATAGGAGGGAATTCTAATGTACAAACTAGTTTTTCTTTGTTAACAGAGTGAAATGTTGCTTTACTTTTTTTGTTGTTGTTCTTTGCTTAGTTGCAATCTGCCTTAGACATTTTTTTCAATGAGTGAATGCAGAGTAACAAATCTTATACTGTAGTTAATGCTGTCTAGTTAATTAGTTTGATGGTTTTCTTGTATTTGCAAAAATCTTATTTCATGGAGGTCGCCAGAGTCATTTACAGTGCTGAGTATGTTTTATTAAATTGAAATGAATTTTCCTTAGTTAAGAATTAACAAAATCATTTTTTTTTTCGTACTTAAATTAATATAGAAGTTATGTTTTATGAAAATTGCTTAAGCATTTTTTTATTCATAGCAAGCAGCATTTTTAATACAGATATTGTTTTAACCTGTCAATATGAATTATCTTGAATTTAGGGCCTAGCTAAATCATTTTCTCATTCTTGATTTAGTATAGAGGATAAATTTCATGAAAATTATTTACCCATTTGTGAAATTAACTGTAATCACAAAGTAGCTTTATCATTTTATATGATATGATTTATACTGACCAGATAATAAAAGACTTTTTGATGAAATTCACAGGTTTTTATTCCGAGATTCTTTGACATTTTTTGGAAAATTCTGCATTTGGCCGGTACTTTCCATATTTTCAGTCACCAATTTTTCACATTTAGTTGCCGGGTGGAGGCTAAATGTGACTTATTTTCATCTTTAGCATCGGTTGTACTAATGTACAAGTATAAACTGATAGACAAACAGGCAAAGATTCGTAGTTTAATTACTTTGGAAATTTATAAAAGTGTGATTCTACAACAAAACAAATTTTATGTTTTTAAGGGTGTATTCTAATCCAAATTGCTTACTTTCTGATTTATTTTTTAAATTCATTTTTGCTCTCAAACACATCAAACTCACAAATTCTCTGTATCGCAAATTCTTCATATACAATGTGCCATGCTTGTCGATTTTTTGATAAATGCAGAAAATATTGCCAAAAAAAAAAATGCTGTCAAAGTTGGTGTTTTGAATCAAATTTTCTCGAGCAAAGAGAGCGAACGAAAAAAAAAAAAAATGGTCATACTGAGAAAATAATTGTTTATATAATTCAAATTCTAATAAAATGAGTAAAAAATGAAATCACACAGTATCTTATACATCTCTTCAAAATTCACCTCAGCAAGTTTCATGTTTTTACTTTTAAAAATGAACCAGAAAATTTATCAGAAAATTTCAAGCTGTTGAGCAGGGTTCGTTGATTTAAATCGGCTTGATTTTAATCATGATTTAAATCATGATTTAAATCAACTGATTTTTTTTAAAAAATCATTGATTTAAATCAGTTTTTCTTTTAAGTTATTTTTTAATAAATTTTAGATGAAACAAACATAATAATGTGCTTTAATATAATTTAGTTTTATATACCATATATAATCAAACAACTTTCAGAAAGATAAAGCTTAAGCTTAGTAAAAAAGTAAAATAAATGTAAAGTTTAGAAAAAAAAAAATGCTTTCAAATTTCATTTGAATCAAATTATAAAATAATCTTGCAATGGTAAAGAAATCTAAACAGAAATATACTAAATATTTGAATATTTACTCATTAGTATTTAGAAAAACTTTTGCAAGTTGAGGTAAAATAAAATTGTATGACTTTATGTGCTGTACTTTGGTGAAGCCTGCTATATAAGGATTTGAGCAAAATCTGAATCAGCAATTGATTTATTTATTTAATTTAATATAATTGATCTCAGCCCTTTAGAATGGTGGAAGGTATTTTTGTTACAGTTATCGAAAAAGCTCATACTAAAAAGAGAATTAATGATCAACTAGCTTTTTACTGCAATAGATTTATCTGCTTCAATCGAACAAATGTTTTTTGCCTTTGGTTTCATATTTTCAGAAATTAGAAATCAACAGATAAAACTGTCAAACCGCTACCATCGAAATGCTCAAGGCCAGAGGACACAAATTGTGAGGTATTCACTAATTGACTTACTTCTCATGTTGGAATTCAAACTAGAAAATTTTGAATAACAATTTACTTTTATTTTATTTGTGGAATATCAATCATCATATAAAACACTGATTAACTTAGGATTAATTACTTCTTAAACTTAAACATACACATGAGAATTTGGAATCCCTCAATAAAAAAATATCCAGATGTGGCAACACTGTAGCATTCCTTCTCTGGCTGAATTTTTATTTAGGGATTCCAAGTTCTTATTAGTGAGTTTAAACAGTTATTGTTTTATAAGATGATAAATATTCCACAAGTAAAATAAAATTGCTATTCAAAATTTTCTTGTGTAAATTCCAACACTACTGAGAAGTCAGTCGATTAGTGATGACATCTCAATTTGTGTTCTCTGGCCTTAAGTATTTTGATGGCAGCAATTGAACTCATTTTTCTCAGTCAACGCTTAAAAAAGTTAAAAACTTCCAATTTTGTTTCAATTTTTTATATGTTGCAGATGTTTTTTATTTTAATTAAAATATTGAAGGTTGAATTAATTTTTGACATCTGATTTGTAGTTTTTCATGTATTTTGTGTAATCAAGATTTTTTTTCATAGCCTAAAATTTTACCTTGAAATAATATGAATCATTTATGTAAATTGTGTAATATTAGTAATAGACAATACTTATAATATGCATGTCTATGTATGTAAACTTTATATTATTTAAATTAAACAAAAAGTCATAAAATAATAATAATGTGTGGCAATTTTTAAAAAAATCAAAAAAATCTGATTTAAATCAAAAAAATCCGATTTAAATCAAAAAAATCCAATTTAAATAAAAAAAATCCGATTGTTTTGATTTTTATTAAAAAAATCAAAAAAAATCACGAACCCTGCTGTTGAGAGTGGGATTTTTTTCTTTTCTTTGAATACACCCTTAAATCAATTTGTTACCTCTACTGTAAATAGGATAAAGATATTGGTTAAAAGAAAACATTTTTTGTTTATTTATATGAATAAACAAATATGTATATATACATATATATATATTATAAATAAATTATAGGAAAAAATCTTTACTTTTTATAATTTCTGAAAATTGAAAGCTTGCTAGTTTGCGTTGCATGTGTAATGTACTATTAATAATATTAATTAGCATTTATTTTAATCTAAATTCTAGTTAATGCTGCTACCAATAAACAGCATCAAACCACATTAAATACTTCAAAGCTGGATAAAGAAACTGAGCAGTTGCATCATGATACAGTTGGATTAGATGTTGGGCGTTTGATACAGCAAGGCAGACAAAACAAAGGCTTAACACAGAAAGATTTGGCTACAGTAAGTAAAAAATTTATAAGAATATTTTCTTTTCTTGCTAAAGTTAAATTTAACACTACTTTATTATCAGCTGAAAGTTTTAGATTGTTGAATATCAGTATGTTTAAATTATTGTTACTTAAAATTTTCTTAATATAATTTTTGTTTATATCTTTAAATTCATTGTACTGTCTTTCAGAATTGTATTTTTAATGCCTGAAATATTAAACAAGACTTTTTTAATTTGAAGCATTTAATTTTTGCTATTTGTATTTTTCTGAGATCTATTGATGATTAATGTATAATATTTAAATATGTTAAATGCTTAAAAAGCTTGAGGGATGTGAATAAATCACCATAGATAGAAGATATAGAAAGAGTGTTTTGAGTCTGATAAAGATCTCTAGCATGAAACATTATTTGGCGAGGATATAATTAGAACTGTAACTGATGTTTTTCAACACAATGACGATCCTGATGCTGATTTGGTTGAAGTTGACGCTGCTTAAATTCCTCATACAAAAGAGATAAAAGCTTTAAAACAAATACTACACTATGTTGAGCAGCAGGTAACAATTTCCTCACTTAAATCTATGATGTTAAAAGTGATGGAAAGGTTATTCTGCAAAATGTCGACATCTTGTCTTCAACAGAAGGAGGTTACAGATTTGTTTATGGTTGATTAACTTAAATTTACATAATGAGAACAATTTCAATTTCTTAAATGTGTGGCATGATTTTCAACAATAAAATTTGTATTAAATATTTTTCATTATTTGCTACTAGTAATAATTTTTCTTTCAATTAATAATCCAGTATTCATTTCACAAAACATTAAAAAAATGTACTTTTTTAAACTACACAAATTGAGAAACTAAACACATGCTGCATGTTTAATTAAATTATGCAGACACTTATTTAATTTTTCTTTACTTCGGTTTAACTGGATTTCCTCTTAACTGGCTAATTCTCATTCCTGTTTTGGCCAGTTAAGGAGGAGGCTACTGTATTTTAAACACCTTAATGCTGATAATGAAACAAATTTTATTGTATCTAAATTATAGTAGCATAATTTTATCACCAAAGCAATTCATAAACATTTAAAAAAAAAGGAATTCTATAATCATTATTGCTGTTTAATATCTATCTTATTTATATATTTTTATCTAATTTTTTTTTGGAAGAATTATTTTCACACAAAAAATTAAGAAATTTTATTTTTAGCTGTATCAAATTGAGTTTCTGTAAGTCAGGATGGTAAATTGCATTATTTTCATTAAAATATAAAGAATCTTATCTAATTATACATTTTATCTTTTTTCACATTTAAAATCTTTGATAATATTTATTCTCCCATTCATTAAGCACTTTTTATATACATGTATGAAATTTACTGACAGGATAATTCAGGTACATTGAGTGATTGGTTAACAAACTTAATTCACTAGAAAACAGTGTTTACTAACAAAATTTTTTTTTAATCGATCATATATTTAGTATAGGTTTGTGTGGGAATTCAATCTTAAAAGCTAAATACAGTATACTCCCTCAAATCTGCAAATAATTTACAGATGTAAACAATGAAACATTTAGTTTTGATGTAAGGACAAAATTTGACTTTTTTATTTTTATATCAAATCCATATATATTTTAATCTGCAATTTTCATTAATATTACTGAATTCTTGTGTTTTCATGAAGGAAGAATAAATTTATTTTGGAATAAATTAAGATTTGCTGATATCACTGGTAATCACAATGTATTAACCAAACTTTTTTGATTATTAAGTCTGGCTAAACCTGAAATAAAACTTCCTTATTTTATTATTTTGATGTAAATTAGTAATGTATCTTTATAAAACAAATTAAATATGAAAAATGCATCTTATCTTTATAATAAATATTTAATCATACATTATTGATTGTTAACTTGACCTTTGCTTTTAATATTTTCTTTTAATATTTTAATCATGTTAAAAAATATCTAAACTTTTATTATTTTAGTTTATTACTTATTTTAATGTTTTATTATATTGTAAGCCTTCATAATAGTTTCAATTTCATTGTTAATTACATTCAAATGACTGTTTAAAAATTGTAAACAAAGCAATGACCAGAAATCCACAAAATTCTAAAATCTGCAAAATCTCTGGTCCCAAGCTGTGAGGATTTGAGGGAGTCTACTGTAATATAAATCTTCCATTTATAATAGATGTATTATGTTATTTAATATGGACAGATCCTATTTTGATGGCTTTGTCCATGTTGTGGTGTATTTAATAAGTGACATATTCCTTCTAAAAACTTTAAGGATTACATTCATTGACTACACGTTAAATCATATCCATTTGTATCTTGGACCTTTCAAAGTTCTCTAAAAGATTGTGTTTACTGCATGGTCTGAACTCAAGTGGAGTCTATAGCTTGTTAATCGTTCATAGGCGAAATTTCAATTTAAAAAATTTACAATTAAAAATATTTCTTTAAGAAAAGACATATAATATAAAAAACAATGTTTCTAATTTGTTCATTCTAATTTTGGGGGCCCTAAAATGTAGGGCCGAACCCCCAGCAGCGCCTAAATCTATCAGGACATAGATATACAACTGTTAAAATGTTTTCTTAGTTGAATATAGATGCAATAAATACAGCTTGGAAGATCTGAAACACATCATTGCTTTGTCTTGTCTTAGGTGTTTTTAATCTGAACATAAAAATCTCTTGTGAAAGTGTTTAACCAATCGCCCACTGTATTTTAAAATGAGTTTTCCGATATGAGTATTTATATCTTGAGTTATAATTTATTATTCCCCTTAAAAGTCATTTCTCGTAGAGTGTTCTAAATTGAGTTTAAATTTCCAATGTGAATGCTATTTTCTAAAGGATCTCAAATTTTATAGGAAATAAAGAAATGCTATATGATTCTTTTAGTATCGAAATAACTGTACATTTAGTACAATTAAGAACAGGGATTGAAAAAACCCAAGTTTTTTTAAAAAAGCCCAACCCACTGGGCCCGCTAGTCTAAAACCAGAGTTTTTTCGTATTTTTCTGAAAAAAAAAACCCGGGCTTTTTCGGGTTTTATCAAGTTTTTTTTAAACACCTTAAATTTCTAATTTTCATATACACAATAGCTAAATTCTTCATGTATCAGTGAAACCTGGGTATAATTTTGCTTTAAGAAAGAATGAATTAACAAAATGTATATATTGAAAAATCAAGTTAATTTAAAAGGTAGATTTGTGATATGATTTGACTAGTACTAATATGACTAGTTTCTTGCATTAAGGATACATTAGGCCAGCTATAAATAATTTTTTTGAGTTAACGAAGAAGGTTCAGAATGTTTGTAAAAATGTATTTACTACTAAATACAATTTGAAGTAATTATAAATAAATATAGTTTAAAAAAACTAAAAAACACGCTTTTTAAGTATATCAAACTAAAAAGTGAAAAATAATTTGTATATAAGCTGAAAACGAAAATAGATGAAAAATACTATATTACTATAAAATCATTGTTATTAAAGAAATCAATTAATAAGCAATAAATAAAATTATCGTGGAAAAAAAGCATGGGGTGCTTCTTAAGAACTGGTAGATGGAGCACCCCACGCTTTTTTCCACGATAATTTTATTTATTGCTTATTAATTAATTTCTATAATAACAATGATTTTATAGTAATATAGTATTTTTCATCTATTTTCGTTTTCAGCTTATAGTACAAATTATTTTTCACTTTTTTGTTTGATATACTTAAAAAGCGTATTTTTTTAGTTTTTTAAAACTATATTTATTTTTCACTTTTTAGTTTGATTACTTTAAAAGCATGGTTTTTAGTTTTTTTAAACTATATTTATATTTAATACAAAAACCAAATTAATCGGTTGGATAGTTTCAGAGTAATTGGTGAACATACATAGAAAAAAAAATACATACGCGTCGAATTGATAACTTCCTCTTCCTTTTCTGAAGCCGGTTAAAAATAAAAATTGTAATACGGAATTTTTTTTTTAAAATTTTACATAGATGTAAATAATGTCAGGAGTGTGGTTCGAACCCACAATCTCTTTTGAAAAACAGAGCTTCAATCCGGCACCTTAGACCGCTTGGCCATGCTGTTTACACTCCATTCAGTGAACGTATTCAACACTTTTAATTAGCGAAAAATCACTAATTTTATTAGTTTTTGCCTAATTACTAAAAAAGTACTGAACCAATTTCGATGAAACTGAAGTGGTACCAATTCGAGAGCATTGTCGTTCATTTAACACCAAAACCAAGTTAATCGATTGCATGGTTTCGGAGTAATCGGTGAACATACATAAAATAAGGAGAGTTACAAACAGGATTGGGTTTCTGATGTCAGAAACTGGTTTTTGACATGAACTGGTTTTAACCATCAAAAACTGGTTTAAACCGTCAAAAACTGGCTTAAACCGTCAACAACGTGTAACAGAAACGTGTAACCGTCAACAACGTGTAAAAACAGAAGAAAATGATTTTGTACAAATAATAATCTGGATCAATTTTACCCCACAGCACCCTATAGCACTTAACTAATTTAGCACATTTATTTACACCCAAATGGTTTATGAGTTTAGAGTGTATGAAGCCAAAGTTACAAAATACTCTCTCAATTGGTGCTGAGCTAGCAGGGCTTGATAGCAGAAGCATTGCTAGTTGAGCAAGTTTGGAGGCAAGCCAAATTTTCAGATTTATGACAATTTTTTTTTTCTGGAAATGATAATATACAATACAGGTAAAAGTGAATTTTTAATATTACATCTAATATTGTATATTTGTGACAGATGTTTAACGTGAAATTTTACAGATCAGTGTAGTATTTGAGGTTTCTGACGAGGTTTTTGACAAGAGGTCTTAGCCATGATGGTTTAAACCAGATAAAACCGCACACTCTCAAAAACTTGCCAACCCTGGTCACAAACTCAAAAACTCGCAAACATACAGGTGAAGTTAATAAAAAGCGTGGTAAAAATATATAAATCAATGACAATCAAAATTACATTTTGCTTTTACAAAAATTGATTACTGGTAACAATTTTACAAATGAAATTATCATTAAAATACTATATTAATACTAATACTAAATCAGAATTAGTAAGTATTTTTTTATTATAACTAATTAATAGAATAAACCAAATAATTTTACATAGCTACTTCAATAAATTGCAATTCCCAGGATATGTAGTATTTTGTTATGAGTTTCAACTGTATAACATAACATAGCAGTCATGCCGCTGGACTTGAAAAATCCTGGGTCCCAGGGACCCAGGACTTCTAAAATTTTGGGTCCCAATTTTACAAAAGGGGGTCCCCACTAATAATAAGTCATAGTTTTAGACACAAAAATTGAATTTGTTCATTTGCAAAAAGGAAAATTAGATGCAATAATTAATTATTGTTTTAATAATAATATATAAATAATTAAACCAATATTAATTTTTTTTAAACTATTAAAAGAAAATTTCTTTACTTTTTTTTTAAATAAATGTGCAAGATACAAATTAAATTATAAAATAACGCTTATTTGAGTGTACAAGATAACAAGTTTCACTATTGTTCACATTTCTTTTAAAAAGGGGCAAAACTGATTTATTGAAAAAGGCATTTTTCCTTTAAAAAGAATACTTTTTTGAGTAAAGGGGTACTTTTTGTTTAATAAATGAGTGTTTTCAAAAGTTACATTCAATCAGAAAGATTTGGAACAATCAAAAAAAGTCCTTCCGGCAATGCCGGGAGGAAGAGGTAGCTTTCATATACTTATTTATTTATTTATTTTAAAGTAAGTTACATTGTTCAAAAATACTAAGCTCAAATTAGTGGAAATAATCTTATAAAATTAGTGATTTTATAAGATTGAATACTAGTTTTTGTCAATACTGAATATTAATAGGAATTTTTAGAAATTAGTCATCTTTTATTCAACCTGGTTTTATTTTAAGCGATTTAGAGAGTCACCAAATTCCACGATATCATGAAGTGTATGCCATTTTAAAGCAACATGATGGATCGTTCAGATCAGACCGTTTCAAAATGTCAGCCATAAGCAAAATTCAAAGTGCTATAACTCAATCATTTTTTTAAATACAGACAAAATAAAAAGTGTTCTGGAATCGTTGTTTTAGGTTTTAACACGGAAACGAAAAATATTTTTCAACTTTTAATTTTTTCGCATTTAATTTTAAATTTTAAATTTTTTAAAAAATTTAAAATGGCTGCCATTTTGAAACAAAATCGTGGATGATGCTGGTCAACAAACTCGGTCGAGACATTTGTATGTACTATGTACATACCAAGTTTCATTGAAATCGGTTCATAAATACGTGTGTTATCACGTGACAAAAATCAGATCGTTTCAAAATGTCAGCCATAAGAAAAATTCAAAATGCTATAACTCAATCATTTTTTAAGATATAGACAAAATAGAAAGTGTTCTGGAATCGTTTTAAGTTTTAACACGTAAAAGAAAAGTATTTTTCAACTTTCAGTTTTTTCGCATTTAATTTTAAATTTAAAATTTTTTAAAATTTTTTAAATGGCCGCTATTTTGAAACAAAATGGTGGATGATGCTGGCCAACAAACTCGGTCGAGACATTTGTATGTACTATGTACATACCAAGTTTCATTGAAATCGGTTCATAAATACGCGTGTTATCACGTGACAAAAATCAGATCGTTTCAAAATGTCAGCCATAAGAAAAATTCAAAATGCTATAACTCAATCATTTTGTAAGATATAGACAAAATAGAAAGTGTTCTGGAATCGTTGTTTTAAGTTTTAACACGTAAAAGAAAAATATTTTTCAACTTTTAATTTTTTCGCATTTCATTTTAATTTTAAATTTTTTAAAAAAATTTAAAATGGCCGCCATTTTGAAACAAAATGGCGGATGATGCTGACCAACGAACTCGGTCGAGACATTTGTATGTACTATGTACATACCAAGTTTCATTCAAATCGGTTCATAAATACGTTAGTCATCGCATGACAAAAATCAGATATATATATATATATATGGTTATATATATATATATATATATATATATATATATATATGTCAACATATGAACGGAGGGTGGTTTTGGGGTCTGGGGGTCATGATCGGTGAAAATATACCAAAATTTTTCGGAAGTGTTTTCCTCCGGACGGCTGCAATAGGTAGCTTTTTACTTTTTGTAATGAAAGCTACCTAACACATTGTGAATCAGGAAAATCTGTTTTTGGAGCAGCAAAAATATAAAATAAAATAATAATAATAATTTGGAAGCAGGAAAGTTAGTTTTTTAAACAGAAAAATTTTATCGTGGCATTAACTTTTTTTCGTGCCACTTTGGCGAAAATTGAGTTATAAAGCGATTTTTTGACAAAATTTGTCGTTTTTTTTTTTTTTTTTTTTTCTGATCTTTTGACGAAATGTGTTGATTTTCCATGATCTTTTGAAGAAAGTTACCGTTTTATCGCGACTTTTTGATAAAAAATTGCCGTTTTTCATGAATCTTTTGGCAAAATGTGCCGTTTTATCGCGATTTTTGCACAAAATTTGCCGTTTTATCACGATTTTTGAACAAATTTTTTGAGGAAATTGTCTTTTTTTCGGATTTTGTAACAAAATTAGCCATTTTTTCGAGAATCTTTTGACGAAATTTACCGGAAATTATTCGTTATTTCGCAATTTTTTAACGAAATTTGCCGGTTTTTCGCAATCTTTTGACGAAAGCTAGAGTTTTATCACAGTTTTTTGATGAAAATTGCCGGTTTTTGCAAATCTTTAGACAAAATTTGCCGTTTTATCACGATTTTTGGACGAAATTTCTCGTTTTTTTTGCGATTTTTTGAGGAAATCTAGCGCCTTTTTTTCGGGATTTTGTAATAAAAAAACCATTTTTTTGCGAATTTTTGAACGGAATTTGTCGGAAATTATTTGTTATTTTGTGATTTTTTAACGAAATTCGTCTTTTTTGCGATATTCTGATGATATTCTGAGCTTATGCGGGACGCGTAAGCTCCATTTTTTTGCGTCCAGTCTCCCATTTTTTGCATATTTTACGCGCTATAGCGCGTCCGCGGCATCCCTGACATAGAATAGATTATATATCAGATTTTTTTTCCTAATGGGAAAAGGTTTGTTTTTGTGTTTGTGATATACAAAAAATTAAGTTACAATTATTTCTTTTAAAATTTTTAAGACATTTTTCCCCCTTGTGGTGAGGAGAGAAACTTTATGAGTGGTGTATTGTTATTAAGAAATATCTTAATATCAGTATTAAGATCTTAATAATGATATTAAGAAATTAACTTTACATAATTTAAAGTTGAAATTTTGAAAAAAACTCAGTTGGTTTTTTGAGTTGGGCAAAATCATAACAACCTTGCTTTTAAGTTAAATATGCTAAATTTATGTAGTTTCTTTCATTAATTTCAAATAAGAAATCAGTTGGGTCAATCCATTTCAAGACAAGCGTCTGAGGAGAGAACAGCTGCTAATGATATGACTTAGAAAATTTCGGCTTCTGATTAACTCGTTTCTGCGTGTGCATCAGCAGAGGCGAAAAGGGAAAAAGAGTGTATTTCTTCCTTCTAGTATACCATACTGAGAAATGAATTTTCCCTTTTCGTTGTGTATTTGTTTATGAACCAAGTAAATTATAATGCGATTTAAACTTTAAGCTTTATATGATATAAACTCATAATTAAACTATTTAATTGAAATTTTTTTTATTTATTCGAAATTATTTAAAGCAATGCAAAAATTTCAAACGGTTTTAAAAGCTCTTTTTTTTTTACACATAACAAATAAAAACAATGCTAAACATAAACAAGATTAGAATACAAATAGTAAACAGTTATTTGTGCTTTTTTTAATTTGCTTTATTTACATAGCTCTTTTGATATATTAAATTCAAAATTTTCAGTGTTATAAATGACCGAAGCTGTAAAAATAAATAAATGTGTGTGTTGATCTATTTATAACTTATTTAGAGAATTTAAATGTTTTAAAAAGGAGATATTTTTCCATTAACATCAATTAAGTAATAAAACGTTACCGTTAATCAGAAATTATATACGATTCATATAGTTATAGCTCTTTTATACAAATTATAAATAAAAACAAACGTAAACAAGATTGGAAGACAAATAGTAGTAACAATTTTTTGTGTTATTTTTTCTTTTTTTTAATTTGCTTTATTTATGTAGCTCTTTTGAATTATTATTAAATTTATCTGGGAGGTTTAGTGATTGTTATTCATAAAGTGAACAATTTTATAGTATTACATGCCCATAAAATAGCATTTAGTAAATATGCAACCGACATAATAAAAAGTAATTACAGTAGACTCCCTCAAATCCGCACAGCTTGGGACCAAAGGTTGTGCGGATTTTAGAATTTTGCGGATTTCTGGTCATTGCTTTGTTTACATTTTTTAAACAGTTATTTGAGAGCAATTAAGAGTGCAATCGGAACTATAATGAATGCTTACAATATAATACAATATTAAAATAAGTAATAAACTAAAATAATAAAAATTTAGATAATTTTTAAAATGATTAAAGTACTATTAGCAAAGGTCAAGTTAATAATCAATAGTGTATCATTAAATATTCATTATAAAGATTAAATGTATTTTTCGAAAATTATTTAACAAAACTTGCCTCATAAAAATACATTACTAATTCACATCAAAATCATAAAATAAGGACTTTTTTTTTTAAAGTTTAGCCAGGCTTAATAACGAAAAAATCTTGATTACTGCATAAATATATTTGGTAAGAAGATTGTGATTACCAGTGATATCAGAAATATCTTGATTTTTTTCCAAAAAAGAATTATTCTTCCATCATGAAAAAAAAAAAAAAAACAGGAATAGAGTATTATTAAGAAAATTACAAATTAAAAAATATATGGAATTGATACAAAAAAAAAAAAAAAAAAAAAAAAAAAAAATCAAATTTTGTCCCAATATCCAAACTGAAAGTTTCATTGTTTACATCCATAAAATATGTGCAGATTTTAGAGAGTTGCATATTTCTGGTTTGCGGATTTGAAGGAGTCTACTGTACAACAATTATAAATTAAGCATTTAGGTGTTAAAAGCTTCATAAATAAAAACCTTTTAAAATTAAAAAATAAAAATAAATAAACATAAGAACGAGCTGTAGCAGTAATAAAAATGTATTATTTTGGTACTATTGCTTCTCATTTTTTGTTTAATTTCATGTTAAAATAGAGGTTCTTATTATGAGGACTGGCAACACAGATGAATGATAAACATTTTATATTTGCTAAGATTTTTTTCACCCTTGTTTTTACACATCATATTTTAATTTTATCACAATGAATTTTGTATACATTTAATCAGTTTTTAAAAATTTTGAGAAGAGCTTTAATCACAGAAACCCTTTTATTTCTGATTACTGGTAACATTTTATTTATGTCAATGGAAAATACCTCTTTTTTAAAAAACATTTAACTCTGAATAAGTTATCAGTAGCCTCAACACATATATTTTATTTTTTTTTAACAAATTCAGTCATTTATAACCCTTAAAATTGTAAATTTAATAATAATTCAAAAAAGCTACATAAATATAGCAAAAAAAAAAAAAAAAAAAAAAAAAAAAAAAAAAAAAAATGGTTATTATTTGTCTTTCAATCTTGTTTATGTTTAGTATTGTTTTTACTTATAATTTCAGTAAAAGAGCAATAAGTATATGAATCATATATAATTTCTGATTGATGGTAACGTTTTATTACTTAATTGATGTTAATGGAAAAATATCTCCTTCTTAAAACATTTAAATTCTCTAAATAAGTTATAAATAGATCAACACACACATTTATTTATTTTTACAGCTTCGGTCATTTATAACACTGAAAATTTTGAATTTAATAATAATAATTCAAAAGAGCTATGTAAATAAAGAAAATTAAAAAAAGCACAAATAACTGTTTACTATTTCTTTATAATCTTGTTTGTGTTTAGCTTTTTTTTAATTTGTAATTTGTATAAAAAATGAACTTTTAAAACCGTTTGAAATTTTTGCATTGCTTTAAATAATTTCGAATACATAAAAAAAGTTTCAATTAAATAGTTTGATTATGAGTTCATATCATATAAAGCTTAAAGTTTAAATCGCATAATACGCTTAGAAATGTACTTGGTTCTTTCTGAACCACTTCATAAACAAATCCACAACGAAAAGGGAAAATCCATTTCTCAGTACGGTATACTGGAAGGAAGAAATACAATCTTTTTCCCTTTTCGCCTCTGCTGACGCACACGCAGAAACGAGTTAATCAGAAGCCGAAATTTTCTAAGTCATATCATTAGCAGCTGTTCTCTTCCCAGACAGTTGTCATTTCAAGTGGTCCAGAAAATATTTTTTTGGTCGCTCGACCATTTTTTAAAAATCTGAAATTTTTTGTACAACAACCTTAACATGACGGATGTTCAAAATGACCGTTATTTTAATTTTACTGTTTTTTGTTTGTGCATGGTGGCCATCTTTGTTTCATTGTATTCAACGATTTTCTCAGATACTAGGATACACAAAATTGTAAATATTGCGTCTTTTTTTTATCCCAATTGAAATGGGGTTTGCAGCATTTTGTTCAGTATAAAATAGGCTAAATGTACGGTGGTAGAATAATTTTAAAAAATAAATTTTTACAGGGGAAATTTTAGCACAAAATTTAAGATTTTTTCCAAAATCTATCCGTTTGCAAGAGGAAATTTTTCATGCAAGGAAAACTGTCAACCTTACACAATTTTTTCTGCACATAAGTTAAAAGTGCGTGCATTGATACACCAAGTCCCATGTCTGGGAGTTGATTTCTCTTTCCGAAAAAAATTCCGAAATTCATCGAAAATTAAAAAAATCACACTTTTTAGGCTATATCTTTGGTGGAACATGAGATAAAAATCTGAAATTCTGGCCTTTGATAGTATTGTGCAGTAGTACTATGTACAAAAAATTTCAAGAAGGAGATTTGACTACAAGCTGAGATAGGGCATGGTCAATATATAAAAACAATACTTCTAAACTATTGTAACCTACTATGTGTTTGTTCATACCTACAAAATTTTAAACTAATGGTTGATGATGCAAAGTTACAAAGATCATCTTCAAATTCTGTTTAAATCGAGATTTAAATAATTCAGATTGTATGCTAAGCCAATGCACTATTTGTCCAGATGAACAAAACCTACTAGAAATGCTATTCGTTCATTTCAATGGCCCCGAAAATATTTTGGTTGATTGACTGTTTTTAAAACATCTGAAATGTTTTTGTACAACAACCCTAATATGAGGGAAGTTCAAAATGACTATTATTTTAATTTTAATATTTTTTGTTTGAGCATGGTGGCCATATTTGTTTCATCGCATGGAGCTATTTCCTCACATTGAAGTTTGATATCTCTTGTGTGGCGCGAGATAAAAATCTGGAATTCTGGCTTTTGATAGTATTTTATGGTAGTGTTATGCACAAAAAAATTCAAGAAGGAGATTTGATTATAAGCTGAGATACAGTGATTAAAAAATGTTAAGAAATGCTATTACAAGTGCATTAGGAGAAATGAGATTAGTCTCTTTTTATTACAATATTTACACAGGAAATATCGTTTGTTGAAAAAAATTTAATAATATATGTTTAATTTACAAAGATACTATATATGCTCAACAAAGAGCTTAACACTATTTACGAGAGATGTTATGAGTTCGACCAGTTACTGTTGTCAGTCCATCAGGCTGCTCTTTCTCAAAATTTTATTTGAAGCCACCCAGTCTTGTCATCCCTTGTTAACTTGAATGAAATTCTCTAGGTTTAATAATTGAAACCATGTCAACTCGATCAGTTGCAACCCATTGTCTGTGATTTACTTTTTCTGAAATGTGTTCCGAGTAAAATTGTTGCAATAGCATTTCTTGTAGGTTTGTTCATCTGGACAAATAGTGTATTGGCTTAGCATACATTCTGAATTGTTTAAATCACACAGAAGCATTTGAAGAATATATTTGTAATTAACATTTAACTTTGTACCATAAATAATTAATTTAAAATTTTGGAGGTATGAACAATTACATAGTAGGTTACAATAGTTTGGCAGTATTGTTTTCACATATTGTCCATGCCATATCTCAGCTTGTAGTCAAATTTCCTTCTTGAAATTTTTTGTACATAACACTACTAAACAATTAATTTTTAATTTTTAAACTAAAAATTTATTTTTCAAAATTATTCTACCACTGTATATTTAGCCTATTTTATACTGAACAAAATGCTGCAAACCCCATTTCAATTGGGAAAATAAAAGACGAGATAATTACAATTTTGTGTATCCTAGTATCTGAGAAAATCGCTGCACACGATGGAACAAAGATGGCCGCCATGCATAAACAAAAAATAGTAAAATTAAAATAACGGACATTTTGAACTTCCATCATGTTAGGGTTGTTGTACAAAAAATTTTAGATTTTTTAAAAATGGTCGAGCGACCAGTGCTGGACCACTTGAAATAGATTGACCCAGTTAAAAACTTTTTTCCCCCTTCTTTACAGCTAATTTAATTTTTGGGCATTTTATCAATGCTTAGGAATTCCTTTAAATTTTAAAATCTGGTTCTTTTGAAATATATTTAAAATGACAATTGTTTTTGCATTGATACCTTAGATTAAATAATGATACAGTTGTAAATTCCTGAAAAAAAAAAAATTTTTAAAAACCCACAATGGGTTTTTGTCATGGAAGAAATCAGTTGAAAGCTTCTTTTTTTCCTTCTTTACAACTAATTTATTTTTTGGGCATTTTATCAATGCTTGGAAATTCCTTTTAAATCTGGTTCTTTTGAAATATATTTGATTTGGCATTTATCTTTGCATTGATGCTTTAGAATAAATAATGACACCATTGTAAAATCATGAAAAAATAAAAAAAAAAAAAAACACAATGGCTTTTAAGATGGGTTTTTCAAGTGAGCCCGCCTGAAAAACCCGGGCGGGTTTTTTCTGGCTGGGCCCACTTGGGTGAACCCTGATTAAGAATAAAAATGACTGCATACATGTGTCCCAGAAAAAAAAAAAGCTAGTTTGGATTAAAGAAAAAAATTGCAATAAGCATATATTAGAATTATGTAACATTTAACTGTAAACTATTGTTTTGTGACTGGATTTGTACTTTTTCTCTTTCTGTTCATTGCAACTACTGGAACTAAAGTACTGTATTGCAAAGTACTTGCAAGTATATATATATTTTTTTAATTTCAGAGAATCAATGAGAAGCCACAAGTAATAAATGATTATGAAGCTGGTCGAGCTGTACCTAATCAACAAATATTGACTAAAATTGAAAGGGTGATAGGTGAGTTCTTTAAGTTCTAAGATAATATTACTTTGGATTAATTATTTAGCTATTTCTCTCACAGTAATAATAATTCTTAATTTATATTGTTAATATTTTTTCGCTTCTATTGTACATAGTAAATAATTAGTTAGAATTTAATGTCAGAGATACAATTTTTTCCCATAGATAGCATTTGTCTATTTTTGTGTTCATAGAATCAAAAACAAATAGAAATTAAAAATACCTTATCAAATTTTGTGGCTAAAAAAATTTTTCAAGCATCCTGTCTTGTTAATTTTCGTATTTTCTTTCTACATCCTGCTCAAAAGCGATTCATTTCCGAAAATTTTAAAAAGAAATTTTCTTTCTACTGAGAATTAAGACACACACACACACGGGAGTAGGGGGGCGGATTCCAAATTTTGACAAGTGATTGCCAAAATAATAATAATAATAATAATAATAATAATAATAATAATAATAATAATAATAATAAATTTCATCAACTGTTTGCAGAAAAAAATTGTCAATTTTGTCAAAGGATAATAGATAATGGATGTCAAATGATACATATTTCATAAAAAATTGCTTAAAAAAAAAATGAAAGTTTTTTTTTTTTTTTTTAAATCCATAAATTTTATCAAAAAATCGCAAAAAACCAGTGCTGTAATTGGGCGGGAACGCGTGGGAGCGCCGTTCCCAGAAATATTGGATTTGTCACTGTAAAAAAAAAAAAAAAAAAAAAAAAAAAAAAAAAAAAAAAAAATAATAATAATAATAATAATCGCTGGCGAGAGCAATTTTTTTTCTTGAAACAAAACGTTAATTTTTGCTAGTTTTAAAATCGCGTGCGAGCGCAATCTATTTTTTTTTTTCTTCAAGTAAAACATTAATTTCTGCAAGTTTTAAGAAGATCTGTTTCTAGTTAACAAGAAAGCAGATAGTTCGACCAAGCTTTGAAGCCGTCATGCTGCCACCGTTCCTTGAATATTAGGCCTGAGCACTAACACAAAAATGGCGGCGGCCGAAAACGGATGTTTTAAATGTGTGCACGGTTCCCTAAGTTTTGACCCAAGCAGTTTTATAAACGATTTCTTAGATTTCTTTAATCTCCGATAAAAAAGTGAAAAAAACTTTAAAAAAAGAAATATTGGTACCAAAGTTAAAAAAAAAAAAAAAACATACACACGCGAAAAAAATTCGCTATAGCAACCGCCATTTTTTTTTTTTTTTTTTTTTTTTTTTTTTTTTTTTTTTTTTTTTTTTGTCAGTGCTGAGGTTTAGTATTCAGGTGGCGAAGGTTCTGAACTGACGTTAGTTGCCTCATTCTTATTGAATAAAAGCAAATTACAATACTATAAAAACTTCAATACAATAATTATAACTGTTAATAATAATAATAAAAAAAACGGCTTTTGGTTAAATGTTTCAAATTGTCTTTTAGCAAAAATTCGGTAGCATCATAATCTATGAAAAATTGAGTTCCCATAAATATTTTTTTCCAATTACAGCACTGCAAAAAACCCCACGCAAACTTAGTACAAAAATTGCAAACTTCTTCCAAAAGAATCCACAATTTCATCTAAAGATCAGCTTTAGTAAACAGATATACTAGTTCATAGTGATGAGAAGATTGATTTACAACCATCCTTTCTTCTAGAACATGAAATTTTTATCATTTTTGTTCTTTTCATTAATTATTTATTTATTCCAGGAACTGCAATAAGAAATTCAGGTTGTTTGTTAACAAATTCACTAACAAGGAAGGTCTCCATACGGGCATACTCAGAAAAATCTGAAAAAATTACAGAATGTTCTTCTCATATAGTTATATATGTTTATAAAAAAAAATTCGGCGGAACCTCCTTATAACGTCCGTAAAAAAAATAATAAAATTTCGTTTATTTGGCGATTTATCTCCGTTTGGCGAAAAAACGAAATTTTGAAAAATACGCTTTTACGCTTTGAATACTTTTTAAAGAAGAAACTTTCTATGTTCAGTTTATTTAAATAAGTTTAGTTTAAGTAATTTTAATGTATAAAATTGAAACTGGTGTTATACACAATTGAAATGAAAAAAACTTCTTTAAACACCATAAAATAAGTTAACTGCGCAAGGCCTTTCGAAAGAACTTAGTCTTTCTTCGTCAGGCGCAAAAAAGACGTGCGTCCACAATGAATGTAGCGGCACGACTGAAGGGGAATGCGGGAGGGAGAGGGAGCAAGCAGAAGGAACAGCCAATAGGAAAGAAGAAGGCAACATCCAATCACGGTAGAGCATAAACAAAACTAGATAGACAATGAAGGAGAGGAAAGGAAGAAGGGGGGAAGGGAAATGGGAAAAAAGCGGGGTAAATTAAAAAATTAACTAAAAGGAGAGATTAAAATGAAATAAAATGTACGCAAAAAATATATAAATTAGTAGTAATAAAAAAAAATAAATAAAAATAAAAATAAAATAAAAAAAAAATAAATAAAAAAAAAAATAAATAAAAAAATAAAATAAAATAAAATAAAATACATAAAAATAAAAAATAGTTTACAATAAAATAAAATATAGTAATACAATATAGTAAAAAATAAAAAATAGTATACATAATATATATATATATATATAAAATAATAATTAAATAATAAACTTAATTATGAAGCAGTGCTGAAAAGATTCTTCCAGGCAACGGAGAGGGTTTTAGAATCAGATTTATCATTAACAATAATATCACGATTAATATAAATAGCTAAGTTTTCAAGAAAGTCTAACTCAGAGGAACTATTGGCATTAAAAATAATTTTAGCAGTTTGAAAATTGAAACTATGGCCGGAATCCCAAGAGTGTTTAGCAACAGAAGATTTAGAAATTTCTTGATTAATGACATACCGAGAGTGTTCTTTTAGGCGTTTTTCGAGATTTCTTTTAGTTTGACCAATATATGATAAATCACAGCCATTACAAGGAATATTATAAATACCCCATTTTTGGAGGTCAGGGACAGGACATTTCATGGAAGGAAATTTTAATTTATTGACTGGTTTAAAGATAACATTAAAATTGAAACGTCTTAAAACTTTAGCTAATTTAAAACATAAAGGAGGATAAAAAGGGAGGACGACCAAATTATCAGGTTTACTTTTATCAATATTAGAAAGAGTGGAATTGTTAGGGGGTCTATTGAATTTGCTCACAGCAGTATTAATGATAGAAGGATTGAATCCACGTTTTACAGCAACAGATTTTAAGTAATTGAGTTCATTCTTAAGAGATGCAAAATCGGAACAAATTTTGAGAGCACGATAAACATAAGTATAAAAAACACCGATCTTTTGATTGACAGGATGATTTGAGAGAGCATGGGGTGGATTAGAGACAGAAAAAGGTTTTCTATAAACACAAGTTTTGAAAGAAGAATCACATTTGGTAACTAAAACATCAAGGAAAGGGAGTTTATTACAATTCTCTAACTCAAAAGTAAACTGAATATGAGGATCAATAGAATTGACAGTTTGAAGAATTGTAGAAATATCAAATGGATTATCCAATAGGACGAAAGTATCATCAACATAACGAATCCAACATTTAAAATTGATCAGATTTAATAATTTATCTTCAAAGTAATGCATATAAATATCACAAAGAATGGGAGATAAAGGATTACCCATACTTAAGCCTTCTAGCTGTTTGAAAAATTTATTATCGAATAGAAAAGTAGTAAGAGTTAAGCAAATTTTAGTTAAATTAACATAATCTTTGACCTCAATATCCGAGAAATGAAATTCACGTAATCTTTTTTCCAAGCAAGAAAGAGCGCCTTCAATCGGGACATTAGTAAATAAAGATTTGACATCAAGAGAAAGCATAGAACAATTCGATGGATTAATACTTTTTAATTTACTAACGAAATCATAAGAATTTTTTACAGTATGAGAATTAGCAATGCATAAAGGCGAGAATATGGAAGCTAAAAATTTGGCAAGAGGATAAGTAACAGTACCAATATTAGAGACAATAGGTCTTAAGGGAATATTGGTTTTGTGAACTTTGGGTAAAGCATAAAAACGAGCACAAATGGGTGCAGAAGGAATAACACAATGTTTAGTGTTGTCATTTAGAACAACAGAATTCTTAACAGCTTTAGTGAGAGTGGCAAGATGCGAATTAGTGGGATCTTTTTTAACTTCAATATAAGGACCTTCAGATAAGAGAGCATGAACTTTATCAGAATAGTCATTTTTATCCATAAGAACAGTTTGACCCCCCTTATCAGCTTTAGTAATAATAAGATTATCATTGGACTTAAGCTCATTCAGAGCAATATGCTGAGGACGTGAGAGATTAGGTTTATATTTAGAAACATTAGAAGAAATAGTATCAGCAAGAATGTGACGAAGGGTTTCTTTTTGAAAAGGAGAAACTTTACTATGTTTAAAGGAAGACTCAATAGGAGCAATCAATTTGGTGAGAGAAGGTTTGCAAGATTGAGAAAAATTTAAACCAAGATCTAAAATGCTTTTTTGCTCAGGAGTTAATGTATGAGAAGATAAATTTACAATATTGTTTTCATTAGAAAGATCCTTATTCAAAAATTGATACTTGGAATTCTTATTACATAATAAAGAAAACTTTTTATCAAGTTTATTTTGATGAGCAGATTTGAAAGAAAGCAGAGAAGGCCAAAATTTGTTTTCAATATTACAAAAATTATCAAGATTTTTACTGAGAAACAAATGCAGATCATAAAGTTCTTCTTCAATTTTGGAGAGAGTATGCCGAACATCCTGAATGCAAGCTCTTAAAACTATAAGGTGTGAACGAAACATAGCTTTAGAAATTCTAAAAGAACTATTGACAGAACACTTAAGTTGAATAAAATTGGGGATAACATTATTTTTCTTACAATTTTGAAGAAAATTTAAGTGATTGAGAAATTTAATACGTTTGCGTCTAAGTTTAGTAAACCGGTTTAATTGAGCAGTATACATAATAACGACAAGAAAATAAACAATATACAAGTACAGAAAAATAAAATATGAATAACACAAAAAAGTGAAAAATAAAAGGATAGATAAAAAATATATAAATAAGATCATAAATGAAAATATAAAATGAAAACAAATAAATAAGGCACTAAGATAAAGAATAAAGATAAAAATTACTTACGACAAAAGTGAGGGCAAAGGTGGGCAGTTGAAATGCCAGAATCAGCACAAATCAATGTATAAAATTGAAACTGGTGTTATACACAATTGAAATGAAAAAAACTTCTTTAAACACCATAAAATAAGTTAACTGCGCAAGGCCTTTCGAAAGAACTTAGTCTTTCTTCGTCAGGCGCAAAAAAGACGTGCGTCCACAATGAATGTAGCGGCACGACTGAAGGGGAATGAGGGAGGGAGAGGGAGCAAGCAGAAGGAACAGCCAATAGGAAAGAAGAAGGCAACATCCAATCACGGTAGAGCATAAACAAAACTAGATAGACAATGAAGGAGAGAAAAGGAAGAAGGGGGGAAGGGAAATGGGAAAAAAGCGGGGTAAATTAAAAAATTAACTAAAAGGAGAGATTAAAATGAAATAAAATGTACGCAAAAAATATATAAATTAGTAGTAATAAAAAAAATAAATAAAAATAAAAATAAAATAAAAAAAAAATAAATAAAAAAAAATAAATAAAAAAATAAAATAAAATAAAATAAAATACATAAAAATAAAAAATAGTTTACAATAAAATAAAATATAGTAATACAATATAGTAAAAAATAAAAAATAGTATACATAATATATATATATATATATAAAATAATAATTAAATAATAAACTTAATTATGAAGCAGTGCTGAAAAGATACTTCCAGGCAACGGAGAGGGTTTTAGAATCAGATTTATCATTAACAATAATATCACGATTAATATAAATAGCTAAGTTTTCAAGAAAGTCTAACTCAGAGGAACTATTGGCATTAAAAATAATTTTAGCAGTTTGAAAATTGAAACTATGGCCGGAATCCCAAGAGTGTTTAGCAACAGAAGATTTAGAAATTTCTTGATTAATGACATACCGAGAGTGTTCTTTTAGGCGTTTTTCGAGATTTCTTTTAGTTTGACCAATATATGATAAATCACAGCCATTACAAGGAATATTATAAATACCCCATTTTTGGAGGTCAGGGACAGGACATTTCATGGAAGGAAATTTTAATTTATTGACTGGTTTAAAGATAACATTAAAATTGAAACGTCTTAAAACTTTAGCTAATTTAAAACATAAAGGAGGATAAAAAGGGAGGACGACCAAATTATCAGGTTTACTTTTATCAATATTAGAAAGAGTGGAATTGTTAGGGGGTCTATTGAATTTGCTCACAGCAGTATTAATGATAGAAGGATTGAATCCACGTTTTACAGCAACAGATTTTAAGTAATTGAGTTCATTCTTAAGAGATGCAAAATCGGAACAAATTTTGAGAGCACGATAAACATAAGTATAAAAAACACCGATCTTTTGATTGACAGGATGATTTGAGAGAGCATGGGGTGGATTAGAGACAGAAAAAGGTTTTCTATAAACACAAGTTTTGAAAGAAGAATCACATTTGGTAACTAAAACATCAAGGAAAGGGAGTTTATTACAATTCTCTAACTCAAAAGTAAACTGAATATGAGGATCAATAGAATTGACAGTTTGAAGAATTGTAGAAATATCAAATGGATTATCCAATAGGACGAAAGTATCATCAACATAACGAATCCAACATTTAAAATTGATCAGATTTAATAATTTATCTTCAAAGTAATGCATATAAATATCACAAAGAATGGGAGATAAAGGATTACCCATACTTAAGCCTTCTAGCTGTTTGAAAAATTTATTATCGAATAGAAAAGTAGTAAGAGTTAAGCAAATTTTAGTTAAATTAACATAATCTTTGACCTCAATATCCGAGAAATGAAATTCACGTAATCTTTTTTCCAAGCAAGAAAGAGCGCCTTCAATCGGGACATTAGTAAATAAAGATTTGACATCAAGAGAAAGCATAGAACAATTCGATGGATTAATACTTTTTAATTTACTAACGAAATCATAAGAATTTTTTACAGTATGAGAATTAGCAATGCATAAAGGCGAGAATATGGAAGCTAAAAATTTGGCAAGAGGATAAGTAACAGTACCAATATTAGAGACAATAGGTCTTAAGGGAATATTGGTTTTGTGAACTTTGGGTAAAGCATAAAAACGAGCACAAATGGGTGCAGAAGGAATAACACAAT